>WQNJ02000004.1:42500-382500 GCA_016584745.2 Phylloscopus trochilus trochilus | reverse complement strand
GGGACAAATCAGAGTCTGATTTTTCTTCCCTTGCAGGTGGAATTTCAAGAAATGGTGACAGAGCCAAGAGGGTGAATTTCTCATTTCAGGACAGTTTCAGATTCGTGTCAAGTTCCTGGAAATAATCCAGGAGAAGGGATAGTGAAGAGCTTAAATTACACTGCTGGGAGGAGCAAATGGTTCCATTTATTTCACCCAGACAAAAACTTGGAATTTCTAGGATAGCTTAAAAAAAAACACAAAGTAGATCCCAGTGTTTAAGGACTGTTGTCAGGCAGAGCGAAGAGAAATGAATTTGAACCTTTAAATCAGATTTACTGCCACAAAATGTGTGCCAAGTACAGAGAGAACCATTCAGTTTGGTTTATGAGACCTTGGGTGTTATCTCCTAGAGCTGTCCCAGGTCCTGGGGAGCACAAGGGGAGTGAGCCCAGCTCGTTTTTCCCTCCTTCCCCTTCAGATCCTGCCCCATGAAACCTTTGTGTCCTGTCCCCCTCTCTGCTGCTCCTTTTCTCCAAGGAGGATTCTTTTTTGGGAGAAGCCACTTGGAGATGAGCAGAATTTATTAAGGAAATGTCAATTAAAGGGGTGTTGGGTCATGGCTGAGCTTGAAAGGGGGAATGAATTAATTCCTCTTGTTTTAGCACTTCTGTGCCTCTCCCTGCACTTTGGAGTCATTAATGCAAAACCCAACCCCATTCCCAAGTGTTCCTTTGTCCACATCCCAAATTCCAGCCACCATTTGGAATTTCTTCCCCAGACTGGAAGCTGGATCAGGAACCAGACCTGATGGCACAGGTGCCCTGGAACATACAGGCTGCCATCAGAATATATTGAATTTATTTGGCTTGGGTTTTGTTTAAAGTGGAAGAAAAGGCATATTAACCCTTTAATCAGTTTTATCAGGTGTCCAGTCGTGGAGTATGGAATGTTCAAGGTGGATTATCAGGAGGAATGTGGTTCATCCTGTCCAGTGGGAGGGCAAGGATTCACCAGCAGTGAATATTCCTCATTAAATCTAATGGGGTCATGCCAGTGGAAATTAATATATTGTGACTGAAGATGTTTTATATTAACCTCCCTGTGAAAAGTGCAGTGCTACAACGCTGCCATGCTGCAGAGCCAGAGCAAAATGCAAATTTTTACTTATTTAATTGCCACTTTGTTATTCCTTTCAAATAATTCCTCTGGTTTTCCAAGTGATATTTGCACGTTATTTTTTGGCCCAGTTCTTAAACCCCAATGTTTTCAAGAGGACAGTTCAGGGTAAGGAAATCAGCTACGTTCTGAGGCTGACATTTAAATGGTTTGAAAATACTGGGCAGCAGTTTTAGTGCCTTAAAATTGGGTGAGAGAGCAAAATGAAGCCTTGAGACTGAAGTTTAAATACTCAGAGCAAGCTTTTTTTTTCCTAATTACTGGAGCTTAATACTAGAGGAGTAAAAAAAAAAATCTAAGATCAATATATTTTACTTAGATGAGTTCTCCAAGTGCCTGGTACCACTGTGCTGACTGCAATACATAAGTTTGCTAAGAAATAACCAAAAATTAAACTGGTAATTTTAATTTCTCTGTATTTCCTCATGTTCTGTGTGCAAAGTGCCAGTGCCACAGCACCTTAGAATGCTGATCACTTGTAATAATTGTCTTTGTAATTAGCCTGAAATCTCCACTTTGCTGTTTCCTACATGAAAGCACTGAAATACTGAGCAGATTTCAGCCAAATGAAGTTTTCCCTGAGTTCCTGATGATTTCCATGTGCAGATATATGGAAATAAAAGGATCTTGCTCCTAGATCAGTCAAGTTTTTATGCCAAACACTGAATATTGGGATTAATCCTGAGGGATTCAGCAATTAATGTCCCTGGTGCTAACTGAGAGCGGAGCTGTGGCTGTTTGCACAGCCACCACAATTCCTTTCGAATTACACCAATTTGCAAATTACAGCCTTAAAAATTATAGTTACAGTGCTGCTGTCATTTCCTGCAGTCTTTTTGAAGGTGAGCATGGAATCAGCTGGAATTCTGACCTGCAAAGAGATAATCCAGGCTCAGACAGGCTGTCACTCACCTTTCCTCTGCAACAAAGTGAGCAGGTAGCACTGAGACATCTCCTTAATGAAGTGGCTTTGGTGCCTTTTATCTGTGTGAAGGACAAAATTACCAGGATTCTTGCTTAATGATGGTGTCATTTTTTTTTTCCCTCCTTCCTCAGTGTTTACAAAAAAAAATAAAAATACCCAGCAACATGAAAGACTCCCAACAAAATGGTCTGCATGGTTAAATTAGAAAACTCTGTAGGGCTGTAACATTCAGGTCTGTATTTAAAATGACAGAAAAACGTCAAGTTGCATCAGTAATACAAATAAATTCAGAAAAATGCTGCAATGAGTGCTGTGAGATTTGAAATAGGGGGGCTTTTTCCAGCTCTTTTAAATCCAGAAATCTGATTTTTTTTTTTTTTTTTTTTGCCCAGGTCTGTCCCAGGGGTTTTCTGACTGCAGTTTGAGGGGGGGCTTTCCTTCTTTTCCAGGATATTCCCAGCACATCCGTGAGCACATCCCTGATCTTGCTCTCCAGCAGAACCTGCAGCTGGGGAGGCTCTGTGACATCCTGGGTATGTGAGCAGCTCCTGCTTTTTGATTATTTCCACCCCCCAGCTGGGAGTGAAAGAAAATAACACAAGGACTGGGGTTTTTTTGGTTTCTTTTGGGGTTTTGTGGGGGTTTTTTTGGGTTTTTGTGGGGTTTTTTTTGGTTTTTTTTGTTTGTTGGTTTGGTTTTTTGTTTTGTTTTGGGTTTTTTGTTTTGTTTTCTTTTCTTTTGGTTTTTTTTTGTTTTTTTTTGTTTGTTTGTTTTGGGTTTTTTGTGTGGTGGTTTGGTTTTGGTTTTTTTTTGTTTTGTTTTGGGTTTTTGGGGGGTTTTTTTGTGTTTGTTTTTTTGTTTGTTTGGGGTTTTTTTGTTGTTGGTTTTTGGTTTTTGGTTTTTTTGGTTTTTTTAATGAATATTAAATATAGAGCACAGAGAAGCTGAGAAGGAATTGTAGCATTTCCTGGCCATGTTATCCATAAAAAAAATCCTGCTGCTCCCTTGTACCTCTGTGCTAAGGTAAAGCAGCCTCATCCTGTGCCCTGCTGAGCACCACAAAGTGCTCAGGGTTGTACAAAATGAGGGAGCTCATCCTGTCACTGCTCACTCAGGCTCACACAGAGAGAGAAAGATGTGCTGCAAAAGAGCAAGCCCTTATTTAAACCAAAATTTTTTTTTTCTTTTAAATCAGCAAATGAGGCAAAAGGCATCTATTTAAAAGTTGTTTGTATTTTTTTTTCTTTTTTCCTAACAAGCTTCTTTTAAGCAAAGCAGGGAAGGATATTATTTAGTAGTGACCAACTTCATTGGCTCCCTGGAATGACATATTTTACATGATTCATATATATTTCAGGATCATGATTATTTTATAAATGCCATTTAGTAAGTTTGGAACAAAAATATATTAGATCCAGAAATTTACAGTTGCCTAAAATAATAATGTAATTGCATTTATATATTATCTAGGCACTAATATTGTTTTGTTCCACTGTACTGTTTTATTTTTTTTTTCATTTTTTAGTGTGGATTTTTTTTTTTTTTGGCTTTTAAATGATAGAAACTTAAAGGGACAAAGTCACACATTAAACAGATTTTTTTTTCTCCTTTCTGAACATGAAAACTGGTTCTGCTGTAAAACAGACCACAAGGAAGAGACAAACTAATGAAATACTAATTAAATTTTGAGCTGGATCAGGTGCTTTACCTGTGCCTGGCAGAGGAGCACTGAGATTTACCATTTTGCTTTAGTTTTTCTTTAGAAAAGCAGAGGATTTCCTTGCTGGTTGTAACCTCCTGTGAGTTAAACTGTCCCTGGAGCCCCACTGTGTCCTAAGGAGACTTTCCCTCTCTTTATAGGGCAGTGCTAGAGCAGTAAAACGTGCTGCAGCTTTTTATCCCCCAAATTCACTTGTCATTTTTTCACTTGAGTATTGGCTGGTGAATGGTGCTGAACTCTCCTGTTAGTTATTTTTAAAAGTTATCTGGTAAATAATCATACCAAGACTCTGCCTGTGGGCTCTGTGGTACTTCAATGCCTCAGGTGGGTTCTGGCCTGACATTTTTAATGTGGATTTTTTCCCTGCTGCTCTGGCAAAACAGAGTCAAGCAATGGGATTGACTCTTTTTTCCTTACATTTGGCTCAGGCTTTCCTTATCCAATCCTTGCTTTGCTGCAGTCATTCCATGGACTAGCAGTTATCCCTGGCACTGGTGCACAAGAAAACAATGAAAAGCTTCCCACTGATCTGGATCAAAATCTTGCAGTGCTTTTTTGCAGCCCATTAATGCTTCGAGGCTTAATTCATTAGCTCACCTATTAACATTAATATTTCAGCAGAACAGAGTGGTTAAATTTTTTCCAAAACCGCCCGAGTTACAGACTTTTATTTTTTTTTTTCTTCTGTGTGGACACAACCCTTCAGCCCAAGCTGTTTCCCATGAGGAAAAGCAGATTTCCTGCTGGAGTGGCTGCCCTGCACACTCCCATGCCCAGCAGGGGTTATTCATGATACCCCACCGTGAGCTTTTGTCTGGACAGCACAGGAGCAGGAACAGCCCATGGAAAATCCAGGCAGCGGAGAGAATTGCAATTTCCTCAGCTTTCTCAGCTGAATGGCTCAGTTTGGATAATTTAATGGCTCTAATGAGATATATATATATATTATTTTTTTTTTAAAGCAGTTCAATTCCCATTGATGTTTCTGGGAGTGGAGCTCACAAACCCCCCTCCTTGCACCACTTCCCAAATCCTGCCCCCAATATGTTGTGCAGATTGAATCCCAGGAAGCAGCCCTTCCTTTGGGTGGCTGACCTGTCTTCAGAGACATGCTGAAGCACAGCAAAAAAAAAGCACTAAGATTTGGGACTCCAACCTCATTTTTTTTATTCCTTTCCAGTTCTTTTTTTTTTTTTTTCTTTTAGGAAAGCTGTTGGTGAGCAGAGGGTGGGGAATGCTGTTGGGAGTGTTGTACCTTTCTCCCAGCAGTGCTCACTGTGCCCCTTTGTTTCAGATGCCAACGTGGACGTCATCTACATCTGCCCCCTTGCTCTGAGTGAGGAGTTGCTGCAGTATTACCATAAACTCCTGGGTCTGCAGGCAGCTGTTAAATCTGGGAACCCTGAGGACATGGCTGACCTGCAGGACAGGTTCAAAATTCTCACCCCTGAAGCTATAAACAGCTTCCCTGTGAGTTTGTCTTCTAATTACTACAGCTTGAGGGATGCAGTAAAATTAAATTGGAAATTTTATAACTTGCAACGCTCCGGTACACATCAGTGAAATATTATTGCAAGTTTAAGGGCTTTACTGATTAGACTACTAGTTAGAGCATTGGAAATAAATATCCTGGTTTAGCTTTATGGACTTGCTTGAGATAGTCCTAGATTGGCTATTTGTAGGCTCTTGTCCCTTCTGACTCTGTGCTTGGGACTGGGAACTTGATAGATTTATATCTCTAAGCAAATCATAGCAATAAACCATTCTTATTATTCAAACTTTTATCTGTGGCTAGCCCAGCATTCAATCATTCCTGTGTTTGCAGTGGTCCTTGCAACTAAATCCAGTGCAGAGCTCCTTAAAGAGCAAGGCTTAAACAAAGTTAGGTAATAATACAGAAATACGAGTTTCAAACAGATCCAAATAATACATAAATATTAGCTCTGACAATGCAAAAGTGATAGTTCCAGAATAATAATTGATAATAGAGAAATACTAGTTCCAAACCTGTCAAGTCAGGTTTAAATCCATGTGCTAAAACATGTTCTAATTAATGTACAGTGTGTGCAGTGTTTCTGAAAATGCTGCAGTGCAGTGGAGACTTTTCACAGTGAATAATAATTTAATATTCTAAATATTAAACCTGCAGTGTCTTGGCTGGGATTTGATTTTTATCAAACTTGGTGGCACATTTAGGAGCTTTGCTTGAACCCCTGCTGCTGGTTTTGCTTTTTTTTTTTTCCTTTTTCTTTTTTAACTGCACTTTGACAGTCATAGCAGGTTTTTTTCTCTGGATGCTGGGTTAATTTTCCAATAGTAACTCCCAGCTGTGTACAAATGCCAAAATCTCTCAGGAGAATGGGCAACACCAGATTTTAGGTGAACCAGGTTGAGGTAACCCATGGCTCTCCAGTGCCATGCACCTGTTAATGTGCAAAATCTACCTTGTTTTCATTAAATACATGTTATTTACCATATAATAATTCATATTTTTAATAAATATATCCTCTATGTGGAGATCAGTCTGCTCAGAACTGCTCCTGGTCATCCCTTGGCTTCAGTGACAATTTGAGCTGTGCAAGGCTTGGAGCTTTATAGGTTCTTTTAAAGGATCTTTCTCCTGGGTTATTGAATAAAGAGCTTTTATTGCAGCTAATGGATCAAAATTTATTCCCAATCAATGAAAGTGTGGCTTGAAGGCCACTTTAGAGGGCTCCTTTTAGCAATTCCAGAAGCACAAATCAGCCTTGCACGTTTTCCCAGCTCTTTTGGTGGAAGTGGATGCAAGGAAAATGTGTGGAGAAGGCACAGCTGGTCCTGCTCCTCCACTTGAGGGGTGTCCCAGCTGGAGGCAGCTTTGCTCTCCTGCTGATCCTGAGGCCAAGGTCAGATCTGGGATCTTGGGAAGCTGAAAACAAAACAGAAATCAACAGGTTTGAGGGCCAAGAACTTTGGTTAATCCCATATCCCCTGTTGCTGCTGGAATCCCTCAGTTCTGCTTTTCCCTGCCCTCCCTCACACTTCCATATATCCTGGCAGCTCTAGCCCTCTCAAGAAGCAGGAATGAAGCAGCTTTTACAGCCTGACCTCCTTAATTAACTGTAAAATCCATTATTGAGAGACACAAAGCAAATCTCCTCTCTGTGACCCCCCCAGCCCCAGGCTGGGAATTGATTCTGTTCCCTACATGCAGAACTCTGGAACTGGCCAGCTCCCTGCTTTTGGGCCAGTGCTCAGCTAAAGGGAATCCATGGATCAGAACTTTAAATGTCTTGGCTTTAAAACTGATGGAAAGGGCTCCAGGTAATTTGTTTGTTGTTCTTTTCATCCTTGAACTTCAGCAATTCTCTTTTTTCTGCTGGAACTTTGGGGAGTGTCCCATTCCTGCTGTCCTTGCAGCGTGTCCAACTCCTTCACAGAGAGATTTTGGAGCACTTTTTGGAGCTGTGTTTGGTGTGAGGAAGCACCAAGGGACTGACAGAAGGGGATTCCTTGTGTTGTTTTCCAGCATCCTCCTCCCTATCCAAGCAGTAAAATCAGGATTTCTCCTTCAGTCCCTGGCAATGAACATCCAGGACTTGGAAGGAAAATAGTCTGTGTTCTTCAATGCTGGAAATCCCTGGCAAATCCAGGATTTACATTATCCTGAAAATATAGGGATACTTTCCAGAGGCCTAAATCAGATGAAATCTCAATAAGAAGATGATTTTCTTCTCGTTGGGATTATGATTTGTTCGTGACAGTTTATTGCAGTGGATTTCTCTCCTGCCATTTCTCCATCCCTGTCTCATCCTCAGTATATTTTTGGGAAAATAATTAGAATATATACAGGCCATGCATGGGATATGTTGTTTAAAACATTTTTGAGGTTTCACCTGCCATGAGTGATATTCTGAATTTAAATTCAGGGCTTATAGGATATGTCATGAGGTGCTTGTTCAGCAATAGATCTTTTTGGGGAAGAAATGAGGAATTCCTTCCAAAAAAGTTGGAAGCCTTGTACTTTAAACAAAAAAACTACTCCAAAACTGCTCCCCTCTCCTTAAGTGGTCCTTTAGATCAGCAATCAGAGCCCCTGTGGAATGGAAATGTGCATCCCCAGTAATTTACTGTAAGCACTGAGAGCTTTTGTAAATCAAAGTGGTTTATTCTCAGAGAATCATTTCAAATACCACTGAACTGTATGTGAAATACATTCCCTGCTATAGGGAGGGGGGTGGATTTCTTCATTTTTTGTATTGATTTTTAGGAGCTGTGGAGTTAAAGCGTGCCAGGAGTGTTGCTGAGATGAATCACTATTATCCAAAGGCCACCAGCCTCTCTGCCGACTGACAGAAGGATAATTCCACATGGATCAAATAAATACAGATGTGTAGTAATTAGTTCTATTCCCAATGAGGCCATTTCCAGCCCACTAAAGATGTGCACGATTATGGAGCCTCACCCCAACAGCTTTTATCAATTTAAACTGCTAAGCTACAGGATAGGTCATAACCCAGCCTGCTATTAATAATGTATTTATTGTGGGCAACGTTAGGAATTAGGGGGAGGGAAAAAAAAAAAAAAAAAAGGAAAAGAAAAAGAAAAAACCACTTTTCATGAGAATAAATATTCTCTTTTTACAGGGGCATCACATGTGCCTGGCCACTGTGCTCAAGTACAGTCCCATGACAATGCAGAGGCTCCAGGTTCTGCTCCAGGGCAGGGATGCCTACGTGGTTGGGGGGTTTCCCCACCTGGATGATTTGGCTGTGGCTGACGAGCTCCAGGTACCACTTTTGGGCTCAGAGCCAGCAGTGGCTCAGCTCTACAGCACCAAGTCAGGCAGCAAGAGAATCTTTGCCAGTGCTGGAGTGCCAACCCCTCCTGGAGAGTGGGACATCCACAGCAGGGAGCAGGTGAGCTGATGGGATGAGGATTTGTGTCACTCTGATAACCCCATTGATGAGACTTTTATCAATGACTAACAGTTTTAGACTGGAAATCTTAATTGTTAAGCAGATCCGAATAATACAGAAATATTAGCTCCAATAATACTAATTCCAGTTCCAGAATAGTAATTAATAATAGAGAAATATTAGTTCCTAACCTGTCAAGTCAGGTTTAAATCCATGTGCTAAAACATGTTCTAATTATTGTACAGCGTGTACAGTGTTTCTGAAAATGCTGCAGTGCAGTGGAGACTTTTCACAGAGAATAATAGTTTTATATTCTAAATATTAAACCTACAGTGTCTTGGCTGGGATTTGATTTCTATCAAACTTTGTGAAACTTTAAGGGGCTTTACTTGAAGCCCTGTTGCTCTTCTTGCTATTTTTTTTTTCCTTTTTTAACTGCACTTTGACAGTCATAGCAGGTTTTTTCTCTGGATGCTGGGTTATTTTTCCAATAGCAACTCCCAGACCCTTGTGGGTTTGATCAAGTCTTGGGAGAGGTTGGGTCCTTTTTTTTTGGCTCAATTAAATGCAGTTTGTGCCCAAGGCAGGAAGGAACTCAGTAACTTTGAGGTTCTTCGTGGGCTTGAGGATATAAAAGTGTTTGGTCCAATATTTGAGATAGTTTGTGCTGTTGCCCCATGGGTGAAGTCATGAAATGAATCCATTTTACCAAGGACTGAAGATGCACATTTTCCAAAAATCTTTTCTAAGGGGAGGAAATCTCCTCAATCAGCCTGTTCCAGCTGAGGTTCACTGAGCATCTTTGCAGTTTTACTTTGTACCCAGCCTGGCATTGCTGCATTCATCTCTCTTCTTGCCACGACCAGTAGGAAAAGAACAAAATCCTGTTGAACCTAAATTACAAGGCAGGAGAGGTTTCTGTACTTGCATTGTACATGTTTGTTTTGCAGCCAGGTCCTCAGTATTTTACTCTCTAAGCTGATTTTGCAATTTCCAGTTCTATGTCTCAGTATTTATTTAAAAGAAAACAAAACATTTTTATGGTGGTGTTACTTCTCATGCAGGAAAATAATCATTGCTAAGGGTTTTTTGTAGGTGCTTCTGCTTCTTCAAGAGGCTTTTCACATTGCTTTGGTTTTTATTAATCACCTTTAGCACTGAACAATCTAAGCTACACAAATCCATTGCAACTTCTCCAGTAGATGAAATAAATACATGATCAATGACCTGCAAAACAGCTGTTTGATTTATTTGATTCACGTAAATTATTTAACAATACTTCTGGTTCATCCTACAGGGTTATGGAATTTCTCCTTCTGTTGTTTGCTTGTATGAAATATCGACATTTTAGGTTAAATAATCAAAGTGAGGTGACACCATGGTAAAGCACAATTCAATTTTCACTTAAAGATAGCACATAATTCTTTGTGATTGGTACAGTCCTTACAGGATTATTGATCCTTTTCATTACTGTAGGGGGAGCCCTCAAGAAAAACACATTTATGTGATTCTCAAAAGCCACAAATGGAACACATGTAATTGTATTTTAGGTCAATCTTTAAAAAAAAAAAAAAAAAAAAAGGAAAAGAAACAAAAATCCCTCAAATTACTCTGTAAAATGTAGAAGACTCCAGCCAATGCAACAAGATCTGAGAATACTTTCACCAGGTTCAAAGTCATTTGCAGTTTCTAAGAAGCTAATTGCATCCTGCACCAGCTGGGCAAAAGGCATTTGAAAGCCATTTAAATCTGTGTACATACACAAATAAATAATTAGCATTTTTATAAAGCCTGCCTGGTACCTCCTCCGTGCATTTGTAACCACGGAATGCACTCTCCAGCAGGAAAATTTCCCAGCTGTTTTTTGGCTGGTGTTACCCTGGCACATTTTTTGCAAATAGCATCGTCCATCCCGAGTTGTTCCCTGTCACAAACGTTTATGGAGCAGTTCTGGTGATCCAAAACCAAACAAAACAAAAAAAAAATCTCAACACCTGGGCAGGCAAATTCCTCTCTGCAGAAAACAGGGATGGTGAAGGCCATGGAGTCTTCAAAGCTTGCTTTCAAACCATACCCAAACAGCTGTAACAACACCTCAGAGAAAACAGAACCATCTTTAGAAAAGAAAAGAATATTTAGAAATAAAGCCCAAAATCTTTTGGGAGCTGGAAGTCTGAGGGTGCAAAGGATTTTGTGTCCTTGCTCTGCAGCTGCTCAGTGCTCTCAGCCAGCTCATCCTGGACAACCTGGAAGTGCAGCGTTGGCTCTTCAAGGTGGATGATGAGCGTGGAGGAAATGGCACTGCCTTCTGTGATGTCATTTCCCACCTGGAATGCTACCCCTGGATCCACAGGGAATGGCAGGGACACGGCTCTGAGGTGTGGAGTGAGAGCCAGGCTCGTGTGAGTAACAAAATTGCATCTTCTTTGTCGTCTTGGCTCTTTCATGTTCCCTCCTCGCTGTAAATCTCCACCTCCCCTGAGCCTTCATTTGAAGGTAAATGTTGATATCACAGCCCAGCCCAGCTTCACAAAGCAATAGGCAGCAGGACTTCAAATAAAACAGGGAAATATTCCAAAATACAAAGGGGTGCCTGGAGGCCAAGTGTGGAATGAGTTGTGTGGTAACACTTCCTATGCGATAATGGGCGGGGTTTATGCTTTTTTCTGTATAAATTTTATACATTTTTTTTAGCTAAAGTGAGGACACATACAGGAAAGTTCATAGGCAGCACGGCCTAATCTCTCCATAGAAATTTGGGATTATTGAAACAAAGATTAATTGTGAGTGGGATAAAAATAGCTGAACACCACTAATTTGGAATAATACGAACTGATTGCTTTTATCAGCTGGTTTGCTATGGATTCTTTTTCCTGGATGTTTTGCCTCACTAATAACTTTTAAACCTGGGGGAGATAACACTTGAGGTCTTGGTGACCATTAAGTTTCATTTCCAGGCGTGTTTAGGTAAGGAGAGCCATCTATAAAAATCTAAGTAAGGGAAACATTAGAGCATGAACTCAGGCAATCCTGAGAATCCCTGGCATTGAGAGGCTGGAAGATGATACATTTTAGCTGCAGAAAAATCCATATGAAACCACACTTCATTATTCTGGCATTCCAAGAACTATTTGTAGTTTAAATATTCATTGGTATTTAACTGCGTTAATTTCAATAAGCATTTGATATTTCTGTATATCTTGCCAAAATCATTCCTAATGTAATGGTTTTAAAGCCAGAAGGAATGTATCCAGAAAAATTGTTTAATTTACATAAACTACTCATTATAGCTCCTCTGTTTGTTTTTTTTTAATTCAATCGAAAGGGGTTTGAAATTTGGGGTTGATTGAATTATATTGTATACTAAAATCTCAAATTGGGCTGATTACGGTTCTGCTGCGTTTGACAGATACAAAATAATTCCACATTATAGAACAGAGCTCCTGATACAAAGCTGAAGGGGTAATTTCTCTGATCTGCAAGTCAGGCAGGACGAAGCAGAGCCCTGAAAATCCATCCCAGAGCTCAGGATGTGTCCAGGTCCTGCTCCCAGCACCTGAGTCAGGACTAAATCAGGAATCACCAGCTCCAGATCTTTGCTGGTCTAAATCCCTGACATCGTTTTCTGTGCCTTTTCAATTCTTTTCCTAAGTGCTTCTGCATGGAGGACACAATGAGCCCTGACTTCCTTTGGTTTTCCTTTTTACTCCATTTATCCAGCTTGGATACAACCAGTGAGAAACCCTTAAATATAAACACATTGGAAAGTTGGGAAATAAATGGAATGATGAATTTGATCTCATTTCCCAGAGCCAGCAGACAAATCCAGATCAATCCTGAAGTGGCCTCTGGCAGAGTGTTGTCCAGAGAAGCTCTGGGTTCTTCATCCCTGGAAGCATCCAAGGCCAGGCTGGACACTGGGGCTTGGAGCAACCTGGGATAGTGGAAGGTGTCCCTGCCCATGGCTGGGAACGGGATAATCCCGAAAATCCCTCCCAATCCAAACCTTTCTGCCATTCCAAAGCGTTGGAACTTGCTGCTGCTTTTCTGAGCCCCTCGAACGTTCTGAGCTCAGATTTCCCTGCCTTCCGCGTTTACCCTCCTTTGAAATCAGGAATTGCAGCCTCCCCGAGCCTCAGCACAGCCGAGCAGAGGATTAAAAGGCTCCTTTTGTCAGGGAACGCCATTGTAATGATCCACATTTAAACATCAAAGCAGGAGTTTGTGCTTTAATGTCCCGGTGCAGTGCGGGGACCTGGTTCCTTTGATAATGAAGACGTCGTGTCACAAAACGGATGCTGGCAGGTTATTAAAAAAAATTCAGCTTCTTGATGAAAGACTATCCTGCAGGCTAGGAGCACAGTGAAAAGCCTCTCCATTCCGGAATGGAATTATTAGAAATGAGAACATGACTGTAAGCACTAAATTATGGTAATACTTACAAATAGCATCATTTGCATAGCAGTTCGAGACCACGCCACCCAGATTTTTCCCTCAGTGGCGTGGAGTAGGCAACAGATTAAAAATAATGGACTTGGTGAGTTTGAACTGTGGAAAAAAAAATCCATTCCAGCTAAAAATGAGGCTGATTTTCCCTTCCTCATTGCAAATACAAACAGGCTGATGGATGGATTTCACCTTGTTAACTTAATGCAGCCTCTGAGTTATCTGAACAATTCATTTGCAACTGCAGGAAGGGTTGAATTCAGAAACTGCAAAATGTCTCGAAGTCCATCAGTGCACTGCTCAAGTCTGTCAGCAGGGAAATTTCATCCTGAGGCCCAGAATCCAATGGCTCAGTGTCCAGAGAGCTGCTGTACACTTGGCATGGATGTGGAGACATCTTCCAGAGAGGAAAAGAGCATCAGAGTCTGGCCCTAGTTGTGCACAAAAAAATGAAAAAAATGCTGAGTCTCCTTATCAGATCAATTGTATCTTGTAGGGTGATTGTAGGGAACAAATAAATTCGTTTTTAACATCTTCAGATTTTCTAATTCAAGCTTCAGTCGGTCTATGCAGAGCACTCAAAGTGGTTTTGGTGCTGTAAGAATAAGTGAATAATTGTTTGGAGTATCTAGATAAAGATATCCATAATCCTTATTAATATGTGGTGTAGCTGGGCATCTCACTCCTGCTCAAAGTCAGCAGCTCAGATTCTGGAAAATCTCACCCAAACTTTTATGGACCCTTGCTGGGAGACTCTAAATTCATGGAAAATTCTCATTATTGCTGACACAATCTCTGACTTAGAGGGATTCTGACTTGCTGGAGCCTGGGAGAATATCCAAAGAAGGGACATGCCCACTCTGTCTTCATATTTTCCTTTTTCTTAGCACTCAGACTCCCAAAACTCTTCCCTTTTAGGGCAAAGAGAACATTGGCATTGCCTATTGGCATTGCCTTTTTTCTTCTTTTAACAATTCCCTTTTATATAAATAAGACAAGGCTGCAGGATCCCATCCCCTTGTAGAACTATGGAGTTGCAGTAAATCACTGGATTCAATTACTACTGAAATTAATTTTAGAATGATCTTTTATTACCCTGTGACTTAATTAACCACCAGGACCAACAACATGATGCGAGTTTATCTAGCAGCAAGTCTGAAAATAACAAAGATCAGGCTGGAGACAAAAAAAAAAAAAAAAAAGGAATCAAGAAGAGCTGAAAATCCAGGGACAGAACAAGACACAGAAAAACAAGCAACAAATACTCTCTGAATAAGCCCTTAAAACTGGTGCTAGCTACACAACCATTTCAAAACTCTTCATTAAATATCTGTCATAGGGGAAAAAAAAAAGGATTTCATGCACTTGGGCAGCCCCTGCTAGAAAAATGTTTGAGTTTTACTCCTCCAGTTGAGGATTTTGTCTCTCTTTACCTTACAGGCTGTAATTCAGTTAATTTATTACAAAGAAGAAATCAGAATCATTACCAAATCTGGGCAACTTTTGGTCTGAATCACCTAAAACATGATTTGGATGCTGCTTGCAGGAATTTGCTTTAATTGCTGTTGGAAAATAGGAATGCAAAATGCTGGATGTTCCTTTAAATGAACAATTTTTTTTTTTTTTTGGTCAGCTTTTAAAAGTCCTGTACTAAGTAACAGATGAATTTTGGGATTAGCTGGGAATCAGGAATAGTGGGGAGCAGATTGTGTCCTGCTTGGATGAATTCCATGCACTACAGCACACCTGGAAGTTGGTTTTTTTGTTTGTTTGTGGGTTTTTGTTGTTTTGTTTTGTTTTGTTTTGGGTTTTTTTGGGTTTTTTTGGTGTTTTTGTTTTTGTTTTGTTTTGTTTTGGTTTTTTACTGAGTTCAGGAATTCAGAGTAGGATGTGTTTTGCAAAGAAATCAGGATAAAAAACCGATCCATCAAAAATGTAATTTCAGAAACCTGCCACTGCCAGCACCCTCCTTTCTGACCTCCTTTGAACACAGAGCTTCCTAACACTGCTTTTTTCCTGATGATTTTTTTAATTTTTTTTTTGTCATTAATTGATCTTCGTGTAACACCTCAAACCCACGGAGGGGGCTCTTCAGGAGCCTGTCGTGCACGTGGAATTGCAGGTGTGGTATTTTTCCAGCCTGAAGAGGGCCAGAAACTCTGACAGATCCCCAGAAAAATGGCATTTCCAGCATTTCTTTGAACTGATCCCATGTTTAATAGGGAAAGAAAAGGAGCCCAAAGACTTCGGGAAGACAGGAAGGAATAGTGCTGGAGTCTCTTAGTGTGAGCAGAGAAATTACCCCAAATAATTGAAATATTCACCATACCTGCAAACAAGCCTTACTTTATTAAGATTATCTGCCCATGGTGAGGTGAAATAAAGCAGGATTGTATTCCTGGGCTTGGTGAAATCCAGGATCTCATCCCTGAGCCACAAGCAGGGGCTCTGCAAGCTGTTGGGCTGCGTGTCCTATTGATTTAATATGCTCCTAATCAGTACATAAAGCTATAGGCCTGCAGTGTTAATTTTTCATATGCTTACAAAGTACCCTTTGATTTTCTGTCACGCGTTAATTACAGCGTTTTGCCATTAAATAGGAAGCTTTGTGTAAACTAATTACTAGGTAATCATTGTCTACCGCCAGCGTGCTGTTCCTACCTTTTATTTTATTCGAAAAATGCACAGATCTCGCAGTCTGGAACCACTATACCTTCCAGCCATTAGCTCTCACTAATTCATAGCATTATTGTGCTAAGATTGTAGGAGTTGTAATTGTTGTGGTATCAGTGCTGTTAATTACCGGAGTAAACAGTTGAAATGGTGCCAAGGTCTATTGTACAAGGCAGAGGAAAAGGAGGTTTAAATGTTACTTCCACCATCTGGGGACTGGAGGAGAGGCAAATGCTAGAAAACAGCAGTGAGGCAATATCAGAACTTCAGCTCCAGGGTTTGAGGCCATATGGATCCAGAATATTTTGAATCAATTGAATTTAAGTGCCAGTTTGTAGCAATAACAGTGGGGAAGGAGAGGATAAAGCAAGAGCACTAAAGAAATCTGAAATGCCTTAATGTTGGCGCAGCCAATAAAATGCCTGCTTGGATTATTTTAAAAATGTTTGTTTTGCTAAAATCCAAAAAGTAACACATAGGCAACTCTGGGAATAAAAGGAGTTTAAGTGTGTGTTGGTTGTGAAAAACAATGCAGGTTTTTGTCTGACAATTCCTCTAGCATTACAGTAATTTCCATAAAATTCCTGGGAAGTGACTGTGGGTTTTCTATATAAAGGTTTTTTTTTCCTTTCTGAAACCACATTTTTGGAATTCATTAGAATATTTTGTTCAGAGATACAAACCAGAAAGGAGAGCAAGCCCCAGAAGTGTAGTAAATTTATAGAGATTGAAATAGAGAAAACTCAATTAATTGGGAAAATAATTTTCATCTGAGGGCATCGGAATTGTCTGTGCACTCCCAGAAATCTCTCTAAAATACAGGAAAAGACACTCACAGAAATCTCTCTAAAATACAGGAAAATGCCTTCAAATATTCCTGATCTCATTTTGTATGAGAATTAACATCTCAGCGGCCTGAACTTACAAATGCTGCCTTTGAAATAAATATATTATTATTGTTTTGAAGGGAGATTTTTGACGATCATGACCATTATATTTTCTTTGCTCTGAAGGAAGATGTAGGGAACGTGCAGGATGCACCTTGCCAAAGGCACAATTTGGAATATTTATTTGGATTAGAAAGCAAGCTAACTAATAAAATTATCCTAATCTTAAATTAGCACTCAGTGGCTAAACAAGCAGAATTCTTTGAGGAATTCCCAGCACTTCAAAGATCCTTTTTTTTTTTCTGGCTGATTTTTGGCAGCACGGATTCGATCTTTGATTTCCCTGCATAGATTGTTCTCCGAGCAGGGATCTGGCAGCAAATTGCTGCTGCCAGCTTCGGAGCGTTTTGTAGGAAATAGGAAGGATCTCTCTTCCTAAACAATCCTGGTTTATTTATTTTTTATTGGTCTGTTAGCAGATGTTGAAGTAGTTCAGGGCACAGTGTAAACATGTGCTTTTCAATGGATGGTAAATAGGAAAGTGCACAATGAAAAGGAGCAGTTGGGAGGGGGGTTTGGAGCAGGGCAAGAGGGGGTTTTGTGGGATTTTTTTTTGTGTGGTTCTGGTTGAATTTAGAATTAAAAGAAGTGCTTGATCTTTCTGTGCCGAAACCCCTCAGCGTGCGCCAGCCCGGCCGGAGAACCGTGGCCCCATGTGGTGTGAAAAAAGGAACAGCACTTGAAGGGCTGGAGATTTGTAAAGGGAACTCAGCTCCTTGTTCTGGGAGTCTGGGAAAGGGGCTGTTTGTGGGGTTTATTAAAGCGTGGCAGATGTGCCTCAACCCCACAAAAAAACCCCTCGAGTGGGAGCAATCCCGGCCCCGTGTCCGGCTCCGAGCGAGGATGAGCCCAGGGAAGAGAGCAGGATTCTGGGCTCTGTGTTCAGCATCCCACTCAATGCCAGGCAGCTGAAATGGCCCATTAGCTATCAGGGAAAATTGTCTTTGCTCCTTTCAGCAGATGGAGCAAATATTTTACAAAGCAATTTTACATAGGAAAAACATTTGTGGGAGGCGGTAATGACGGCTGTTTGCCATGATGGGACCCGAGCTCAGAACATGCTTTTCCTGCTCTGGGGAAGGCAAAATTGGCACTTTTTTTTTTTTGAATTTTAAAATTTGCAGTTACCAGTGAAAAGCCCGGGCTTTAAATCAGGTGGCAAACTTTAAGCAGATAGAGGATGCTCAGTGCATCACTTCCACAGCCATTCCTGATTTTACAGATCTCTCTCCCTTTATTCTGCTCACCCTGGTACTCTGTGTTTCTGGCCAGGGTGGACCTCTCTGAATTAAGAAAAAAAGTGTCCAATCAGTTTAATTTGCAAAATAGGAAATAATGGCAGTTATTTGGACATTTGAGCAGCAGTCACTGGCTTCTTCCATGCTTGCTGCTGTCACTGACAACATCACAACGAGCTGGGCTGGACCAATTCCCATCCAGATTGGAATAAGTTATCCCAGCTCCACTGATCACAAGAGAAAGGATGTACTTTTAAATGGTAGGAATTGTCATTGTGCCATCCAAGTGGCATAAATTGCCTCAGCTCCATTGACTGCAGCAGTCATGGCACTTTGTATTGCTCAGGAGCTCTCTGCTGATTTTATTCCTCTCTGGCCCACTCAGCTTTACTTATTTGGAGTTCCTTTCTTCACCCTATTTGCTTGCAAGGTCTAAATAATTTCCTTTCCATCTGGTTTTTAGCTAAAAAGCCCTGGGTCTTAGGCATCCTGCTCTGCAGTCTCTTTCTTTCCCCAGATCTTTCCTTCTGTTTCTATTTCTATTTCTTCTTCCTATTTATTTATTTCTCTTCTCAACAGGCTTTTCTTTGCTGACTGGTCTGTCTCCAGCAGATTTCCTACCACTGCCTTCAACATCTGCCACGCTTGGTCCTAATTTTTTGTTGCAGCTGCCTAAGAAAACCTTTCAAAATTCATCTTGCAGAAGGGTGAGAAATTATTTCTCATTTAGTGGGGAAAAGCTGTAGTTGTTTGGGGTTGGTTTTGTTTTTTGTGCTGCCTCATTGTTATAAAAAGGTGCAAAACCAGTTTGGAGAGATGAAAAGATTTCTCCATGATGTAAACAATATTTGGGCTGCCTGTTTTTACTGCTACTAAGAAACATCAGCTGCAAGATTTGAACAAATGCTCCCTGTTTCTGTTGAGCCTGTGGTCCTGGATCGTTTTGGGCCACATCAAGAGATAAAACATTGGTAGGCTCTGCTGGAGATACTGTCCAATTTAAATGAAATTAGCCAGCTGAGCACTGATCCTTTTAAAAGGTTTGATTTCATGAGTGGATGTTGGATCCAGGCTTGAATTTGCCTACTAAAACTCCCTATAATCAGGATTATTGCCTTTTTAGAGCTTACAGTTGCAAAATAAACCCCTCTAACCAGAATTCCAGGTGCTGATCCTTAAAGGGTGACTCCCTTCTGTGAACACCCTGATTGCCCAGGCCTTGTTCAAAACACTGCCAAGTGCTTGGAGCTCAGGAGAAGTGTGGCAGATTTTCTTGAATTGATTATTTGTTTAAAATCCTGATTTGTTTCTGTCAGACAGCCGGGTCTGGTGCTCACATCCTTCACACTCACCAGTGCTGTGGCTGCCCCTGGATCCCTGGAAGTGTCCAAGGCCAGGTTGGAAGCTGGGACAATGGGAGGTGTCCCTGCCCATGGAAGAGGTGGAATGGGATGGGATTTAAGTTCCCTCCCAACCCAAACCATTCCAGGATTTATTATCCTGAACCAGCCACACTTTAGGTGTGCAAGAACAACTTCCAAAAGGCAAAGAAAAAAAAATCCCTTGGAAGTTCTGCCTGATTTTGCAGCCAGGTTGGGGAGGTTTTTTTTTTCCCCAGCCACGTGGGATCCTCCAGCTCTGTATGAAAGGAGACACAGCTCAGAATTGTTGCACTGGAAAGTTGTGTCCCAGTTTAATTGTTACTTACACAAGCTCAGGCACAGCACTCCTAAATACCTCCACATCCAGCAGAGATTCCTGGTTTTTTTTCCCTCCCTGTGATTTATCAAACCCTTTCAGGCAACCACTGCACACCTCTTGCTTTGTTTGTTTTTATATTTCTCTTTAAATTGCTCAATACCCAAAGTCAGCAGGTCTCAGGGATGAGCTGGGAGTGACAGAGGTGTTGCTGGATGCACTGCCAGCTGGGAGCTGATTTGTGGGGCAGCAATTCCAGCACATCCATCACGGCTCACGTCCTCTCTCCAAAGCCACGGTGATTTTCATGAACCTGCTCAGCCTGTGCCTTGTTGGCTCAGCAATAATTCAGCACAAATGCAAACCCACACAAGGCCAAAGGATATTTGCTCACTGCTCTGCTGTTTCAGTCAGCTGAGCCATCCGAAACCAAAATTCCTCCTTCAGATCCTAAAGAAATGAGCAGGGTAAAGACCTGAAGTTGGGTAAAATCTGAGCTCTGATCTCATGTTTAATGTGCTCCTTTGTTTTGAGGTAAATTCTGGGCTTGGGTCTCATGTTTTATGTGCTCCTTTGTTTTTGCCACGAGGTTGTGCTGCTTGGTGTATCGATCTACTGACTAAAACCATTTTTAACCCCCTTTTCTGTGATACTTTTAAAGTCAGGAACATTCTTTTCTCTTTATCATATGATAGGAACCCACATATCCCATATCAGCACCACCATCTAAGTACCTGAATATTTTTAAGGTATTTTTCTCCTCAATTCCATGGGAGGCAGGGACAGCAATTGTCCCCCTTTCCGTGGCTGGGCAGCTGAGGCACAGGTGGAAAATCCCTTTCCTGAAGTCTCAAGGTGGCTGCAGCCAGGAGCAGGGTTTATCCAGCTCTCCTGCATGCAGAGTTAATCCCAGATTCCCCAGAGAAGCTGTGGCTGCCCCATCTATGAAAATTTCCAAGGTTGGATGGGGCTTGGGGCAGCCTGGGATAGTGGAAGGTGTCCCTGCCCATGGGACTGGATGGGATTTAAGTTCCCTTCCCTCCCAAACCATCCAGTGATTCTAATCATTGCTCCATCCTCCTCGTTCTGGTAGGCAAATCACACTGAAGTCATTTTGAATTTGCATTTTTGGTTGCTTTACATCACGTGCTCCATGACAAAGCCCATCTCTACAAACTCACTGCTCCGGAAAAACAGCTTTAATTTTTTTTTTTTTTAATTTGCTATTCTTAGCTGTCAGCCAGAAGGTTTCCTCCTGTTCCTCCAGAGCCTGAGATGAAGTGGTTGTGGCTGAGGACATTGGCAGGATCAGAGGAGGGTTGGTCATTGCTGCAGCACGGGGTGCTGAGGAGAGGGGATGGAAAACAGAGGAAAGAGCCCCAGGGGAGCAGGGGGAGGCTCATGAAGCAGCAAGAAAAGGAGCCTGAAGCAATCCAGTCAGGGTCCTTGCACTTTATATGCTCCTGTTCTTCTGGGACTTTGGGGAGCAGTAAAAGCAGAGCAGTTACTTGCTGTATTTAATGGGGCTGGGCTGTGTGTGTGATAATAAAGAATTGAAAACTAGGAAAAAAAAAAAGCTGCTTTAGCTGTGGAGTGACTAATCAAATTCCACCAAAGACACGGGCACTTGGGAGTTTGTTACAGATATTTTACAGATTTAAAAGGATATCTCCTGCTTTAGAAATGCTTTTGCTTGATTATTCCTATTTTTTTTTTTCTAACTAAAGGATATTTGGGTTGATGGAAGAGCTTAAACATAGAACCAGTAAAACTATCGCTGGCATATGTGACTATTTCAATATGCTGCTTCAAAATACAAGCAATGTACAAGTTATTGACTGCTGCTATTGATCCCAAAACAGTTACCAAGTACCAGGCATTTTCAGATGCCAGATCCAATTATTGATATAAATTATAATGCAAGAGATGCAGTGCTGAGGGGGGGATTGGCTTTCAGAGAAAATGCCAGTTTGCAGGAGGGGGGAAGAAGAACAAGTAGAAAAATTAAAAAAAGGCTTCCTGACTGTGGGTAAACAGTAACCACATTTTTTTTTTTTTTTGCCTGTTGGAGGCCTGGTTTTTAATCACCCCACAAGCAGTTTTCATTTCTGTAGTAAAATTGCTTGTGGTTCTATTTAATTTGTTTCTGCAGGAGCTAGCTTTGGTGAAGATCTCCCAGGAGCTGCCGGGCCTTTTAGCACAGCACGTACAGCCAGTCAATGAGAAACGATTCCCTACATGGGAAAAATTCCTCCAAACATTTCTTACTCAAGGTAAATAAGACTGCAAAGTCGCTGGGAAGTGTTAGAAGGAGTAATTATGCCATATTGTCTGCCATATTCTTGTTAGTCTTGGGCCCATTTAAATATTTATCTCCTTTTATTTCTCCATTATGCTTCAAATGTTCATTTACCAATGAATTATAGGCCACTGTTCTGTCATTCATTCGTCCTATCCAAGCTTTTAATCCATATCAGTCCTGGATTCTGAATCCATTAGCACCAACTCCTTACTCCTTGGGTGCTGCATTTGGGGAAAGGTTTGGGGGAATTCCAGCACGTGAGGTAAATGTGAGAATATTTAATATATGGATTTCTTTATGGATTTCTTTATGGAAGAGACAGAGATGAATCAAAGCCTTGAAGGTATATTTTTCTTTTTAAGCAATGCCACTTAACACATCTAGTGCCAATTTTATTACACAGCAGTTTATCCCAGCAAATTGGCTTATGGCATTATATGCAACGAGAAGGCAAATCCAGAATGCCAAGTGGTTCTCCTGGTGATTTTCCTGTGGAAAACCGTGCTGGAAGTTGTTATTTCCATGCCAAATCCCTCTTGTGGGTGAATGCCACCAGCAGACTCTTATCTAAGGCCATTATGTGGATGGGAGTCTCCAAGATGAGCTCACAGCAGGAGTTACCATCCCCCAAATCCCAACACTGCATTTCCCAGCTGTTCTGGGCCTGGTGTTGAGCTGGATTCACTCCTGCCACCCCAGAGCCTGTTTCTCCAGTCAGCTGGGGGATTTATCCAGTTTGGAAGTGGGACTGAAAAGCCACTAATTAAACTCCTTTCTCCTCCAAGAGATCCATGGTTCTGGCTCTGCTGCTCCCCTTCCACTGATTTATTTGCTGTTATCTCCAATCCCCCCCTGGAGCTGGTGACTCCATCTCCTGAAGGGCAGCACTTGTGGATTTGATTCCAAGATGATTCCTTTCCAATTCCAGGTGGAGTGATCGAAGCCTTCCCCTCCTCGGCCAGCGTCACCAACGTGACGGTGGATCTGCTGATAGAGCCCACAGGGGAGGTGACACTGGTGTCATCTGGGGATCAGCTCCACGCTGAGGGGCCCCTCAGGTCTTCAGGCACCACCATCCCACAGCGTTCCGTGGATCCAGAGGTTCTTCAAGTTCTCTGCTGGAAAATTGGGGAGGCCTGTAAATCCAAAGGAGTGCTTGGCTACTTCTCCGTGGACTTTGTGGCTTTCACCCATCCCCAAACGAGGGAGCAGCAGGTGAGTGGGGCAGGTTTGTTACCTCACCCTGAGCCTGTTACCTCACCCCTTGAGTCTGAGAAATTCCAACTTTCCTGTGGAACTCCAAAAAATATCAGGAGAAAGCTTTGGCCTTTGGAACAAACAATTTCCAAACTCTGGAGCACGTGAGCTGAGGAAAGCACGTGGGTGTTCTGACAGCATCAAATGTAGACCTGATGCATCTCCTTGTTTTTCACTCTCCTGGCATTGTTTTCTTCTGGAATCTTCACTGAGGATCTCAGTGTTTAGGATGTGTTTGGCTTTAAAAGGGAACATCCCTGGATTTTAAGGCTGTGGGGAACTGGGGAACTTTTTGGGTTTTTGGTAACTGACAGCACTGTAGGGTGGCTGTGGTGAACCAGAGAATCAGAATAATCATGGAATCATGGAATGGTTTGGGTAGGAAGAAACCTTAAAAATAATCTCATTCCAACCCCTCATTCCAACACCTTCCACTGCCCCAGGTTTCTCCAAACTCCCTCCAACCTGGCCTTGGACACTTCCAGGGATCCAGGGGCAGCCACAGCTTGTCTGGGCACCCTGTGCCCCACCCTCACAGTAATTTGTGAGCTCTGCAGTTCAGATCCCAGTTATATTTGACTCCCAAAATGGATCTACACAGGCATTGTAATCAGAATTCTGGCTATGCCATATTGGACAAGTTCCATGGAAAATGGCTTTTAAAAGGTTAAGGGATGACATTCTCACCCATGGAAGTCCACAGGAGTTTTGCCAATTGCTTCACTCAAGCCAGAAGGTCACTGAAATGCAGGAATCCTCCCTGGATTATTAAGGTTGTGACATTTCCTGGCACAAACAAGGACACATTAAATCATTTAGTGATTCTTGTGGCTTCCTAGAATTCCTCTCTGTTCCGTCTTGGTTTTCTTCCCTTGTTCCCAGCTGATTTTTACTTTAGCATTTCCTGTGTTTATCAGCATGTGCCACAACTTTAACATTATTTAAGCACAGGTTTTTAAATTTAACTGGATATGGAGGCAATTAATGAGGCCATCTGTCTTGGGAGATCACACAAAGGCTTGTGTTCCTGAAAGCATCATTTTTTTGGCAAACAAGAAATCCTATCAGACCCTTGGAACATTTGCTCACTCGTTTCACAAGTGTCCACTTGAATGCAGTAGGTGGGAGGCTCAGATGCATTTCCTGGAAGTGCAGGATACTCAGGAATTCTTTCCAAGTGTGTTTTACAGAAAATACTGATCTTTGGAGCACTAGGAGAAAAGGATGGGTAAGGAACAATGTGTGTTGTTCCACAAAGCTCAGTGGGAAGACAGAGCCAAGGGGCAGGGAAAGCTGGGACTCACAAATTTCCCTGTTTGCCTCAGGAATCTCTCTCCATCTCAGCTCCACCCATGTCTTGATCCTGAGGGGAAGGGAGATGGAGGTGCTGTTTTCAGTGTCTGGGGGAAGAAGTGGAGGAGCATCATTTGGAGTGAATCACTTCTGATTCCCACTTCATTTTCCACAATGATGATTGCAAGCAAAGCCTTGGCCCCTCAGAGTGCAATCCTGCCCAGTGCTGACTGTCAGATCCCAGCTGGGAACTGCACCCAAATCAATCCAAATCAATCCAAATCAATCCAAATCAATCCAAATAAATCCAAATAAATCCAAATAAATGGGTTGAGTGGGAATATTCAAACACATCAACTCCCTTATATATAATTTATATATAATTGTATATATATAATATATATTTAAATATATATATATATATATATATATATATATATATATATTTATAATTTGGAGAAACAGGATCCTGAGCCACCTTTCCCAAGGGTCTGATGGCTTTTGCACAGCCCCAGCCTTTCCCAGCAGTGATGAGGGAACCCTGGACAAAGTGCTGGGGCTGGAACAATTCCCACAGCATCTGAAGATCTCTCCAGACAGAACATAACTCATTTTTTTTTTTATGCTCTATTTTCCAACAAGAGCCACGGTGTTGTCATCGGCCATCTCCCAGCCCGATGTCCAGCAGGACAGAGGAGTTGCAGAGCCCTAAAATTGAAGTTTTTGGGCGAGCCCCAGCCCATCCCAGCAGCTGCCACGAGATGGCAGCCGGATGAGAGCCTGCCAGCGCCGCCCCAATCAATTCCCGTGCAGCTCTTAAAACTCATAAAAGCCCCTCTCTTTCCGACGCCCCAGTTGCATTAATATTTTACTAATTGACATTTTTACAGTATCACTCAAGCACTTCTTTAAAAATAGCGCGGGCGCTCTCTTTACAATAACGCAGCCGTGGAGAGCAGCTGCAGATAAAACAGTTAAACGGGAGAGAGCCGAGCTGTAATTTAGTAACTCTTTAAGAATTTATGTTTCCTTCCCTTTCTCAAGTTTACATTCTAAAGCTGAAGCGTTTTTTATGGAAGCTGTAAAGAATTCCAGCATAATTGTGACTTTATTCACTGGAGACGTCTTCACCACGAAGCGCCGGCTCTGAGGCTGCGTGTGCCAAAGGAGAATCCCCTGGAAGCAAATATTCCCTTGGGTGAACAGCCAGCAAGTCTTGCAGGATGTATTTCTAACTCCTTTTTTGTCCACTGGTGGGATTCTGGAGAGTCCTAATCTGTTCTCTGCTTAGCTTGACCTAAAACCAGTCTTAAATCTAAGTAAAATCTTAACTACTGCCTCTACCTCCTATCTTTGAAAATCAAATATCAGTTCTAGGCTGTTCTGTTCCAGTTAAATTTCTGAACATAAATGCCCACACTTCAGATGAAAACTCCTTGTGTTCTGCTGATTTGCCATGCAGTTTGTCAGGATTTGACACCCCCAATCATAAACGTGTACAATCACATCTGTGCCCTTGCTGTATATGCTCAGAAAATGGGGATGGGCTCAATAATAGATGTTTGTTAATCTCTAGGATTTTATCATTCTTTACTTAAACTTCACCTTTGCTCAGGTCATCTCCTAAAGAGCTCCTGATTTACTGGAGGAGATGATTTATCTGTTCAGACCCCTCATCCAGGCCCTGTGTTCTCCCATTTCTGTAGCAGCACAAAGGGGATTTAAAGGACATTCTTGTGTTTCCATGGCAAAAGGGAATCCCCTGCTAGGATAAAGCTGGAAAATCTTGTGCCATCTGATCCTTCTTCCTTTCTCCCCCACATTAGGGATGTTCTGGGACACATCCAGGGCAGGAGGGGACATGGCCACAATCAAAGTGTTCTCAGAGAGTCCTGAGCCAGGAAAACAATCCTTGGGGGTGATCCCAGCTGGCACCAAGGAGTGACCATTTGGCTGCTCTCTGTTCCAACAGGGGTGGTTCAGCCTCAGGCTCAGGGATGAAAGGAAGTGGACAGGTGGCTTCCAGCCACGTTTGCCTTCCTCCTATTCCTCCTCCTCCTCCTCCTCCTCCCCACACCTCATACTGGAAAATGCAAAATAGAACAAAGACTTTGCCTAAGGAGAACAGGAAGCTTGAGGAGGTTTTGGAGCTCTCCTTTGTTACAGCAGGGGAGGGGATGGACCCCTTCCTTCATCCCCCCCATAGATCCAAACTCTTCATTTTGTAGGCAGCAGCAGCAATTGGGCTGAGATGATGAAACCACATCTAAAAACTATTTAATCCCCTCTGGAAGCAAAGAGAAACTCCTTAAACCAGCATTTGGTCAACCTCATGATTCCCAGCACAAAAGTTGCTCTGCTAAAAGCTTTTTGTGTTCTTCCCTGCTCTCCCAGCCCCTTCCTTGGGCAAGCTGGAGCCATTCCCTGGAGCAGGAGATCCAGGAGAGCTCCTGGGCACCTGCCAGCAGGCACTGGAGCCAGGCTGGCATGCTGGGGCTTTGTTTAGATGATGTGAAATGGATCACACAAGTAATTAATGGGGTTTTTCTCTACCTCTGACATTAAAACAATCTCACTTGCACGTGTTTTAATTGTAGGCACTGACCAGGTGGGATTTGGGGAGTAACTCTGTGTGAATCCCTGGGAGGGTGGAATGAATTTATCCACTGCTGATGGCTGCTTGGCTTTGCCAGGCTGCATTTTAAATGTTTTATCTGCTGTTAAATCCTCAGCTCATTCCCTGCATTTTGCTCTGGGACTCACTTCAGTCTCAGGGATGGTTTTGCTTCACCTTTTTTGCAGTCCCCCTTCAGTCCAGCTTGCCTCCTGCAGCTCTGTTTGTGCTCAGCAAAGCTTCCAGGTGGGGATTTTGAGGTCAGGTGTAATATCAGGGTCTGGATTAAGAGCAAACACTTCACTTGGAGCCAGTGAACAACCCCTCAGATATTCAAGATTTTCAGTCCCTGGTTCCCTCATGCAGCTCTGCCACTTCTTTCTGAGGGCAAAGTTTTAATTGAGAGTGTAAAACCCAGCTCAGACAAGATCTAGGACATACTGACACGGATTTTTTGGTAATATTTATCAAAATTAATGGAATACTCCCCCAATATGAATAGTTTATAATTATTATTTGGCTCGTTGAAAGGGTTAGCACACACTGGAAAAGGAGAAATGGACAGCAAAATCCTTCCTGTCTTGCAGAAGTGATGATAAACAATAAATTATTGAAGAAAATTAAGTATTATAATTGGGGAACATTCCCCTATTACTAAGTAAAGCCAGCCATTAGCCTCCAATTTGCATTTTAGACCGTGCAGCAGGAAATATTTAAGTTGACAAATAGGATCTTTAATACAGCAACAGATACTTGGCAGTTAGATATTAACAACTGTTACTGGGGTGATTTATTCCCCATTATCCAAAGGGCATTACTCTGTGCATATGATTCTGAAATTAACTCCAGTTTTCCAAGAGGCCTTGGCTGCCTGACCCTTTAATATCCTTATAATGAGTCCATTTACCATTCCAGGGCTGAGGAGAGTTGTTCACTGGGAGATTTGTTTTAAGGGGTCCTCTGCAGGGCAGATCTTGGGGTGTGGGAACATTGCTCACTGGCAGGGTAGGCACAGGGATTTTTTTTTTTAAGTGGGGTAAAACTCCTGGGAAAACCAAGCTCTGGTTATTGGGGTGGAGGAGCCTTGCAGAAGCAATCCACAGTGCTTCCCTCAGCCTCATGAGTCCTCCCTGAAGGATTCTTTCTGGAGTTACAGAAGAGTTGTGGTGGTTCCTGTTTGGAAGTGGTTTGTGGAATCACAGAATCCCAGAATGGTTTGGGTGGGAAGGGACCTTAAAGCCCATCCAGTGCCACCCCTGCCATGGCAGGGACACCTTCCACCGTCCCAGGTTGCTCCAAGCCCCATCCAGCCTGGCTTTGGACACTTCCAGGGATCCAGGGGCAGCTACAGCTGCTCTGGGCATCCTGTGCCAGGAATTCCTTCCTCACATCTTCATCACTGCCAACCCTGCTCCAGCAGCAGGAAGCCAAAAGCAGCAATGCCAACACACAGGACAAAAAAAAAAGAGGCAGAGATGTTCCTTCACAATTGCTGAATTTTACTCTTCTTGTTGTTCTTCTTAATTTATTTGAATGCCCCTCTTTGTTTTGATTAGGTGTGGGCAACAGACCTTGACCTTTGCTACAGTGACCAGCTGGCCCTGACTCAGCTCCTGTTGTATGTGACAGATGGAAACCTGGATTGTGGCTCCAGCCTCCTGCAAGGACCTCTGGGATCAAAGGAAAGCAAAAGCCAACAGGTTCAGCACGAGGGGACAACACCTGTAAGCACTGATGTGTTCCCAAATATAATCCTTCATGGAACTACCAACTCACCTGTTCTGGAGGAGCTGAATCTGCTCCCTTCAGGTTTTAAACTGCTGCTCTGGGATTTTACCAGGTTAATAAAGTCATGGCATGGCAGCACAGCTGGAGTTAAAGTAGAACAACCCCATCCCTGGGGTGTCCCAGGCCAGGTGGGCTGCTTGGAGCAGCCTGGGGCAGGGCAAGGGGGTGGAATGGGATGAGCTTGAAGGTCCCACCTTCCCACCCAAATATTCTGGGATTCTATAAAACGGGAAGAAAAGTCTTTAGAAGAGTCAGCATGGGAAGTTTGTGTCTGTGTACACACACATCTGGGTAGAAAACAAAAGCTGTTTGCCATATCCTGACAGAAGATTCACAGCTCCCTTTTTTTCCATAGAGGAGGGAATGTATCACCATTCCAAAAATGTCATGAAGCTGTAATTTAGAGGTTAACGAGCTCTTGATCCATTGTTCTCGTCAAGCAACCACTTTTAGTTGGAGAGAAATAAATTGGATCTGATTAGTCCCAGTAGTCCAAGTTTTAGAAATGAAAAGTAATCAAGTAGCAACTTTTTTTTTTTTAATTAAAATTCTGTCAGAATTAACATAAATTGTCATTATATGCTTTATTTTTAATTCTTTCTGTGTTTCTGAGATTTTTATCTCCTGAAGAGTTAACTACAAGACTGCAGTCTCCCAGGAAAAAGAGAAAAAGAAACAAACCAAGAGACAAATGTTTTTACTGCACATGATCTGTAATGAATGATTAAGTAAAACACTTTGTGTAAAATTATGATGTTAATAATGATTCTGTCCCTTTTAATTTATTAGATATTCTCCATGCTGGTAGGGTTGATTTTGATAAAACGGAGCAGCCCCGGAGTTGGTGCGAGGATTTTATTTTTAGAACTCCTTCTTTGAAAGAACAAATTTCCTAGATACTGCTGCTCCTGTAATTATGTACAAAACCAATCACTCATTATAGTTAGGATACATTATCTTCTAGACAGATGAGGCTAAATAAGCAACACATTAATAATTCATCCTGCAGTTCATTATGCATGTGTATGCATGCTTTGTAGCTGAAATAAGCACCTCATCAACCTGATGCCAACCCTTAAACAATAGTTCTGTGTTATTGCAGCCACATTCAAGTTTACGCTTGTTAAACTGCTGCTTGGATTATTTTATCAAGCATTCATTTATTTGTGGTCCCCCTACTGCAGAGAAACAGATTTTGGAAGCTCCTTTTTTAAGTTAATGACTTGAGCAATGGGTGTTATTAATTCCCAGAATATTATAAACATGATTAATTTTCAGGCAGAGATGTATTATTAGATCAGGATTTCGGCTGTGTCAACTTAAATGAGTCAATGTCAAAGCAAATATCATTTTAGGAGAAATACTGGAAATTGCAGGCTTTGATGTGCAGTGTCCCTGCTCCCAGGGAAGAGTCCAGCCTTAAAAATAACCCCAAGGAAAGCCTTGGTGTGGAACAGCTCTGCTCAGAGCTCCTCAAAGCAACATCTCTCTTCTGACCTGAGCACTGGTGAGAGTTGAAACTTGAGCCAGCACCGACCTTATCCAAGGGGGAGAGAGGGCAGTGTTCACCCACTAAACCATGTCCTCACGTGCCACATACACCTGTTTTTCTTTCAATTTAAGTCTGTGTAAGACTTTTTAAGGGTTCACCTGCTTCTTGATAAAAATAACTGTGCAAGGAGATCATTTTTAAGACACTTTGGATCACCTCTTGCTGCTTGGAAACCCAAATATATGGGATATTGGGAATAAATCCCTCCCTGGGAGGGTGGGCAGGCCCTGGCACAGGGTGCCCCTGGATCCCTGGAAATGCCCAAAGGGCAGGCTGGATTCAGTGCTCTCACAGGGCCCAGGGACCACTGAAGCTGTGAAAACACCAAAATGTGGTTCATAAAGAGCAATTCTATGGATCTGATCTATCATACAGGGGGTTATGGAAATGTGTGTGTCCAGCAGAGCCTGTGAGCAGCAGGAATTCCTCCAAAGGGAGTCTTACTCCACACTGAGTTCACTGGCAAAAAGCTATTTGGAGAATCCCAGGATGGTTTGGGTGGGAAGGGAACTTTAATCTTAGCCCGTTTCACCCCCTGCCATGGCAGGGACACCTTCTACAGTCCCAGGGTGCTCCAAGCCCCATCCAACCTTGGACATCTCCAGGGATGGGGCAGCCACAGCTTCTCTGGATGTTGGGGAATCTGGGATTAACTCCAGCCTGGCCTTGGACACTTCCAGAGCCCCAAGGGCAGCCACAGCTTCTCTGGAAAATCCATCCCAGAGTCTCCCCACCCTCACAGGGAAAAATTTCTTCCCAATATCCCACCTAACCCCACCTTCCATCAGCATGAAGCCTTTCCCACCTTGTCCTGTCCCTCCATCCCTTGTGAGAAGTCAGTAATTCAGCATTTAGATGTGGGGTTCTGATCCAAACCGGTGTGAAACTGAGGAATCCTGGCTTGTTCTCTGCAGCCTGCCCCAGGCAGCCTCCGGTGTGCCGTGGCCAGCAGCCAGCTGAGGCATTCCAGCCTCTCAGGGATCTCCTACAACCTTCTCCTCCACATGTGCAAAGCTCGTGGGGTTGGATTTGACCTCCAGGTAGGAACAGGAGAGACGAGAAAATGCGATCTTTGTTCTGCAGAATTTTTGTTTGTAGATTCTTGGATGATGAAACCACTTCTAGCAATGTAAATCACAAATCGTGGAGTTGTTTAGGGTTGAAAAAGACTTTTAAGATAATTCAGCCATCAATCCACTACCCCCATGTTCACCCACTAAACCATGTCCTCACGTGCCACATACACCTGTTTTTCTTTCAATTTAAGTCTGTGTAAGATTTTTTAAGGGTTCACCTGCTTCTTGATAAAAATAACTGTGCAAGGAGATCATTTTTAAGACACTTTTGATCACCTCTTGCTGCTTGGAAACCCAAATATTTGCTGTGGAATAGACTCTGCTGTATTTATTGTATCCTCTACAATAAGAGCAATAATCTATTTAAACTGAGCAATAATTCCTTACAATTCTAAACCAGCCCTTCTTAGTTTGGGTGGATACTAACTGTAACAGACTTATTACAATTACCACTATCTCAGGAATAAATAAAGCAATTTTGTCTTAATTAACAGGAAAGACAAGGAACAGTTTTTGTGTTGTATGAAGACCAGAAGCGACACAGCCTGGGAATGATGTGAGTGTGGGCTGTTCCTGACCCAGGTGACAAAGAGCTGGGGACACTCTGGGACACAGACTGGGAATGATGTGAGTGTGGGCTGTCCCTAACCCAGGTGACAAAGAGCTGGGGACACTCTGGGACACAGATTGGGAATGATGTGAGTGTGGGCTGTCCCTAACCCAGGTGACAAAGAGCTGGGGACACTCTGGGACACAGATTGGGAATGATGTGAGTGTGGGCTGTCCCTGACCCAGGTGACAAAGAGCTGGGGACACTCTGGGACACAGATTGGCAATGATGTGAATGTGGGCTGTCCCTAACGCAGGTGACAAAGAGCTGGGGACACTCTGGGACACAGATTGGGAAGTGACAAAGAGCTGGGGACACTCTGGGACACAGATTGGCAATGATGTGAATGTGGGCTGTCCCTGATCCAGGTGACAAAGAGCTGGGGACACTCTGGGACACAGATTGGGAAGTGACAAAGAGCTGGGGACACTCTGGGTGTGCAGGGAGTGACTGGAGCAGCTCTGCCAAAGGCCATGGAGGGAGTGAACAGCCTGACAGGAGGGGACCTGACTGTCACCTCCTGCTCACAGAAATGCCCTGACTTCTCCCAGGGTTGGCCTTTGAGAGTTTTAGGTTGGTTTTAAGCATTTCAGTCATAAAAGAAGGCCAGGAATGTGCTGAGCCCAAGGGCTGGTGGCACTCCAGGCTCAGGAGCTGCTGGAATTGGCTTCAGGAGAGTTGCATTCCCTGTCAGGAGCAATCTCTCCCTTGGATTAGCACAGGCTTACTCTTACAGGCAACTTTATTAAAAACCTGACTTCCACCAGGCAAAGGAGGGTGAAGTTTAATGCCTTTTTTATTGTTCTTGCCCAAGTTTCCTGCCAGAATAGGATGCAGTAAGTGAGGAGCTGAAGCGTTCTGCTCTCAGCCTGTTCTGTATTCCTTCGGTGCTGCAGCTATTTCATTAATGACCTGGATAACAAAACAGCTTCTTCAAGTGCTGGATGTGCCTGCAAGTGTTCTGGAGGGCAGGAACAGAATTCAAAATGATCTTCACAAATTGAAGGACCAGTATGAGAAATAGAATTAGGTTTGGTTGGAAGCAGGTGGAAGAAATTACATTTAGAGAGCAGTAATGAACATGAGGAACAAGGAGGTTTTGGGAAGAGGATCTGTGACTCAAACAATGTCATGATCCTGTGGAAAAAGGTTAACGGTGTATCCTGGGAGATGCTGGAAGAAATCCTGCTGTTCTGTGAGAGGGAGGCAATGAAAATGTTTAGAGCTCTGGAGAGCATGACTGACATGGAAAGAATACAGAGGAGAGGGAGGGCAGAAATGGGATCTGCTAACGATCTCCCAGCACAGAGAAAGCCTCTGCAGGAAGGAAAAAAATCTAAGTTTTTGGTCATAGGACAAGAAGAAATAAACTCAACTTGCAGCAAAGAGGATTCCTGTTGTCTGCCATCACATTTTCAGTGCCATTTCAAAGCCTTAACTGGGAAATATTTTGAAGATTGTAGGAGTTGGAGCTTATAAAGTAACTGAGATACCTGAAACATCCCTGAGAATTTCCCCCTTTTATTCCATCAGAGATCTGTGGTCGATTCCAGTCAATGAGGCACATTTATCCTCAGTGCAATTCCCTGTTCCATAAGGCATGGAGGGTCTGTGTGGACCATTGAGAGAGCAAAGCCTCAAAAGCTGCAACCATCTAAGAAATATTGATCCTGCTGAAATTTCTTTCCCAATTTTAGGCTCTGAGGCCACAGTTTTTTTTCCCAACTAATGTGGGTGTTTCAAGTGTTCTGCTGCCTCAATCCCACCTCAGCAGCCACCTTTTACTTGGAGTAGCTGAAAACCTCTCTGCTTATCTTCTGCTAAGTTGATTAATAAAAATTATTTATTACACAAATCCTCTCCGTTGACAAGTTAAAATGGAGCCTCATCTTTCATATCTCCCTGAAGATTTTCACCTTGTGAGATTGAAAATCCTCATTAAATTCCAGCACCAGGCAGGCACAAATGAGAGGGCGATTGTTTTTAAGCATGTGAAGGGAATCATTGGTAAACTCATTTGTTTGGATATCATTAACAGAACAATTGGAGAGGATCTCCAGGGGGTCCTCCTGACCTTTGCTCGCAATCTCTTCATCATCCATCAAGAAATATCAGCACCTAATATGCAAGGCGAGACCAATTTTAAGGTGAGGTGTTAATTAACTAACGATCCTGGTTAATTTGGGTACAAGGCCTGCAAATACCTCATGCTGGATCATAAACAAGTGCTAAACCATTCCTTTTTTATCACTGGCTGTGTGTGGTTTACAGTGTCTGGGTCAGCGTAGTCGGTCTCCCACGGAACCCGTTAGTTAAATTTAAGTTTGAAACTTTTTTTCTTTGAAAAGAGACATCCTTGAGCGTGAAATTATTTGTAATCTAATGCTCCCGAGTGTCCTTTGGAAGAGCAAAGGAGCTGTTGGCACTGCCTCACACAGTTCTGTCACAATTGCCTGCTTTATTTTAAAGGGACCACCATCAAGGTAAGAATCTGAAATTAGAAACAAATTTCTCAGTTTGATAATAACTGCTTGGATTATTAACACTTGATTTCTTTTTAAGCGGGCAGCCACTAATCCATTCGTTCCCATCCCTTCAGCAACTCAATTATCCATCCCCCAGGTGGATTTTTGTTCCCAGTTTTCTCTGCTCTGTCAATGTGCCCATCCCGGGCTGGAGAGAGGTGGGGAGGACAAAGCCCAGGGGCCGCTCAAACCCCGGGGAGGTTCCCCCACCTCGCTGCCCGAGGAGCCAGCAAAGCAATCAGGAATCCAACCCCGTGCCCTGGAACAAGCCCTCCTTACAAAGCTGCTTTTTCATTCCAAAGAATTGCTCAGCTTCCCACAGGGAGTTCTTTTGCTGAGCTTCAGCTTCACCTTTAACTCGATGAAAACTTTCCAAGATCCTGTGTGTGTGTGTTTTGTGAAAGGTGGAGGGGAATGCTGTTGGATTTGTATCTTCAGTCATGTCACATAATTTATAGCAGATTCTTTCCGCCCTGACTAGATTTGCAAGTGGAGTGTGAAATGACAGATTTTGGGGAAGACATAATTAAATTTCAACATGTTGCAGAATAAACAACAACAACAAAAAATTCCCATTTTTCAGTATGAGGGAATGAAAAGCAACCACTGAAGAAAAATATAAGAGAACTTTTTCTTCATTGTGAGTGAACATATGTGAAATAAAACACCTGTTAGTTAATTAGGAGTACAAATTGTATTTTTATTTACCTGGGATTTGTACATATTTACTAATAATTCCCCCAAGTGTCTCCAAAGCAATATTAAATTTAATTGGTGCATCCTGTCCCGTGTAACCCTGTTACCTGTTCAAGGCAGGCACTGCCAGCTGTGCACCCTGGCTGCTGGATTCCATTATAATGCCCATTAAATAACTTGTATTCCTGGAATCTGTTACAGATGGCAATTCGAGATATTGAAGCAATTCTAGGAGTTACAGCAGAAAACAAACTGAGATGGGAAGAAGAACAACCTTGGGAAGCAGATGCTCTGCAAGAATAGTTAACAGAAAATGTTCAAGTGCCTCACTCCTTATGCTTCTGGAAATGCTTCCTCATCTGTAAGAACAGGTTTGGTTTTCCTTCTGAGTTGGTGTGTGAAGTAACATTAACTGAGACAGAAAATCTCCGTGACTGCTGGCTGTGGCATTGGGAACATCCCACCTTCCTTCCTTGTTGAAAAGCACAGGATCATCCTGATTCTCCTCCTGTCCCTGTTGTCATTCCTGAAGTTCAGCATGGGGGTTAAAAATCTCATTAATGGGGTCATTCTGCCTTTGTCAGTGACTCGGAGCAGGAGCAGCAGCTCCACTGAAAAGAGCCCTGGGAGCCCAAATTCCCTTTCCTTTCGGGTCTGAAATACTGAACACTGAAAGGCTCCTGCCAGGAAAGGAGGTCCAAGGTTAGACCTGCCAGAGAGTCCAGGGGCCACCAGGATGATCAGAGGGAGGGAGCAGCTCTGCTGGGAGGAAAGATTGGGAGAGCTGGGATTGTTCAGCCTGGAGAGGAGAAGCTTTGGGGTGACCTCAGCATGGCCCTCAAGGGGCTACAGGAAAGATGGAGAGACACAGAAGGGCCTGGAGTGCCAGGACAAGGGGGAATGGCTTCAGACTGAAGGAGATTGGGGTCAGCTGAGGTGTCAGGAAGGAATCCTGCCCTGGGAGGGTGAAGAGGCCCTGGCACAGGGTGCCCAGAGAAGCTGTGGCTGCCCCTGGATCCCTGGAAGTGTCCCAGGCCAGTCTGGATGGAGCTTGGAGCAGCCTGGGCTGGTGGGAGGTGTCCCTGCCATGGCAGGAGGTGGGGTGAGATGAGATTTAAGGTCCCTCCCAACCCAAACTATCCCATGGTTCTTTTGCCTATAAATGCCTTGATTTAAACCCCACTTTATCAGTAATCCCAGCAACCCAAATTCCTCTGCAGAACCATCTCTACTGTTAGGCTGCTTTTTCTCTTATCTAAAGACTTTTGCAGCAGTTCTTTTGTGGTCATTTTCAAATTATCAAAAAGATCAGTAATAGCACTAATGCATCAATAGAATTCTACTTGCACTGTGATTCCCAGAATTCCATGACCTTTGCAGGTCTGTCCATCTGTATTTTTGGATACTGGTGACCCTTTTGGTCACAATTGCTGTGCAGTGTTGGTAAAGGAGAACATCATATTTGTAAAATTATCCATTAATCCATCAAATCTTTAATGTCCCAACGGACAACACATTCCACATTTTGCTGTGGAAGAGCAGATCTCATTGAATGGAGACTGTTATCCTAGGAAAGGCAAGTATTCTTGGGATTATTCCCCAAAAAGCTCAAGGAAAACCAGTTTTAACACAAACACTACTAAATGAGACCAAGCAGTTGCACCCAGATTTTCTGATAGCAAATCTTTGATCCTCAGCATGAGACATTATTTTTAGTGTTGTTTTTTTTTTTTTTCCTCTTCTACTTTGGTCACAGAATTGATTGATTGCAGATTGAAAACATTTGCATAAATGCTGATTCCTGCTTCAAATAAAAATCCACAGGAGTTATTTTTAATTCCTGGTTTTATCACTGTTTTACATCAATGCAGTGTTGGATTTGGCTACCCCAGAACCCACAGAGGTGGGATTTATTCCCAAGGTGGAATTTAGCTGCACTTGAGCTGGTTTCCAAAGGGTTAAGGGAAAGGAAGCCTTGATCCAAGCCAGAACAACATAAGGTCTGAGAGGCTCATTAGTTCACTGGCACTTAATAGACTGCAGTGTCCTAGGAGGAAATGAAACCTGCACTTCCTTCTGGCTTTGTTCTACACCCTGACAAAAGAAAACTGTACCTGTTTTTGCAGGAAACAAGTGACCTGAAAGTTCCCGTGGTGAGTGAGATTTCTCAGCATGTGCAAAGTGTGAAGTGTATTTTGAGGAGGGGGGAAGAAAAAAAAAAAAGTTTTTAATTACTACTAACACTTCAGAGCTGATGGAAGGATTGAAACTGCTTTGCAGTCTCTCACATTCAGCTCCCATGCTGCTGCTGCCAAAAATGTGGGGGGTTTTAGCAATGCTGCAGATTTAAAATGAAATCATAATATTGTTAAAAAGTCAGGAATACAATTCTGTTCACACTACTGGATTATTTATTCCCACTCATTAATAGAGTTGGTGAACTGTAGATTGGATTTCAGAACGTGAGCTGGATGGGAAGAAAACAGAACAAGTGTGAAGCAAAAGATTAAAGGTGGCCCAAGTTTCTCATCAGAAACTGCCCCAAGAAAATGCCAGATTTGGGCAAAAAACAGCTGCAGGGAGTGGAGCAATGCTCACAGAAGGAGCTGAGGGACAGCAGGTTTGGCAGCAAGTGCAGAGGATGCAGACAATTAAAAGAAAGGATTTGTGCTCCCCAGGAGTCAGAGCTGGGAGTGGAGAGGTTTGTTTAACTGGCAGTGCTTGGTGGATTTTGTTTCAGCAAGAATTTAGTGTAGCACAGACCACTTCAGGTCATTCTCCTGAAAAGAGCTACCTGGAGTTGATGATACTGGAAACTGGGTCTCCTGTTTTGGGTAGTTGGGTTTAAAGCCCTGGATAAAAGGGAAAAAAAGAAAAGGAAAAAAAAGCTTTTAGCCCACATTTCCACATTTAGAATGACAACTCTGAGCACAGAGGGAAAAAAAAAAAAAAAAAAGCAGTTTACAGAAACAACCACTTCCAGATGTCTTCTGAAATGAAATGTTCATCTCCCCTCTTTCCTGGAAGATCTCCAGTACCTCAAGATCAGGAGAATTTACCACCTTCCCTCTAGGTTAAGGTAACAAATCTCTGCATTTTTAAGGCTATCCTTAAAAATTCCTATCAAATCCATTTAACAATGGGATACTGCAGGTCTGAGGAACCCCATTACATTGTACAGATCCTCTACATTTCATTTCTGCAGGTTTTGTTGTACTGATGAAGAACTAAGTCATTGACAACCTTCATTAATGTAATTAATGAAATACAACAGCATTGTATCACTCTTAAGGTTCAATACTTTATTTCAACCCTTCACCACAGTACCAGGTTCCAACTTTTCTATCCTCAGCCCCTGTTACCACTACTAAAGAAAGATATTAAAGCTAAACTGTATGCTCTATTAATTATAGGGAGGTGAACTTGAAGGGGAAATTTGTTGGTGGTGATGATTAATAATTACTTGTTCCACACACATGTAGTACAGTAAATAAACAGGGCATATTGTTGGGTAGTAATTGATTAATTAGCATGTTCATACCGCACAGCTCAATGGTCTAAGATTGCTTGAGTTTGAGATATCGCTTGCAATTATTGAAAGGAAAAAAAAAAATCTGTTTCCATTTCCCAGTTTTCTGGACCTTTCCCCCCTCCCAAACAGAATGAAAAATGGTTCAAAGCCTTAGCTTTTACTTAGAAAAATGGAATACAGGCTGTGATGTTAAAATATTTCTTTGAAGGGGTCTGACACTTGAGGATTTTTAGGGAGGCCTGCCAGGTAAACCCAATGCAGCACAGGTGAATCTGGCTGCTGCAGGTGCTCCCTCAGCACGTGGGTGCCAACAAAACCTTTCTAAAAATGTGATTGTTCATTTTTTTTTTGGTGATATTCCCACTCCTCCCTCACTCCCTGCAGGGCTAGGGTGTGACCCATCCCCTCAGCATGGGCAGCTCCAGCACAGCCTCGGTGTGTCTGTCACGGAATGTCCGTGTGTCTGTCACGGAATCCCAGGATCCCTGAGGCTGGAAAAGCCCTCCAAGGTCACTGAGTCCCAGCTGTGCCCGATCCCCACCTTGTCACCAGCCCAGAGCACTGAGTGCCACGTCCAGGAATTCCTTGGACACCTCCAGGGATGGGCACTCCAAACCTCCCTGAGCACCCTTTCCATGAGGAAATTCCTGCTGCTGTCCAACCTGAGCCTCCTCCTGTCCCTGTTCCCTGGGTGCAGATCCCAACCCCCCAGCTGTCCCCTCCAGTCAGGGAGTTGTGCAGAGCCAGAAATTCCCCCTGAGCCTCCTCTTCTCCAGGCTCAGCCCCTTTCCCAGCTCCCTCAGCCTCTCCTGGGGCTCCAGACCCTTCCCCAGCTCCTTTCCCTTCCCTGGACACGCTCCAGCCCCTCAGTGCCCTTCCTGAACAGAGGCGCCCAGATCCGGAGGCCGTTCCTGCTCCTTTCCCGGGGCCATCCCCTCTCCATTCCCGGGCCGTTCCTGCTCCTTTCCCGGGCCCATTCCCTCTCCATTCCCCGGCCGTTCCCGCTCCGTTCCCGGGGCCATCCCCTCTCCATTCCCAGGCCGCTGTCCCGCTCCGTTCCCGGGGCCATTCCCTCTCCATTCCCCGGCGGTTCCCGCTCCGTTCCCGGGGCCATTCCCTCTCCATTCCCCGGCGGTTCCCTCTCCATTCCCGGGGCCATCCCCTCTCCATTCCCGGGGCCATTCCCTCTCCATTCCCCGGCGGTTCCCGCTCCATTCCCGGGGCCATTCCCTCTCCATTCCCCGGCGGTTCCCGCTCCATTCCCGGGGCCATTCCCTCTCCATTCCCCGGCGGTTCCCGCTCCGTTCCCGGGGCCATTCCCTCTCCATTCCCCGGCGGTTCCCGCTCCGTTCCCGGGGCCATTCCCTCTCCATTCCCCGGGCCGTTCCCGCTCGGTTCCCGCCCCCGGGCGGCGCAGGCGCGGTGCGGGCGCAGGCGCGGAGCCCCGCGGGATGCGGGCGCTGCTGCGGCGCCTGCACGGAGCGGCCGTGGCGCTGCTGCTGTGGCGGGGCCGGGTCCCGTCCCCGGCCCGTCCCGCCGCCTCCGAGGTGCTGAGCCAACACCTGCGGCAGCGCCGCCTGCCCCACTGGACCTCGTTCTGCGTCAAGTACAGCGCGGTGCACAACGACCAGTTCGGCCTCTCGCACTTCAACTGGCCCGTGGACGGCGCCAACTACCTGGTGCTGCGCACCGGCTGCTTCCCCTTCATCAAATACCACTGCTCCCGCGCCGCTCCGCAGGACCTGGCGCTGCAGGACGCCTTCTTCACCGCCCTCAAGGTGCTCAACGCCGGTGAGTCCGGCCCGGGACGGCCTGAGGGGCAGCGCTGAGGGGCCGGGAGGGCGGCTCGGACCCGGCAGCTCCGTTCCGAGCCCTCTCCGTCTCCTTTCTCTTTCCCCCTCTCTGTTTCCTCTTTACTTTGTCCTCTCTTTCCCCTGTCGCTCACCTTCTCCTCTTTTTCTCTCCTTTCCCCCCTCTTTCCCCTGTTCTTCTCTTTCTCTCCTTTCCCCTCTCTTTCTCTCCTTTCCCCTCTCTTTCTCTCCTTTCCTCCCTCTTTCCCCTGTTCTTCTCTTTCTCTCCTTTCCCCTCTTTTTCTCTCCTTTCCCCTCTTTTTCTCTCCTTTCCTCCCTCTTTCCCCTGTTCTTCTCTTTCTCTCCTTTCCTCCCTCTTTCCCCTGTTCTTCTTTTTCTCTCCTTTCCCCTCTTTTTTTCTCCTTTCCCCCCTCTTTCTCCTGTTCTTCTCTTTCTCTCCTTTCCCCTCTCTTTCTCTCCTTTCCCCTCTCTTTCTCTCCTTTCCCTTCTCCTCCTCTTTCCCCCTCGCCCTTCCTCCTCTCCCTCTCCTTCTCCCTTTCCCGCTCTCTCTCCCCTTCTCTCTTTCTCTCCCTTTCCTTCTCTCTCTCCTCGTTCTCTCTCCTCCTGGGGCCCTGCGCAGGAATTCCCGAGCAGGGCAGGGGCAGAGCCATAAATCCACGCTGGCTGCCGGGGGGTGTTTCACCGAGTTCGTGTTTCTCTGACCCTTGTGACAGCGCCAGATCAAACGCTTGGTATTTAAGCGGCTCCCTCCTTTGGTTGGGAGCATTTTCCAGCTGGAAATCTGTGGATGAACTTTCGTCCTCTGAGCGATTCCGAAGCGAAGCTGTGTCAGGCGGTGTCTGATGCAGAACGGTCCGGCTGCTTTGATCCTGATGTGCTGCTGGAATATGAATCCTTATATTAAAAAGGCTCTATCAGTACCTTATTAATATGAAAATAGATATAGTTGAGGTTTGAAGTACTTTATTTCAAAACTTTAGCTGCGGATTCAATGCTTATTTGAATGCCGGCGATGACAGTGCCGTAACGTGTCATACATTCTTTATTTTTGTATTTAATTTTTTAAAAATTTCCTTGAATTTGCAAGTCTTCGGTGACTTTTTCAAAGCACGCCTGTTGGTCTTCATCTTCTGACGTTCCTAAACTGATGTAGTGAGAAGATATAATCACAGAGATTGATTTCTTAACAGCACCTTTAAATCTGACTTTTCCTCCACCCAGTCGCACCTTTGTTTTTCACACAACTACCCTTCATGTTCCATATTTAAATTATTAGAAAACATGATTAAAAAGGCACTTTATTTCCCTCAGAATCCTGCTTAAGCACTTAGTTTCAAGTTAAATTTGGCTTTCCTGAATTCAGGGCCTAAATCCACCTCTCTTTTTCCCCCTCTATAATAAATAGGATATTGTCTGTAATAGATAGATAAATTGGGAGGGCTAAAACATGCCACTTTAAATATATATATATATATATAAAAAAATATATATAAAAACATATATATATATATATAAACCTTTTTGCCCATTGCAGTTCTGCTGGAGTTGATAGTTTTGACTGCTGATCTGATTTTCCTCAGAGCAAAGTGTTGAATTCACTGCCTTTTTTTTTTTTTTTTTTTTTTTTTTTATTTCTGCTCTGACTCAGACTCCAATAACTTAAGTGGATGTTCAGGAAGTTTGGGGTTTAGTATTTGGACATATAAAAATGTATATATATATATTTGATCAGTAGAAATCATGCGTACATGGTGATGTTTCACTTCTTTCATGCTCTTATCCTCCTGTTTTATTTTTTTTTTTAATAATTCCTGCATATTGCTGCATTGTCTCGTGTCAGGGAGGTGCTAAGCACTGACTGCTGCATTTAAAGAAAGACAAAATACTTCCAAGGCAGCTTTCCCAGGAACAATTTCTCTCTCATTTCATTTTGGACTCATCATTCCTCACTCTGAGTTGGCAGTTTGGATTTCCCTGGCTCTGTGTGTGTGTGTAATGTGTTTTTATCTCTCCTTAGGCATCCCAACTTTACTCTATGGAATTGGCTCCTGGTTCTTTGCCCGTGTCACAGAGACTGTTCACACCAGCCACGGCCCAGTCACTATTTATTTCCTAAATAAGGAGGATGAGGGAGCCATGTACTGAACTGAGTGTCTGTCCTCTGCTGGCTTCTGTGCTGCCTTTGATTAAAAACAACTGGAAAACTTGGTTTTTGTGCTGTGCTCTCCTACTCAGCTTAGTGCTGTTTCAGGAAGCTGCGTGGACTTTTTGGTGCTGAGAGGTTTGATTTCTGCAGAGGTCTGGGAAGTTGAGGAATTCGAATTGCTGGGGGCGTGTCTGGAAGTCAGGGGCTGGTGGTGCTGGACAAACTTGTGATCGTTTAAAGAGATTTATTTGTCAGCTTAGAGAACTGAATTGCAGCCTGTGGGCGAGGAAACTGAATGCACTGACATTTTCAGAATGTCCCTGAGAAAGATAAAAGCTGCTCAGGTGTAGATCCTGCTTAGATATTTCATAATTAATTAATTAGTCACAGGTATAACTCTGTTTGAATGGCACTGGGTGGTCAAAAGCATCTGGAAGAGCCTTTAGGGGGAAAAAAACCCACCCTAAAAGAAGTGCAAGATGGTTGTATCAAATTTCTTTAAATGATACTGAAATAAAATATCCAAAATACCATTTGATGCTTGTGTTTTTTGCAATTCTCAGATGTGTGTTGTTATTATTCTTTTGATTGCTTTTATAGATAAGTGCAAAATCTAAGTGATGTAGAAGATTTAGTCCCCTGTGCTAAATGACAAATTGCTGGTATATAGCAAATACATATTAGTGAGGAGAATGAGAAGAATACTACAGGAATATCTCAATTTTTGGGTGCAGAATAACTCATTTTATAAATAAAGCACAGCTTCAGGCACAAACAATGACAAAGTGACTTCGTAACAGTTGGAAACCAAACCAAACCAACAAAAAACGAACAAAAAAAACCACAAAAAAATTAAAAAAAAAGAAAAAAAAAAAAAAACCACCAAAAAACAACCAAAACTTTTGGGGGACTATCTGGAGAGTGGAAATATGGAATTAATGGAAGCAGGAAGACCTGTGCAGGATCTGGTGCTGGGATTTTAGTGCCAGCAATTGATGCTGTCAGTTCCAAATCCCATAGCTGGTGATGGAAGTTGGTCATTCCAGTTTTCATGAGTCAAAAAATAAATGTACAATGGGTAGGGGCTGGTTTGAAGGGTAATCATTTTTTCCTCAATAAATGATTATCAAGCTATAGCTACAGTATAATTATTTAAATACTTTTTAACTTGATTCCAGATAATAAAAGTATTTCCCACTTAATGAAGCAACACATGGGGCTTTTCTAAAAGCAGCACTAAACGCTTCAATCAGAGAAATGCTTGCACTGTTAAATTTTGGAGAATATTCTTGCCACAAGTTAAATGTGTCCAAGAGGAAGAGGTGGCATTGCAAGAACCCTCGTTAATGAGAAAAATTGCAGTTTGCATTTTTCTAGAGCTGATTTTCACTGCAGCTCATCAGTCTCGAGTCAAACACTGCTCCTTCATTGCCACAGAGCTCATCAATACCTGGCTGTAAAGGTTTCAGCTCAACACAAGGTTGATAAAATGGTTTTTAATTACCAGCCCATAAATACAGCTCTTCATTGGAGCTGCAGCTCCTCTCCCCTGCAGCTGCTTTGATTTCTGATCATGGGCACTGCTGACTTTGCTTACCTGTTTTCCAATAAAAGCACCACCACCACCCCCCCTACAACCATCCAGTGATGGGCAGGGCTCCTTGGAGAGCATCTCTGACAAAGTGCCCTATTGATTGCTGCAATTCCGTGCTGCTCGCAGCATTAAATAGAGCCCTGATCTCTTGTTCAATGATCTCACTGTGTAACAATTAAGCAAATGTAATATTTTCTTGTATTACATGAAAATCAATGGACCTCTTGCTCTCGGGAAGTTGATGGTGCTAAAGGATGAACTGGGAGATGTCTGAGGGCAGAGTGCAAATATGGGAGCGCTTTGGGTGGGAGCTCCTGCAGCTCTTCAGAGGGAAAAACGAGCTGCTTGTGAGGGATATCTGGAGTTATTAAATCATGAGGAAATCGTTTTCATGTGTGGATATAAGCCCAGTTGCTTGTTTTCAAAGGTAAAACGTTTCATCCGACTTTCACTCTTGTTTTGCTGTAAATAGCAACTTCTTAGCATCTGTTTTTTATCACTCAAGTTTCGGCCTGAATGCAAGATACTGAGGGCCAGCAAGATCTGTTCCAGTCTGTCTCAGAAATTCCTGCAACACTCAGGAAAAACAGATCCACAAAATGTCCCTTCTGCCTTGGGACAGCTTTGATTTTGCGCCGCCTCCCATTCGAAATAAAGTTGAGCTCCCCTTTGCAAGCCTCTCCTTCATGATCTCCTTGCTGATGTTTAAATGAGGGAGAGATGACGTCCCAGAGCTTTGTTTCACCTCCCTTAACTACTCCAGAGAAAAGAGACCCCCGAGGATCAGGTGACTCCTCCTTGTAGCATCTCTTTAAATAATAATAATTCTCGGGGTCACCTGAACCTGGAGGAGCTGCTGCTGTCACCCCTGGGCCGGGTCAGCAAGCTCGGGTGTCCCAGTTAAACTCTGCTACTGTAAATTAATGGGAAATTGCAGCTGCTTTGCTGAAAGATCAATGTCCAATAAAGGCTGCACAATCAAATCTTGTTGCAATGATTGAGGTGTTTAATTGCCTTTCAAAGATAAGGTGGTAATCAACACACGTTCGGCTGATCTTTGGTACCGCTTCAATTACGCTCTAATGGCAGAGCCAAGGCAGGATCTTTAACTACTTATACTTATTAAATCTTACATGCCTCCTGAAAAATTACTTAAGCCACACAATTTATCGATTGCGTGGCTTAAGTAATTTTTTTCAGAAGGCTTAATTACTATATTTCACTTTTAGGCCTTTTTTGTGTGGTTGATAAATATTTCACTAGAGACTCTACGGTGCTAATGAGTTACCCCAAGAAATGCCCTTTTCTGCTCTTGTCCCCTCCAAATTGTGATCAAACTTTGGTGGGTTGGTTTGTTTTCCTGAAGTTCTGGGGCTGGTGATGCAAACGTGGTCCAGACAGTTCATTTTCCTTCAATATTTTTAGATTCAACATCACTTTTTATCACCAGTTGATCAACTACTTGCAGGTGAACCCAGGTCAACACAAAAGTTCTTAACTTTTTCTCCCCACTGTAAATTCTGGATTTACAGATTGGATTGGAACTCCTAAATATTTATGATTAGCACTCTCATATTGTCTGAAAAAGTCAGGTTTTGTGCTCTTTTCCTGCTCCCCTCTCTTTCCCTGGAGCAATATCCAGAGCTTTTCTCCTGCTGACCTTCCATTGACTTGAGCAGAATTTAAATCTGTCCTCACCTTACCTTGTGTGTTGACCTAAATCTCCTCACAAACCACAATTATAGATCTCCCTGATGTGCATTATTATTATTGAATGAAATTTAGGTGTTTTTTAATAGTTGGATGCCCTTAGGCCTCTGGTTTAGAGCAACTTTTCCTGAAACAAAAGGGGATTTTGCTTCATGTATTATTTACTGTGGCCATTTAATTTATATTGGCTTTCCCTGTAACCCCTTAATCATGTTCACTGCATAAAAGTAAGTTAATAATTCTGAGAGTTAGCTTGATTTCTTTCCCCATTTCTGGAAGTAGGAGTCATGATTTAAATTTGGGGCTGTGTTTTTCAGTTTAAATACACCTAAGGAAAAAGTGGCAGCTTCAGCATTGCAGCCAGGGAATGTGGAATAAAAACTGTCCCTAATACATTCATTGCAAGTTTGCTTGAAAGATCTGTTTCATTTTTAAAGAAGAATAAGATGTTGGTTTTGCATTTAAAAAAGTAGAATATAAACAACTAAGAGTGATTTTGAAAGTAATGGCATCACTTTAAGCACAGTTTATGAGCCCTGATGTAGTTCATTATAAAACCAATTTATTACTTGCAGTGATATTAATAATCTTAATAGAATTAAAAGTGGAAGACATGATTAAAAGCAGTCCTTCAGACAAAAAAACTTCTTAATCAAGGGAAATCTCAAGTTTAAAATGTAAATATCAGATTAGAACACTGATTTTTGAACAAGATTACGGAGTCAAACCTGGTTTTTTTTTTTCCCCTTAAAAGAAGAAATGCCATTAGACCTGATTGTTACACGCTCAGTGATTCATGGGCCTGCTTATGTACTTTGGGAGATATGAATTATTTAGGAAGAAAAATCACAATAATTTTGTTGTTACTCAAGAATTTATAGGTTGACAGAAAAACAATTATGCAGCCCCTGGAGCTGGTCTGAAGGGGTACAGGAGCATCATTAACCACACAGAGCCCAACTGCTGGAGTTACCTTGTCACTGTGCATCATAAAATCTGCTTTTTTTTTTTTTTTTCCAACATTTATTCATAATTTAAAGCAAAAACTAAATATTTAGGGATTTAGCCTAAATCAAGTTTACTGTTGTTACGTTTTCTTTCAGTCCAAGGTGAGTTTACTGTGAAAAAAAATCAGTTTGAGGCCAGTGAATCTCCCTGTGAACTGAGAAGAAGATGAATTTATTTCCTTTATTTATTTATTTGGGTCTCAAACAGCCCTTTCTCGTTCCAGAGCAACTGCAGGGTGCCTGGGAGGGGCAGTGGGAAGTTTGGTGGAAGTTTTTAATGCCATTTTTTAAGGAACCTGCCCCTCTCCATGGTGCACTTGGTGAATCTTTCCAGGAGATGCATTTCAGGGAAGAATATCTTCAGCAAGCCTGGACACTGCTGACCTATTTTTCCACAAGCCTGAGGGAATTCAGTTTGCTGCACTCAAAGGCAATTGAAAGGAGAGGAAAAAAAAAAAGAAAAAAAGTGAATTTCACCGTGATACGTTATTATTTATCAACATAGAAAGTTAGGTATTAACATCTTTCAAAAAAGACAGGAAAATGTGTGCTCCTAAAACAACCATCAGGTGCCATTTGCTCTGGAAAACAGAGAGTTTGTGCTTAGTTGTTTATATAAAATATATTTATTTGTTAAAAATATAAATAATGTATTTATATTTTATATATATATATATAATTCCAGCCTAGAAACTGGTGCAGGGAGGAAGCAGGGATGATAAATTGAAGAGCTCCTGATTCCTCCAGGTGTTTTATACTTGGTGTCTGAATTACAGGTAAGGTGGCACAGCACAGTGTTCCAAAATGTTTTTAAGAGGTACATGGGAATTATTTAGCCTGTTACATAATAAATGGACATTATTCCTAGGTCATAGCTGGAAAAATTCTGGTAATAATGAGGTGAATGGAGATGCTGAGTAGGATCCAGAAGGAAATCACTGCACTTTATCCTCAGCATCTTCCCTGTGCTCTGCCCTTTTATCCAAAGGGATGAGAGCAGGACTGGAGGAGCTGGGAATCCCAGGGCTGGTTGGAATTGTCTGCAACTCCTGCTGGACATTTTTCACCTGAGCCACTCCTGAGAGTGAGCTCCCACCTCCCTCCTCAGGGCAAGGAAAAGCTGAATCCACATCCTGGGACAGGAATATTCATTCAAGAGCAGGGCCAGGGGAGTCAGCTCTGGTTTTCCTCCCTCCTCTTCTTACAGAGTTCTGGTGGAGGGACCCAAAACCCCATTACAGGATCTTCGTGACAAAGTCAAGATAGAAAATTCCTTGTGTTGGGCAACTTCCTTTGCAGCAGGAATCAAACAAGCAACAACTTCTTTCCTCACTTTTGGAGGGCCCTGCAAATTATCCTGCTAAGCAAATCACTGGGAGACAGCATTTTTTCCATTCCTCACCGAGGCTCCTGCAAGAGTTTAATGATTTTTTTTTTTCCCCACCCCTCCCGTGTCAGCATCCTGCTTTTCCCTGGAAATAAATATTTATTTCCTCGCCGTGGCCACCTCGGGATGCTCTCGGTCCTCTCCAGCGGCGCTGGAAAGCAGCAGAGAGCAGCAGCACACTGCGAGTGGCAGCTGCTGGGAGCCACCGAGGGAGGATGTTTTTCCCCCTCACAAATAAAAAGCAGGATTTAGAGGAGTCGTGGGCTTCACCATCCTGTTAATTAAAGCGTTGATACCTCGTTGCTGTGCGGATTTGGGGTGGTGTTTCGTTGTGGGTAAACAGTAACTTCGGAGGTGTGGCTACATCTGAATTTAGTGGGGAAAATCAGGCTGCTTTGTTATTTTTCAGTGGGGATTCTGGAATCCTGGTACTGGGAACTTGAACTCTTTAAGGGGAGATTCTTGGGCTACTCAAATGCAGAACTTAAAGAATATTTTACATTAAAAAAATCTCAAGATTGTTTTCCCACAGCACCGATTTCCCCCCAACATTAAGGGGTAATATCTAAAAATAAACGTTGGTGACATAACAACTTCTGCAGGATGATAAATTAAATATCAACGATTCGTTTCAAATGGTGTATTTCAAAAGAAAATTTCTGATTCAGCTTGGGGTTTTAAAGAAGTCTGTGGCAAAACCAAACCTGTATCAATAAATACGTGCTTGGTGTGCTTGTACTTCTCAAGATATAAAAACCTTTCAAGTTTGATTACACACGCCAGAATGGGGGATTAAGGTTATGATTAGCCCTGGAAAATCGACGTAATATTCATGCAAATTTGGCAAATTGAGTTAGTTTTCCCCATAGTCTCGTAAATGAAGAAGACATTTTAGAAAAATTGCAGGTCTATAGAAATCCCATCATTTTGTGTCCTGTTCTTTAAAATGTAATAGAAAATGAATCTGATTGAAATGGAGCTGAGTGAAAGGTACACAGGGACTGCAGGTAAAAGGTTCATTTGAGCAGAAAGACGTCTGTGTGGGCACCACCAGTCCCTTAGATCCTTAGGAGCTGGGGCTCTATTAATTTTTAGTATAGGAACTAAATTATAAAGTTATTGAACAGAGAGAGAATTTATCTCTGTTAATGGCCATTGAATTATATTTTTTTTTTTCCTAAAGCTCGAACAAAGTAGAATTGGAATATGAAGGAGCTTGAAGACGTTACAGGAATTAAATATACCTCCCATTCCCCCCCTCACCTCTAAATTGATAAAATAACTCAAATAGTCCAGTTTGTCAGAGATGATAATGTGAGAGAGTGTGATAAAACGCACACATCAATAGCCCACAATTGAGATTAATGCTGTTCTCTTAAAAAGGAGAAAAAAAAAAAAAAAGAAGTGGGTTGTGTGGTGCTGCAGAGCTGTGCGGAGCAGAGAGCTTTCCCTGTGACTTGTGGCAGGGAAAAGCTTCTTTTAGAAGCTGAATTTGGTGTTCTGCGATTGCAGAGCTGTCAAAACACGCTCTCTGTTGCTGAGGCGGACAGGGATTTTCTTCCATCAGAAAGATGGATCGTGGTTTGGAGCGGGCTGGTTTCAGTTGCATCTCTGGCAGGCGGGGGAGAACTCAGCGATGCCAGAATTGTGCCTGGACATCAGCTCTGGAGGTGTGGAATGTGGAGGAACGGTGAAGTGTCAGAGCTGCTGCTGGCCCGGCGGCTCCGGGTGCTTCCCTTCACCTGCGCCTGCAGGTGCTGGGCTGTCCCAGTGCCCCTTCCCAGTGCCCCTTCCCAGTGCCACTTCCCAGTGCCCATTCCCAGTGCCCCTTCCCAGTGCCCCTTCCCAGTGCCCATTCCCAGTGCCCCTTCCCAGTGTCCCTTCCCAGTGCCCATTCCCAGTGCCCCTTCCCAGTGCCCACTCCTGCTCTCTTGTCCTTCCCAGAGCTCATCCCCAGTACCTGGCCCTGGTGCCCATTCCTGGAGCCCAATCCCAGTGCCCATTCTGCCCATTCCCAGTGCCCATTCTGCCAATTCCCAGTGCCCCTTCCCGCTCCCCTGTCATTCCCAGAGGTCATCCCCAGTGCCTGGCCCTGGTGCCCATCCCCAAAGCCTAATCCCGGTGCCCATTCTGCCCATTCCCAGTGCCCATTCCTGCTCTCCTGTCGTTCCCAGTGCCCATTCCCGGTGCCCATCGCTGGTACCTATTCCCAGTACCCATTCCCAGTACCAAACACAACAGAGTGCTGTGTCTGTGTTTGTTGCCTTTGTGCTGTCTGTGTGTTTGTGTGTCTGTGTCTGTGTTGTGTCTGTCTGTCTGTCTGTCCGTGAGTGACGGGATCCCCCGGAGCGAACCCCGGGATCCCCCGGAGCGAACCCCGGGATTCCCCCGGGAGCGGCGGAGCAGCCCCGGCCGCTGCCTCTGACCCCCGGGCAGCGCCAGGGATCCTGCACCGCTCCCAACGGGAATCCCCGCCTGGGTTGGCCACTCAGCTGCGCTTTTCCTCTCAAAGCACAAGGCACAATAGCAGGAAAACAATCGAACGCGGAACGCCGGCGCTGCCGGGCCCAGCGCGCAGCCGGCACCGCCTCCTCCCGGCCCACGGCACCGCCTCCCCTTCCTCCTCCTCCTCCTCCTCCTCCTCCCGCGGCCGCCGCCGCACATCCCCTCCTCCCGGGGCTCCGTTTTGGTTCCGGGGCAGCGGCTCCTTCCTGCGGGAGGGCGGTGCAGGCTGTGCCCGGCCCGGCTCGGCCCGGCCCGGCTCGGCTCGGCCCGGCCGCAGCATGTGAGCCCGCGGGGCGGGGATGCTCTGGCTGCTCTGCGGCCCCTGCGGCGCCATGGACAGCCAGGCGCTCGTCATCCGCATCAAGATCCCCGACGGAGCCGCCGTGGACTGGACCGTGCACTCCGCACCGCAGCTGCTCTTCAGGGATGTGCTGGTGAGTGAGGCCGGCCGGGGACCGGGACCTCCGGGTCAGCCCGGGGGATGTCACCGGTACCCCCGGGTCAGCCCGGGGGATGTCACCGGGACCCCCGGGTGAGCCCGGGGGATGTCACCGGGACCCCCGGGTCGGCCCGGGGGATGTCACCGGGACCCCCGGGTCAGCCTGGGGGATGTCACCGGGACCCCCGGGTCAGCCCGGGGGATGTCACCGGGACCCCCGGGTCAGCCCGGGGGATGTCACCGGGACCCCCGTGCCAGCCCGGGGGATGTCACCGGGACCCCCGTACCGGCCCGGGGGATGTCACCGAGACCCCTCTGCCAGCCCGGGGGATGTCACCGGGACCCCTCTGCCAGCCCGGGGGATGTCACCGAGACCCCTCTGCCAGCCCGGGGGATGTCACCGGGACCCCTCTGCCAGCCCGGGGGATGTCACCGGGACCCCTGTGCCGGCCCGGGGGATGTCACCGGGACTCCCGGGTCAGCCCGGGGGATGTCACCGGGACCCCCGTGCCGGCCCGGGGGATGCGGGGGATGCCACCGTTCCCCGGCAGAGCGGTGTCCAAATCCCTCCCTGGGTGCTGGGCGGTGTTTTTGGTGTTTGTTTTGGCAGCGGGTTTAATGGTAGGGATTGATAAAACCCCCGTCCCGGGGCAGCGCCGGTGCTCGGAGGTTTCGGGAGATCCCGGGATCCCGGCCGGTCCTGCAGGAGCATCGTGCCGTGGGTTGGGCTGGAAGGAACCTTGGGAATCCCAAAATTCTCTCCCCTCCCAAGTCAGGGCATCCTCCTCTTGTTGGGGAGTGGAGGCGCGGTGGCACGAGTTGTGCTTTGGGAAGGAACATTCCCTGCCCAGGAAAAGGAGCATTCCCGGCTCAGGAAAAGGAGCATTCCCGGCCCAGGAAAAGGAACATTCCGTGCCCAGGAAAAGGAACATTCTCTGCTCAGGAGAAGCATCGGGCTCTGCACCCGGGCTGGGGCTGCACCTGCCGCTGGTGGCATTTCCCCTGCCCGGGCTGGGGCTCTGTGGTGTCCCCCTCAGCCCCTTTCCTGCTGTGGTTTTTTGGGTCCATCTGCACACGAGGATGCTCCAGAAACAGGAGTGGGATTTTATCCCATTTCTTCACTGCCTCCTTAGCCCAAAGAAGAGCTCAGTGCTGTTGTGCAGGTCAGGCTTCCTGCAGCAGTGCCCTCCTCACCTTCCCCCCCAGCATATCCAGGGGCTCTGTGTGCCCCTGTTTCTCTAAAGAAAACCTTCCCGTGCCACCCATCACGTGCAGGCTGCATTTTTACTTCTGTCATTAACGCTGGAGGGAGATTTTGCAGATGTTGGTTCATACAGAAAGGACACGTGGGGATGAAGGAGTTGATTTGCTGGAAAAAAATGTTCAGCGTTGGGCCTGGAGGGTTGCAGAAGGGGTGACAGAAATTGCAGCTTTCCTTTTTCCAACGTTTAGCATTATCCACGACTTTCTGGAGGTGGAGGAGTGGGAGCAGAGCTTTTGACAGGCCGGGGAGGTTTTGGAGAGGGGGAGTTTCCCCTTGGTGGTTGCACAACAAGCCTGGGGTGACCCACTCTGCCCCTAAACAGACGTGGAGCGGATGAGTCTGGTTTTCTCCACACTCTGCTTCCTGTTTTCCATTTTTTCCAGCCCCAAAAATGAAGTGAAACAACCCCTGATGCTTGGACTATGCTTGCTATTCCAGAATTATTGCAGATTTAGGTTGGTTGTTTAAAAGTCAGCAGAGAAATTGTGGTCAGTGGGTGACAGAGGATCTTGAGTGACGCTGGCAGTGATCTCAAGCCACGTGGCAGTGAAGCTTCCTGAGAGCTCCTGGGTGGGAGAGAAGTGAAGAGATGAGGAAGGAGGGCTTGGAACATCTCAGAGCTCACGGTTTTTCACTGCTGAGGTGGTTTTAAGGCTCTACCAGCAAAGGTTTTGAAAATTTACCAGCAAAAAACAAAAAAATATCTGGGTTGGAGCAGGGATGTGGAGCTGGAAGTGTTGGTGTGGTTGGGCTAAAGAAGGATCTGGTGGAGAACAGGCAGAGGGACCCTGCCAGGGTCACACCTTTTTTGTGGTTTTGTTCAAAATCACAGTTTCTGTCATTCTCACGTTCATTAACGAGAGAATTGGAGAATGATTTGGGTTGGAAGGGACCTTAAATCCCACCCCACCCCTGCCCTCAGGGACACCTTCCATAGTCCCAAGGGCCTGGGACATTCCAGGGACACCCTGTGCCACTGTTTCTGTCCTCTCACACCTGTGGTGGTGATGAGAATTTTCAGTTATCCCCTGTTGCATCCAGGTGTTGGTGGTTGTGTTCCAGGAGGGGCCATCACAGCATCTACCTGTGCTGAATTGGTCAGATAAATGAAATTATCTCCAAGGAATTCAATGAAATGAAGCTCCAAGCCACTCAGGAGTGCTGGGTCTGTCACCACCTGGGAATGGGAGGGCAGGAATGGGGCTGACCCCTCCTCTGGGTGATTCCTCTCACCTGGCAGACAATTCCAGGGGGGTTCATGTGCTGGAGAGACAATTAATGGAGAGTTCAGGTGTTTCCCTGTGGAGCGGAATCACAGGAGAACAATGACCCAGCCAGACCCTGCTCCCCAAAGAGGAGCCACAGGAATGCCCAGGAGTTTCCTCAGGCTCTGAACCATCCAGTGGGGCTGTCTGGAGCACATCCCACTCCTGTGCCTGTGTCCCAAGGAGTTTTTGGGAAGTGCTGTCCTGCTGGAACCTCAGAGCCACCTTTGGGGCCGGTCCCAACACCAGGTGCACGTCCCAGAAGCTGCACCCCTAAGAGCTGAATTGGCTGTTCTTCCTTCAAGGTGGGTCCCACGAGCTGCTTTGTGTTAAGAAAACCCCATAAAATTACCTTGGAGGCCAGCAGGCCTCAAAATAGCAATATTTGATATTTTTAGGTGATTTCTGAGCGGGTTTTTGTTAAGTTTGCCTCCCAGTGAGTGTACCCTTGCAGGTGTGCAAGCTGATTTCCCTCCTCATTTTCAGAGCTTTTCTTCCTGGTGTCCCTTTAAACCAGTTCTCTGTGCATCAGCTTTGCAGCCTGTAAGTTATCAGTAAATAGATTTATTTTTAAGGCCCCACTAAATGAATTACAATAAGCTTATTTTTTTTTTTCCCCTCAAGCTGGAGTATTTAAGCACTTGGTGTTAATTCTGGGTAACTTCACTGAGATAAAACAAGTTTTAAGTGAAACCTGAGAGCTGTGGGTTCAATATTTACACTGGATTCAAGCAGAGCTTTCCCATTTCCTGATTTCTCACTGGTGCTCCTCCAGGGGACAGATTTGCTTTTGGAGTTCCCTTTGCAGCTGATTTTTCTCCTCCTTTTTTGAGGCTTTTCAGTTCTGTCAGGTGAAGCAGAAGAGCAAGGACCTGTGTAGTGTTTTATTGCTCATGATCTCTGTTGTGATAGCAGAAAATCCCTCCCTGCACGTGTAATCCTTTGAAATTTAGAATAATCCTTTAATCCTGGCTCAGCCCGGGGTCTGGGGGGTGTTTGGGGGTGGAAATGGGATGGAGCTGCTGCCAACACTTTGGGAAGTGCAGGGTGATGGGATTTCCCTCCACTCCCTGCCAGGCTGGTTTCTCTCAGACACATTGATTTCATTATTATTTAATTATTACAGAATTACTGCCAGCTGAGCAAAGTCTTGGTGGCTGCTGCTGTTTGTTTAGTGCAAGGGTTGGGGTGAATAATACACTTGTTAATACTTGTATTAGAGAAGTCTCAGTCTGCAGAAAAAGTTATTCTGAAGGGGTGCAGGAAAATAAGATTTTTTTTTTGTTTTAGTGCCCTCAGAGCTTTGGGAGGTTTGGAGTTTTCCAAGCAGACTTCTGAGGCCATCAGAGCTGCCTCTGATGCTTCCACGTCCCTTAAATCCTGTTTTTAAACAATTTTAATGGATTAAAATCCACTTTGTACAGCCACCTCGGTGCCCATAGATAAACGTTTACAAGTGGCTTAAATCCAGCACAATTAAAGTGTGTTTGCTGAGGAATTTTCAGGGTTTAAATGAAGGGATTTAGAAATAATTAGCACAGTCTTCTGTGTAGGCAAGACTAATTTCTTATTAGAAATAGTAGCTTTGGACAGAGGGCTGGTAAACCCTGGGGAATGGAAGAATTTTTATCAACGTGGAAATATTTTGGGGTTTGGTTTTTGTTTTTTTTTTCCCTATTTTTGCCTCTACAAATTTACAATCCCACAATTAAGCCACGCTGCTCATTTCTTTGTGTGCAATTAATAGTTTTGAATCCCATCCCTCGGTTTGTTTTAGCATCCAAACCAAGGAGGCACCGGCAGAAAGTTTTAGAATTTATTTCTTGCTTCACTTGGCTCTGTGGAAACCTTGTGCTCCTTTCACCAGATTATTAATTAATTAACAGAATCTTTAATTTTTAGATGAAAAGGGAGAACTGGAGAGAGCAGAAAAGTGCCAGGACCATCAGTGAAGCTTTGGCAGGGAGGGGGTGTTGGGCACCCTGAGAGGCTCCCAGTGGATGTGCCGCAATAAATCCCCAATTAATATGTTAAATATAATAATAAATTATTAATGAATTAATAATTCATTAATTCCTGATCACGTTTAGTTCATTAATTCCTCTTCACTCAGTGGCAGTGCTGGGTGGGACAGGAGGGATCAGGAAGGGGCAGAGCCACGCTGGGCACTCATGGATTGGCAGCAGAGGAAAAGCTGGGAAAATGGGAAAAACTGGAAAAATGAGAAAAACTGGAAAAATTAGAGAAGCAATTTTCTGGTACCAGCAAAAAAAAAAAAAAAATCTGGGTTGGAGCAGAACTGGAAATGTTGGTTTGTTTTGGCTGAAAAAATTTGTAAGAATTCTTCTCTGGTATCAGGAAAAAAAATCTGTTTTGGAGTAGGGATGTGGAACTGGAAGTGCTGGTGTGGTTTGGTTAAAAAAATGGTAAAAGCTGAAAAAATGATCAAAGCTCTTCTTTGGTACCAGCAAGAAAGGCTGGGTTGGGGCAGGGGTTGGAACTGGAAATGTTGGTTTGTTTTGGCTGAAAAAATTTGTAAAAATTCTTCTCTGGTATCAGGAAAAAATCTGTTTTGGAGCAGGGATGTGAAGTGCTGGCGTGGTTTGGCTAAAAAAATGATAAAAGTTCTTCTTTGGTCCCAGCAAGGAAGGGCTGGGTTAGAGCAGGGGTGTGGAAATTTTGGTTTGTTTTGTCTGGAAAAAATGGTAAAAAACTCTTGTCTGTTCCCAGCAAAAAAGTCTGGGTTGCAGCAGGGATGGGAAGTGGAAATGTTGGTGTGGATTGGCTGAGAAAATGGTAAAAGCTGAAAAAAAAATCAAAATTCCTCTTTGGTACCAGGGGAAAAAAAAAAGGGTTGAGTTGGAGCAGGAAATGTTGGTTTGTTTTGGCTGAAAAATGGTAAAATCTCTCAGGAAAAAAATCTGTTTTGGAGCAGGGATGTGGAACTGGAAGTGCTGGTGTGGTTTGGCTGAAAAAATGATCAAAGCTCTTCTTTGGTCCCAGCAAGAAAAGGCTGGGTTGGAAATGGAAATTTTGGCTGAAAAATGGTAAAATCTCTTCTCTGCTCCCAGCAAGAAAATCTGGGTTGGAGCTGGAACTCTGGAACTGGAGATGTTGGTTTGTTTTGGCTGAAAAAATGATCAAAACTTTTCTCTGATACTAGGGGGGAAAAAAGTCTGGGTTGGAGGAGGGTTTGGTGCTGGAAGTGTTGGTTTGTTCTGGCTGAAAAAATGGGAAAACTCTTCTCTGGTGTCAGGAAAAAAATCTGGGTTGGAGCAGGGATGGGAAGTGGAAATGTTGGTGTGGATTGGCTGAGAAAATGGTAAAAGCTGAAAAAAATATCAGAACTCCTCTTTGGTACCAGCAAAAAAAAAAAAAAAAAAAAGGGTTGAGTTGAGGCAGGAAATGTTGGTTTGTTTTGGCTGAAAAATGGTAAAACTCTTCTCTGGTGTCAGGAAAAAAATCTGGGTTGGAGCAGGGATGTGGAACTGGAAGTGCTGGTGTGGTTTGGCTGAAAAAATGATCAAAGCTCTCCATTGGTACCAGCAAGAAAAGGCTGGGTTGGAAATGGAAATTTTGGCTGAAAAATGGTAAAAACTCTTCTCTGGTAACAGGAAAAAAATCTGGGTTGGAGCAGGGATGGGAAGTGGAAATGTTGGTGTGGTTTGGCTGAGAAAATGGTAAAAGCTGAAAAATATATCAGAACTCCTTTTGGTACCAGCAAAAAAAAAAAAAAGGTTGAGTTGAGGCAGGAAATGTTGGTTTGTTTTGGCTGAAAAATGGTAAAATCTCTTCTCTGGTATCAGGAAAAAATCTGGGTTGGAGCAGGGATGTGGAACTGGAAGTGTTTGGTGTGATTTGGCTAAAAAATGATAAAAGTTCTTCTTTGGTACCAGCAGAAAAAGGCTGGGTTGGAGCAGGGGTTGGAAGTGGAAATTTTGGCTGAAAAAAATGGTAAAAACTCTTCTGTGGTATCAGGAAAAAAATCTGGGTTGGGGCAGGGAGGTGTGACTGGAAATGTTTTTGTGTTTTGGTGTTTTGTGGAGCTGCCTCAGGTTTGGTGCCTCTGCTTCTTTGAGTGTTTCCCATCAATTCTCCCCCAGCGTTTGAATTCATCTCCTGAGTTTTGGGAGAAGTTCAAATCCCAGCTGAGGCTGGCAGAGCCCTCCAAACAGGTTTTTTAAAGAAAAAAAAAATACATATAAATTCATAAAGCTGTTTTTATGAGTGGCTTTGATCAGTTAGGTGCCCATTTTTTAATAACCCAAGGAAAAAAAAATCGGTTTTTTTTCACCTGCAAGAGCAGACACCACGAAGCTGTTTGCAATTTTGAGGGAGTTATTTGGGGGGGGAAAAAAAAGAGTTTTCCTGGAGGTCACGTGGAGGGGGAGGAGAAAAACCTCAGGATTGGTGCAGATTTGTGCTGTGCCCTAAAAGCTTTCTCCTTTCGGGGCAGTGGGGAGGGATTAAAAGTGATTTAATGCAAGTCAGGCTTTTCCCGTTTTGATTTTTAACTGATTTTTTTCCTCACCTTTTTAGGATGTCATTGGTCAGGTTTTGCCAGATGCAACGACCACAGCGTTTGAGTGTAAGTGTGACTTTTATCATCCAATTCCTTTGTCACGTTGCTGGGCTGTAATTTTAAAAAAAAAAAGTTTTTATTATTATTTTTGTGTTATTCTTACGATATCGTCATTATATTTATTATGTTAAAAAATAAATATTTCTCATTATATGTCACGGTTAAACATTTATGCATTAATGCAACTTTAATAATGGCACTAAACCCGGCAATATTTTATTTATTTAATCACAGCTGAAATATTTCCACCAAGCAGCTTTAATTACCAGCCTGACCTTGCCGTGCTCTCGCTCCTCAGTGCAATTTTATTGCTTAAATTAAATGAGAAGTATAAACTACCTGTAGGTCTGAGCTTAAAACTGTAATCCTCCAGTCCTCCCAGCAAGTATTTAGAGAAATGTCTGCTCTTTAAACCCTGTTTATTTTTATTTTTGAAGGGGTTCCTGGGGGATTGTCCTATCTGGAGAGCAATCCCTTACAAAGGGGGATGTCCCAGGGGATAAAATACAGAAAAAGTGAATTTTGGAGTTTTCTTCCAAGTGGAGGAGGCTCCTGCTGTTCTCTTTTAAATTGTTTTAAATATTTTTTTTCCCTGTGTTCCTTTGCTGGAGATGGAAATGCAGGGAGGGGATGGTTTGAAGGGTCTGGGTGAGGGGGGATGCAGGAGCAGACTCGAGATGGGGCCTCTCGTTTTTAAATCAGCATTTCTCCCCTTTTTGGAGCTTTGTGCCCCCTTCTGTCTGCAGGCAATCCAAGGAAATATTGATCTCTGCTCCTTCACGGGCTGTTTAATGCTCTTTTTCTCTTCACTTGTTGTGTTTTCCTCTCCTAAATCCCCACAAGAACGGGGAAGTTTTATTTCTGCACCTCGGCCTTTTCCCTGCCTTGCATTTTTTAACACCAGCAAAACCAAAACTCCAGGACCTTGCTGTTAACATTCCTATTTTTTTTTTTTTTTTTGGAACTTTTATTTCATTTTATGGCACGTTAATATTTGTTTTCCATCCCTCCCAGCTCCCACATTAGCTTTGTTTGAACTTCATGCTCCAGAAGCAGTGGCTGCCATCAGGGCAGCAGCCCATAGCAATGGTGCCATGTGCAGGAGTTTCCTGGAAAATTCTGATTTTTTCCTTGTGCCTCCCAACATCTGCTCCTGTGCCTTCCCTGCCTGTCTCTAGTCTGTCATTTCCAGCTGCACCAGCCCATTTCCCCTGCCATTTAACTGGCATCTAAAATATGTTATGGATATTGATGCTGGGGTTTTTAAAGGGATTTTTTTTTTTTTGGGTTTTTTTTTCCCCTCCTCCTCTTCCCTGGATTTTGCTGTCTGGAGTTCTGCTCTCCACTGCTGCTTCAAGTGGGGATAATTGTCACCATGCCCAGGTTTTGGTGCTCTTTATTTGGATATTCTCACCCCCAGCATTCCCTCTGGATGTTGGTTGTTGGAGCTGGAGCTGGATTTCCCCTCCACATCCCTACAAAAAACCCCCCTGGCCCTCCCCATCCCTTTATCCAAACTCTGCCCTTCCCCACCTCCCTGAGATTTTGGGGGAAGATTTGTAATATTTGCTGCATAATATTTGTTTGCCATCTGCTGCACTCTGCTCTCTTCTCACAGTTCCTTCCTGCATTTTAAAGTTTTAAGAATTCCAGCCAGGACGAGGGGATTTTTTTATTTTCTTTTGGTTCTATTCTTGCTTCCCTGATGTGCTGGAAAATCAGATTTCTGTGCCCCAGGCAAGGGGAGAAGCCTGGAAATCTTTCTGGATCTGTTTCTGGATCCCGTGCTGGGGTGGCAAAGGAGCTCTGCTCAGGTTCAGGACAGATTTTCTTCTGGTTTTGGTCTTTGCACAATGAGTTTAGATCAGATTTTTTTTTTCTTCCCTGCCTTTTCATCCCCATATTTTTAATTCCTTCTGTTTGTACCACCATCAGGAATTCTGCAGCTAAGAACTGAGTTAATTTCTCAGTCACTTCGAAGGGATAATGTGGAATTTTTCTGAATATTTTGGTTGAGTTTTCTTTTTTTTTTTTCTTTGGGGTTTTTTTTTTGTTTTTTTTTTTTTTTAATGGCCCCAGCTCATTCTGTTCCCTCTCCTTCCATCCATAAATTCATCCCTCTCCTGCTTTCCCTCTGATCCCTCCTGTGGATTTGTGGTGCTCCAGTTAGTTCCAGGATGTTTTAAAGTCCAATTTTGAGGGGTTTATGTTTTACTCCTCTCCATTGCTTTGTTGTTTTGGTTTTTTGGGTTTTTTTTTTTTTTCATTATTACCTTTTCAGAGGCAGAATTAACAAACTCCTTTTCTCACACAACTTCAATTCCTTGGCTTGGATTTTTTTTTTCCCAGATTCTTGGATTTTTATTTTTTTTTTCCCAGATACTTGGGCATAACTGGGAGCAGGAGGGAATTCATCCAGGGATGTGATGGGGATGAAGGGGATTTGGATCAAACCTGACAGGGGGTGGGGTTAGGGGGGATATTGGGGAGGAATTCCTGCCTGGGAAGGTGGGGAGGGGCTGGGATGGAATTCCCAGAGGAGCTGGGGATCCCTGGAAGTGCCCAAGGCCAGGCTGGAGCAGGGACAGTGGGAATTGTTTGGAAAAAGAGAATTTTTAAGTTCCCTTCCAACCCAACCCATTCTGGGACTCTCTGAATTACTGGAAATTAAAAAAAAAATTATATTAAAGACCTACAGTGAAAGTTTGGATGAATTTCAGTGAAATTGCCCGAGTTTAACCAAATTTGGGGGAACTGAAACACTTTTGGCAGCTCGACCCTGCAGTTTGTCAGGAGAACAATTTTATGGGGTCAGGGAGGGAATTCCAGTTTGGGGAAAGGATCAGGGAGGGAATTCCAGTTTGGGGAAGGGATCAGAGAGGGAATTCCAGCTTGGGGAAGGGGTCAGGGAGGGAATTCCAGCCTGGGGAAGGGATCAGAGAGGGAATTCCAGCTTGGGGAAGGGGTCAGGGAGGGAATTCCAGCCTGGGGAAGGGGTCAGGGAGGGAATTCCAGCTTGGAGAAGGGGTCAGGGAGGGAATTCCAGCTTGGGGAAGGGATCAGGGAGAGAATTCCAGCTTGGGGAAGGGATCAGGGAGAGAATTCCAGTTTGGGGAAGGGGTCAGGGAGGGAATTCCAGTTTGAGGAAGGGATCAGAGAGGGAATTCCAGCCTGGGGAAGGGATCAGGGAGGGAATTCCAGCCTGGGGAAGGTGCTCAGCTTCAGGAGAGGTTCTGGCAGGAAAGGAACTGCTGAGAGTGAAGCTCTGAGCACCTTGTGCCCCTTTTTTAGACAAAACTCCCAGCTGTTGTTAAATAACAATTGGAGATATTAACCCAGTGTTATTTCAGGATGTTTGTGCAGTTGGCTTCTCTTTTTTTTTAGAATTTTCACTTTAATTTGTTGCCAAAAGTCCAGGTAAAGCCTTGTCTGTTAAAAATTGTCCTTGTCCTCCTTGCCTTGCTCACCTGGTGCCTTCCTCTGGCAGATGAGGATGAGGATGGGGACCGGATCACGGTCAGGAGCGATGAGGAGATGAAGGCCATGCTGTCCTACGTAAGTACAACAAATCCTGATTATTTTCCCCCCCACATTTATCATTTTTTTCTGGGTGTTTTTTGCCCCTCCCAAAGCGTTTATCTGGGCAGTATCCCCGTGTGGAGTCTGAATTTGGGTGCTCCTGGGTGGAATGGAGGTGTTTCACACGAGAAACACCTTTTTTCTTTAAAAAAAAAAAGGGAAGAAAAAAAAAAGCCTTGTTCACTTACTGATCATATCATAAACATTAAGAATAATGCATCTTAATGACTTTTGCATTAGGTATAGTGCAGGCTAAATGGACTATCAATTTCTTGTATTTTTTATGCAGTACTTAAAGTAACGGCTCATTAAAAATGAACCCCTGGGCTCTAAAAATTTTTCAAAATCTACTTTCATCTGGAGACTGTTTCACCCCTCCTAACAGAGGAGTTTCATTGTAGCTGCAGGCTCAATATTCATAGAGGATTTAAAGATGTATTTTGTGGTTTTTGGTTTGTTTTTTTTTTTCGAGGGGAGATAGATGTGGCTGTGTGTGCCTTTGTGTAGGTAGGGGGGGGGGTGTAAAATCTGTCTGGATCCCCATAAATATAAATCTCCTGCAGAAGGGGAAGGGTGCAGCTGCTGGTGGGAGCAAAATCATTTGAATAGAGCTCAGTGAAAGTAAAAAGAAAAAAAAATCATTTAACTTTTCTTTTCAAAGGAAATTGATAAACCAGGAGGGTAAAAAAATGGGGATTTTCTCTCTGAGCCAGGAGGACATAAATTCCTATAAATGAATTTGGGACCTGTCAGAGCCCAAGCCCTGTTTGGGACCAGCCAAAGGTGGTTTGGAGGGGTTTCAGGGGATCCCAGGCTGGTTTGGGAGGGGTTTCAGGGGATCCCAGGCTGGTTTGGGAGGGTTTCAGAGGATCCCAGGCTGATTTGGGAGGGTTTCAGAGGATCCCAGGCTGATTTGGGATGGATTTCAGAGGATCCCAGGCTGATTTGGGATGGATTTCAGAGGATCCCAGGCTGGTTTGGGAGGGTTTCAGAGGATCCCAGGCTGGTTTGGGAGGGGTTTCAGAGCATCCCAGGCTGGTTTGGGAGGGGTTTCAGAGGATCCCAGAGTGGTTTGGGATGGATTTCAGAGCATCCCAGGCTGGTTTGGGAGGGGTTTCAGGGGATCCCAGGCTGGTTTGGGAGGGGTTTCAGAGGATCCCAGAGTGGTTTGGGAGGGGTTTCAGAGCATCCCAGGCTGGTTTGGGAGGGTTTCAGAGCATCCCAGGCTGGTTTGGGTGGGATTTCAGAGGATCCCAGGCTGGTTTGGGAGGGGTTTCAGAGAATCCCAGGCTGGTTTGGGAGGGGTTTCAGAGGATCCCAGGCTGGTTTGGGAGGGATTTCAGAGGATCCCAGGCTGGTTTGGGATGGATTTCAGGGGATCCCAGACTGGTTTGGGATGGATTTCAGAGGACCCCAGGCTGGTTTGGGTGGATTTCAGAGCATCCCAGGCTGGTTTGGGTGGGATTTCAGAGGATCCCAGGCTGGTTTGGGTGGGATTTCAGGGGACCCCAGGCTGGTTTGGGATGGATTTCAGAGGATCCCAGACTGGTTTGGGATGGATTTCAGAGGACCCCAGACTGGTTTGGGAGGGGTTTCAGGGGATCCCAGGCTGGTTTGGGAGGGGTTTCAGGGGATCCCAGGCTATTTTGGGTGGGGGAGGGACCTTAAATCCCACCCAGTGCCACCCCTGCCATGCCCAGGGTCAACTTCCACTGTCCCAGACTGCTCCAGCCTGGCCTTGGACATTCCAGGGATCCAGGGGCAGCCACAGCTGCTCTGGGAATTCCATCCCAGCCCCTCCCCACCCTCCCAACCAGGAATTCCTTCCCAAGATCCCATTAAAATCTCCCCTTTCCCACTCTGAAGCCATTCCCTGTGTCCTGTCCCTCCATCCCTTATCCCAAATCCTTCTCCAGCTCTCCTGGAGCCCCTTCAGGCCCTGCCAGGGGTTCTGAGTTTTCCCTGGATCCTTCCCTTCTCCAGGTGAACATTCCCAGCTCTCCCAGCCCTCAGAGCATCGCCGTGGTCCAGATGTCTTTTTGGGATTTTGATCTCCTCAGCTCCTTTTCCAGCCCTTTTTGGGTCCAGCAGCTCCAGCTCCTCCTGCTGCTGCACCCAGCAGATCTCTGGAGCTCCTTCCCCCCCAGAATTCCTCGAGTTTTCTCTGTTTCCCTCCTGAAATCTCAGCCATTTTTTTTGCCTTTAAAGTGGAAAACTTTGAGGTTTTTTCCTGGCACAGCCTCCAGATTAATCATGCCTTGGGAAGGTCATTTTTTTGCTATGCTTCCAAGCTCACTGTTAAAGTTTCAGTACATTAGAGTTCTGATTGCTCAACTCTCTGCTTTCCCTTCAAAATTATGGGATGGCTGTAAATGACTTCTTTCTGCTTCAGCAGCTTTTCTTCTCTGAAAAATTTTTCTCTTCAGTTTTAAACTAGTTTTTTATTTGAGTGCTGCGCTGATGGTTTAACTTCCTCACATCCTATGGGCTTCGTTTTTTGGGGATGTGTTTACAAGAGAACAAATGTTCTGAGCCTAGAAAATGGATTCATTCAATCATGGGGGAGAAAAACACTCATTTTGAGGCCTGCAACAAATATTTGGAGCATTGCCCAGCTGGGAAAGTATTTCAGGGAATTTTGAGGTGGTGCAGGTGGTCTCTAAAATGTAAATAAAGTGGATTTTTTTTTTTTCCGTTTAAGGAGAAGGAAAAAAAGAATTCCCTAGATTACACTTTGGAACATATTATCACTGGGAAGATATTTTGAATCAAGCCTGACCTTACCTACATGTTCTTTGCTGTATGGGTTTGACAAGAAGTTAATTCAGGCCTGAAATTCTTTCAGATTATGCAAAAAAAAAATACTTTGCATGAGGCCTGTTTTGGGGGGTGGTCAGTGGGATTTTTTTTTCAGTGCTGGGCACTGCAGTTAATTAAGGACAGCCACGGAACAGCTCTGGAGCTGTTGTCTTGTATCTGTCTAAAAAGGCAGTAATTTTTTTGACAGCCACTGATTGGAAAGTTGCTTGCAGGCTCTCTGAAAGCAAGGGCTACACGCTCTGGATCAATAAGTGGCAAATTTCCCATTAAAAAGAATACCTGAGCAATGTTCCAAATAGCCACTGGCATCTTAATTTGCCATGGAAACCTCCAGCGCTCGCCTGTGGAAGGACAAGTCATTTTCAGACAATTTTTCCAGACTACTTGTTAACAGTTATTGCTGTCCCAAAAGGTTGACAGCTTACATGATTGATATTTCATTTACTTGTCATCACTGGTGAGTAATGGGGAGGGCCATGGGTTTCCCTCCCTCCCTCTCTTCCTCTCTCTCCCCCTCTCTGTTACATTTTTTGGTGGGGCAGGAAACGCTCTCAGGAGTGTTTTTGTTTGAGCTGATGGATCTGAGGGAGGGATCAGAAATGTTCCTGGTGTGTGTAAAGGTGTCTGCAGGTCGTTGGGAAAATGGGAATTCACAAGGTAAAAGCTCCTTCTGTGGGCAGGGATAACTTCCATCGTCCCAGGCTGCTCCCAGCCTCAGTGTCCAACCTGGCTTTGGGCACTCCCAGGGATCCAGGGGCAGCCACAGCTCCTCTGGGAATTCCAGCCCAGGCTCTTCCCACCCTCCCAACCAGGAATTCCTTCTCAAGATCCCACCCCAATCTCCCATTTCCCACTCTGAAGCCATTCCCTGTGTCCTGTCCCTCCATCCCTTATCCCAAATCCCTCTCCAGCTCTCCTGGAGTCCCTTCAGGCCCTTCCAGGGGCTCCGAGTTTTCCCTGGATCCTTCCCTTCTCTTCAGGTGAACATTCCCAGCCCTCCATGGCCCAAGCGTCCTCCTGAGGTTTTGATGTTCTCACCTCCTTTTCCAGCTCTTTTTTGCCCGTTCTGAGCCTTTTTTTAAACCCCTAAACATCCCCTGGGTCCCTCCAGCAGCTCCTGGGGAGTTCAGTGTCTCGGGATGTCTGCAGTGACATTCTGGGAGCGCAGCTTTGGGATCCCTCTGACCTGATCCTTCATCACTGCCCAGAATTCCAGATCCCTTTGGGATTCCCTTGGAGTTCTCCTAACTGCCCAGTTCTGGGGTGTGTTTGGGGTCTGTTTGCATCAGTTTGTGTCCATGTTTGGTTTTCCTGGCTCCTCCAGCTGTGACAGCTGCTGCATTTGCTGTAAATATTTCATTTCCTCACCTGCTGGAGCATTCCCAGGTTTCAGGGCAGCCTGGAACTCCTTTTGAGATTCCTCTCTCCCCCTTTTTGTGGGACAGAGGAATCTCACCAAGGAGCACTGCAGATGGAAAGGAACCACTGAAGGCTGATCCATTCCGTGGCAGTCACAAAGACAATTAAAATGCACCATTAAACGATTGAAATTATTAAAATACACAGTTAAACCCTCCATAAGTGCTTTTCCCACTGCTGGATTACTGAGCCATCTCTTTTCTTGGGTTTCTTTGCAGTATTACTCCACTGTGATGGAGCAGCAAGTGAATGGACAATTGATAGAGCCTCTCCAGATCTACCCACGAGGTAATGCTGAGCAAACCCCCATCAGCAGCCCAAGGAGCTGGTGCTGGAACAGCTCCCTGGCACGTTTTGGGGAGGTTTAAATGCACAGAGCGTCGTGTTTACCTCTTAATTTGGAGAGAAGAATTCATTATTGTGGGGGGAGCGTGGAGGAAAGTGCATTTATTGCATAGAAACCAGCTAATTTCCTGGAGTAAATTAGACTAACGAGGTTTGCAGAGTACATATTTAAGTACATTTAAAAAAAAAAAAACTCATTGGTGGTGGCTCTGCCTGGATTGCAAGCAAAGCAGATGAATAACTGAAGTCTTGGGTGCTTATGAAAATTGGGCTTTTTAAAGCTGTTTTAATATCATGAATCAGCTTGCCAGGCTGGGGAATGTCACTGTCACCACTCTGGGATGTGGCTGTCACAGCAGCTCCAGCCAGGACACGTTTTTGTCTGAGTTTGGGGCTCTTAGTGCTCTCCAAATATTCACAACATTCTTTAATAACTCTCCTGAACGGGGAGAGATGTAATCAATTCTGTGGACTGAGGCAATTTAAAAATAGGTCATCTCCAACCTGAAAAAAAAAAAAAAAATTCCATAGGCAGCTGGTGAGGTTTTTTGGGAATGCTCTCCCTGAACTCAAATCATGGTTTAAAAAAAAAAAAAAAAAGCCTGGTGCATTACATAATTCATTCAGATCTCAGTAGCCAGGCTCTGGATCTCTGGCTCTTAATTGATGGAACAGAGAAGGTTTAAATTCTCCAAGTAAATCTCCCAGCAATAAATTAATTGAAATAATTAAAAATTAAACTGGCTTAACTGATATTACACAAATAATCATACTATGAGGCTCCCAATTAAACACTCCACACTTCCATTACTTACAACTCTCTGAAGTTTGAATTGGGCAATTAAGCAGGAGCCTCCTCAAGCACGTGCTGAGGAGGTCTCCAAAGGAGGCTGGGTGGGTTTCCTGGAGGTTCCACGTGCTCCTATGGAAAAGAGACAGGAATTGGAGGGGAATATGGAAAATGGTCCAGGGCTGGCAGGGTCTGATTGAGAGGGGACTCCCAGATGTTGGAGCTGTGACCTCCTCGGAGCAGGGGAAGGAGAGGGAAAGGTCTCCTGCCTCTTCCCAAAAATGGATCATGGAATCCTGGGATGGTTTGGGTGGGAAGGACCTTAAATCCTTTCCCTTCACCAGGCTGCTCCAGGCCCTGTCCAGCCTGGCCTTGGACATTCCAGGGATCCAGGGGCAGCCACAGCTGCTCTGGCAATTCCAGCCCAGCCCCTCCCCACCCTCCCAGGCAGGAATTCTTTCCCAATATCCCACCCAAATCTCCACTTTTCCACTTTTCCCTGTGTCCTGTCCCTCCATCCCTTGTCCCCAGTCCCTCTCCAGCTCTCCTGGAGCCCCTTTAGGGGCCTGGAAAGGCTCTGAGGATTCCCTGGACCATCCATTTATGCCTCAGAGAAACTGAAACCTTGGAAATCCTTTACATTTTCCTTGAAATCCCCGGTCCAAGGGAGTGCTGGCAGGAGGTGCTCAGCACCTGACCCACCCTGGGCTTCAAAGGGATTTTTTGAGATTTAACCTTCTCCCTTTGGCTTGTTCCTGAGGATCCAGCTGGAGAAATCCCTGTTCCTGCTGCTCTCTCCTTTTCCTGTTTAGATTGCATCCAAGGATAATCTCCTCTGGCTGGACACACTGGGAATTGTCTCTGTTCTGCTCCAGCTTCAATCCCCCCTGCAGTCACCTCCAAATTCTCACCCCTGGCTCAGCTCTGGCTTTCTGCTGGGTGTTTCCTCCTTCCCACTCCCTCCAAATTGCTCCAGAGCTCAGTTTTTGTTTCATCTTCCCAAACCACTTCCTTAAAACTCCTTTTTCTTCCAGGTTAGAGCTTTAAAACCTCCCCAAACCCACTCCTGAGCTCTGCAGCTCCTCTGAAATGTTGAACAAAATGTGCTTTCCTGCTCTTTTATTTTTTTTTTTTTCCTTCCCTGTCTCCTTGTCCTGCCTCTCTAATGAACATCCCAAATTTTGTCAGCACCAGCACTTTTCTCCTGTGCCCTTTTGGCCGTGGCTCTCCACGTTCCCCACTTGAAAGCCCCATCAGCACCGTGCAGCTCTTCTGCCTCTAATTTCCACTTCTTCCCTTTTAAGAGATTTCTTTGCAAGTCCTTTGAATCCTTTTCCTTTTCTGCCTCTCCAACTTCTGAGGGAGCCTCAGTTCCTGCCTCCAGTCAGCTCCCAAAAACTCCTGTGTTCCATAAAAATCCTGGCAGGAGTAAATTTCCATGTGCCAACCTGTGTTACCTGGGCTGGGCTTTATTTATTTCATAATAAAAATATCTTCAAGGGAAAAAAAAAAAAAAGGTATTTTCTCTGTTTTTAATAGGTTTATTATTGCTGTTTAGTTAGTAAGAGCTGGGGGGGTTTATATTAAAAATAAGCATCTGTATGTGATGTACATATTAAAAGTGTGTACACACATATATTTATATATTTTTAATATGTATTTTTATATAGGTCTGCATATACATTTTTATATATTTATATATATTAATATATATAGATATGCCTACTTATGTTTATATGTATCTACATATATTTTTAATGTATCTACATACATTTTCTATCTATTTATGTATATTTTTATATATAGCTACGTATATTTATGTATAGCTACATACATTTATATATAGCTATATATATTTTAATATATCTATATACTTATATATTTTATGTATCTGCATATATAATATATATTTATAGAGAGTATCTGCATATATTTATATATTTATTTATATAGAGATGTTTTAATATATATTTATATGTATCTATAAATATTTATGTCTGTTTATCTCTGCCTTCTACCTGTGTTATTTACATCCCATTTGTGGAATACAAGGTGAAAGCATCGTTCAAACACCCACCCTAAAAATCATTATTGATTCAATATCTCACTCAAAATGTCAATTTTAATCTGTTGGAAAACCAGGATGGGCTTATACGTATTTCTAATTTATAATTTTGGGTTGGTTCTCTTTTCATACCCAGAGTATTTTTTTTTTCCCCTCTTTAAGCTGCACGTGGTAATTTTTGATGTTGTTAAAAGGCACGTGGCCCTCAGTGCTGTGTTTAATAACCATCACCTGTGTCCTTCTGCTTAATAAATAGTTCTGCTTCCTGCTGTCAAAAACAGGGAGGGAGGAAAAAAAAAAAATCAAATTTCTGCCATCAATCAGCAGTGACAGCCCCTTTAACACAGCGTTTGTGGGGCACTGAGGGAATGGGAGCTGCCTGGGACACGGAGATTTGGGGCTTCCACGTCCAAAAAAAGCTTCCAAAAGCTCATCCCTGAGTGCAGAACAGGGAATGTTCACCTGGGCACCTCAGGAAAAATCTTCCTCCTGCAGCAGCTCATCCCTCTAAACCCAGACATCACCATAAAGTGCCACATTTGGATCTCTGTCCCCCAAAAGTGGCATTTTTGGTGGCATTTCTGCAGTATTTACCTTTGATTTATTCAGTATTTACCTCTTATTTATTCAGTATTTACCAGAGAGGCTCACTGCTGTTGCCCCTGCCATGTTTTTCCTTTTCCCCTCAATTTTCTTCCCTCAGTTTTTCCCTCAATTCCCCCCTTGTGTTTTTTCCCCCCAATTTTTTTCCCCACGTTTTCCTCCCCCTCATTTTTTCCCCATTTCACCCAAAGTGCCTCTGCCAAATTAACCAATTCCTGACGTGTGGCAGCCGACTCTTTGAAAATCTAAATATTGGGTTGCAAACGTCACCGTGAAATTCCAGGGGAAGGAAAAATTAAAAATAAAAAAAAAGCCCCAGCTGTGTGCAAACACGGCGACACAAGGTTGGAATTTGAATTGCCAAAAAGAATCCCATCGTTGGAGCCAAACGGTTCTCTCGGTTGTGATGTGTTTTAAGCAGAAATTAGAATTTCTATTACACCGTGTCAGAAAGCTCTTAGCATTTATAAATGCTCACTCCTGCAAGTTAAAAATCCTGGGCCGTAATTCCCACTCTGGGTCTCGCCAGGCACTTTTCAATCATTTCTCTCTGCTAATTTTGGTGTCACCCTCATTTCTTTTGAAAAGATTCATTTTGAGCAAATTTGTAAATGGCCCTGATGTGTTCTACAATTTAGTCAATTACTGTTTCAGCCTGCAAGCCTCCTGGGAAACGGAACATACATGGCCTCAAGGTACGAATTTCAATAATTGTTTCAGGAAAGTTAGATGGATTTGTAATGCTGTGTTCCACTTATTGAAATGTCAAATAAAACTGCACTTTCTTGAGCTCTGACAAGCAGATTTTTTTTTTTTTTTTTTTATTCTGAATATTTTTTTGTTGTTGTTGTCGTTGGTGAGGGTAGGAAGACTCATCTGCAAAATGTTGGCTGTGCTATCTATGTTTATGTGTACGGTTTTATTCAAAATGGGCTTGCCTTTTTGTTTTTAACCTCTGCTAATCATGTTCTTAAATTTTACTAGTTCATTTATCAACTGCTGTCTGCCACTACTTCAAAGCTTTTAAACCCCCACCTCACTCCCGTGATTTCAGTCATTCATCCCAGTGTGGGAGGCACCGCAATGGAATTATTTCACATTTTTGATTCCTTGTTGCTCCTGTAATCACATGGAGAAGACTATAAAACGCATTAAGTGATTTTTTTGGGGCATTTAAAATGAGAACACATGAGGGATTCACCACCCTTTTTTTTTTTTAAGTGCATCGCTTCAGCCGCGAGCGCGCCGCGGCCCCGCGATTGTGGGGCCTGCTAACCTACATACAGCCCTCAACCATCAGCATGCCTAGCAACCAGCTAATTAACCTTCCTAACGAAATGAGAAATCCGTGGCAAATTACAGGTTAATTAGCACGGTGTCCTCTGAAACACAGGATCTGATCACGCTCCTCTCCCTGCCCTCAGGTGAACACGCGCGCGGGGGCCGCCAACAGCGGCGGCTCGGCCGCCTCAGAGGGCCTCCCCAGCAATAGGTAAGAGCCGAGCTCCTCTTGCTTTTCCTGCTTTTTTTTTTTTTTTCTTCCCTCAATTTCCTTTTTTTTTTTTTTTTAACCAAAATGGAGCCCTGTGCCTGGTTGGGTTTCTGGGAAAAGCCGGGGGTTGAGTGGCTTTTCCAGCGGGAAGATGGAATCTGTGGGTGGCGTCGGGCTGGGGCTTCCTCACGTGTTTGCTGTGAGGGGAATGAGGGGTTGGAGGGAATTCCAGGGGAAAAGTGAGGGTTTGGTGGGTGTTTTGGGGGGAAATAAGGGTTTGCTGCTAGAGAAATAAGGATTTGCTGGGTGTTTCAGGAGGAAATCAGGGTTTGCTGCTAGAGAAATAAGGATTTGCTGGGTGTTCCAAGAAGAAATAAGGGTTTGCTGCTGGAGAAATGAGAGATTGGTGGGAATTGTAGGGGAAAATGAGGGTTTGGTGGGTGTTTTTGGGGGGAAATAAGGGTTTGCTGCTGGAGAAATAAGGATTTGCTGGGTGTTCCAAGGAGAAATAAGGGTTTGCTGCTGGAGAAATGAGGATTTGCTGAGGATTTTGAGGAGAAATTGGGGTTTGATGGGTGTTTCAGAGGAAAATAGGGGTTTGCTGCTAGAGAAATAAGGATTTGCTGGGTGTTCCAAGAAGAAATAAGGGTTTGCTGCTGGAGAAATGAGGGGTTGGTGGGAATTCCAGGGGAAGATGAGGGTTTGGTGGATGTTTCAGGAGGAAATAGGGGTTTGCTGCTGGAGAAATAAGGATTTGCTGAGGATTTCGGGGAGAAATTTGGGTTTGATGGGTGTTTCAGGGGGAAATAAGGGTTTGCTGCTGGAGAAATGAGAGATCGGTGGGAATTGTAGGGGAAAATGAGGGTTTGGTGGGTGTTTCAGGAGGAAATAAGGGTTTGCTGCTGGAGAAATGAGGGCTTGATGGGTATTTCCAGAAGAAACTAGGGTTTGCTCTGGAGAAAGAAGGGATTGTTGGGAATTCCAGGAAAAAAATGAGGGTTTGGTGGGTGTTTCAGGAGGAAATAAGAATTTGCTGCTGGAGGAAGAAGGGTTGCTGGGAATTCAAGGAAGAAATTAGGGTTTGCTGCTGGAGAATTGAGGATTTCAGGGAGAAATTAGGGTTTGCTAGGAGTTTCAAGAGGAAATAAGGGTTTGCTCCTGGAGAAATGAGGGTTTGCTGGGAATTCCAGAAAGAAAAAAAAGGTTTGTTGGGAATTCCAGGAAGAAATCAGGGTTTGCTGCTGGAGAAAGAAGGGTTTGCTGGGGTTTCAGGAGAAGATAAGGGCTTGCTGCTGGAAAAATGAGGATTTGCTGGAGATTTCAGGAAGAAATAACAATTTGCTGAGTGTTTCAGGTGGCTCTGTCCTTCAGAAGCATTTGAGGTGCAATCTGGGGCTGAGCTCCTTTGCTTTAGCTGATCCCAAGCCAAGGACTCTGTGTTCAGATCTTTGTTCATTCCAGGATTCTTTGATTTGAAAGTTTGATGCCCCTCCCCGTTCATAGATTTGTGATAATAAACAGCCTAAATAACAAACCTATGTAGGTTTATTAGTGTGGGGTGGGATTTTTTTGAAAATCATTTCAGCTTAGGTGCCTGTTTCCTACAGTTCCAGCAAAGTTTTGGAGTCCATCCCCCTTATCTTGCTTTTTACATTCCAGCCCTAATTTGAAAACTCACATTAAGGTCTTAAAATGCAAGAGAGCTCCTTCTCTCTCTTTTTTTTTTTTTTCCTGGAGATTTGTTTTTCAAATGCTGGAGCATAAACTCCTTTTTATTACATGAGTTGTTACAGGAAATCATAATACTCAGTAGTGATGGTAAAAACCTACAAGAAAACCCTTTCTGTATTCTTAAGAAGAAATAAGGAGGGTCTGGCTCCATCTTCTTCCTGCAAGAGCATATCTGAACCATGGGAATAGAATTCTCTGGAGGCTTCTTTCAACCTCAATTATTCTATTATTCTAATAAGCACATAATATTCCATTTATCCGTGCATCAGCATCCTGCTCCCTTTTCTCTCCTAGAAAAGGAAAGAAAAAAAAAAAAAAAGAAATGTTGTAAAGATTAAGAAGGTGAATTACCACAGATTAATCAGAGAGAGGCACAGTTGTGGTGTTTTGGGCACGATTTTAAGGTGAATTCTGGGTGCCTGTCCTGAGGGTGGCACAGTCCCAAAAATCCCATTTTCACTGTGGGAATTTCCAGCCTCATCCAGCAGCAGGGCTGGAGTTTTCCCCCCATCCAAAAATCACTAAATCCAGTTTGCAATTGCCTTTGGTGGCTCTGTTATTGTGGAGAGAAAAAGAAAAAGAAAAAGAAAAAAAGCCCCATCCTGGCAAAGTTTGCCCCATCCCTCGGGGCAACAACGTTCAATCCAATCCAAAACTCTTAAAGAAATAAAAAATAAATCTGAAGATCTTTGTGCTCTGCAGTCCCCCCAGTCTGAGCTAAATAAAGCTGATTTTTCTGTCACTGCTGCGTGCTTGGCTTTCAGTACTCCCTGTACTTTGAGCTTGTTCTTCAAGTGCATTGAAAATGAAGCTTCTAGAAGATTCTTGTCACCTTATCTGGTGGTTAATTGCCATTCCTTTTCCGAAACCTTCTGCACCAGGAGTTTTGTTTTTGAAGTAATTGAAAGTCTCTCTTTGTTTCATGTTCACAAATTGTTAGTCATGAAAGATGACAAGATCAACTTATGTTTCCTTGGAAAACTTAATTTTTTCTTTAAAGCAGTCGTGGGAACAAGAGGCCTATTAAAGAACAAAGCCACCAAATATGAAATCTGTGTTTTCACTGTTCCTGTTAATAATGATCTGTGATCAAGACACGTGCACAGGCCTTTCAAGAATATATTATTTTGTACTTTTTTTTTTTTTTAACTTCAGTAATAAGAGCAGAATGTCCCTTTGAGATAAAGTTTTTGCAGATGTTGGTGCCCAGGCAGTTTGTTTTGTTGAAGCTCCAAGGAACGGAGTTTGTCAGGAAAGGAGGGGGGGAAAAAACAGGTTTTTGGGAGTTTTTGAAGGGCTGAGAGTTGGGGTTTGGTGAAGTTCTCTTCGGAGAAATTAATGTGAGTTTTGTTGTATTGATTTGGGAGTAGATTCTCCTGAAAAATGCAGAGGGATTCAGCAGATTGAGCTGGAACGGGTGCACATGGAAAGCTGGGCTCCCCTTGGGGATTTAGGCATATCCTGAGATTCCTAAATCAGGAATTGTGCTCTGCTGCTTCCTCTGGAGGTGCTGGAGCTGAGATCCATAGGAATTCCTGAGGAATAATGCCTTGGGGAGCCCCAAAACCAGATATGGCACATGAAAACTGGATGTGAACTGCATTTTCCCGTCATTTTTTAGAACACCTGGCACATGACAGCACCTTTTTTTTTTTAAATTTTCCCTCTTAAAGCTGGTGAACAATAGGTTGTGTCTCAGCAAGTTGTACAGTCAGGCATCTCAACCAGCTGTAAGGTGGAAAATACATTGATTTTTTTTCCTTAATGTGTTCATTGCTACTTCATTCCTGCTGCCTGCAGCTTGGCAGTGCTGACTGATCTCACCACACCTTCCCCTTCAGGTTTAATCTCCTCAGAATAGGGAACCAGCAAACTCCCCTTGTTCCTCACTTTGTCTGAGGGAGTGAAACAGCTCCATTTGTTTAAAAGAACTGCTTCTTTTCTTTTCCAGCTTAAAAAAGTCCTCGGCAGAGCTGAAGAAGATCCTTGCCAATGGCCAGGTGAGTGCTTTGGTTTGGTGCACGTCTCATCCCGGGGTGGTTGGCACTCCAGAGCTGCTCACAGCTCATTCAGCCTGGAATGTGTCCCTTTAACCCAGAATTTGGGAGCATGGGATGAGTCCTGGGTCTTGATTTTTGCTTTGATTGACACAGCAATTTCTCAAAATGTGCTAATCAGGTTTAGCTGCTAATGGACACCCTGAGCTGCTGCTGCCACCATTCCGGGGGAGAAAATGAATCAGTTTGGAATAACTGAGCTGCTCACTTCAGAACAACCTTTGTGGGGTTTAGGGCAGGAGTTGCTGAAATATTTAGCAGGTTCTTGCAAGGAGGCATTCCCTGCTGTTTGGAGTCACTTCAGAACCGTGGAACGGTTTGGGGTTGGAAGGGACCTGAGAGCCCCAAAATGGAAAATCCTCTTGTTCTGAATTCTCTGCCCTGGGCAGGGACATTTCTCCCTATCCCAGGGTGCTCCAAGCCCTGGCCTTGGACACTTCCAGGGATGAGAAATCCCAAATTTCCCTGTGCCAGGGCCTCCCCAGCCTCCCAGGGAACAATTCCTTCCTAATCTCTAACCTAACCCTGCCTTCCTTCACTTTAAGGCCACTCTGCCCCTTTATGTGGGGTTAAACTAATGTTTAGCCTTGATTTGAAAGGTCTTTCCCCACCTAAACAATTCCACGACTCTGTGTTGGAAATCCTGCAAAAATAAGGTTAAAAAATCCAACCAACAGAGCAAAAAAAAAAATTGTGGAACACCACCTTGTTCTTCTCCTTTTGCTTCAGGCATTCACCCCCTGGCACCCAAAATTAAAGTTAAAATATTTGTGGACAAATTTTTATTTTTGTTTTTCCCCCCCCCCCATTTTGAGCTCTATGGGCAGGCTTGCAGTGACATTAAACATACACATTTAACTTGTGTATATTTCTATTAAAAAATAATAATTTCAATCATCGATAATAATGATATAAAATTATATCATTAATAATAATCGAGATTTATAGCAGCTACATTTTAATAGTTACAGTTTGATTATATTAATAATATTTTAATGGTTATATTAATAATTATATTAACAATTATTTAATAATTATATTAATAATTATTTGATAATTATATAGATAGTTATTTAACAATTATATTAATAAAATATGTGTATGTTGGTTTGTTTTTTTTTAAAAAAAAAGCAACCCAGATTCTGAAGCAGCCACAGAAATATGATTTAATTTTACTGTTTGTCCCAGGCTGAGCCCTTTGGCAGCCTGGGAGGGAGGCACCTGTCCACGGGCTGGGAGCTGCCTATTAGGCTCTATTGACTGAGACATCTGTGTCACTGCAAATAAAAGACTCTTATTGATTTTTCTTAACTGCTCTTCACTTCCCCTCCGCCTTCCCAAGGCTGAAATCTTAATTATCTCAGATGCCTATTCAGTGTTTCACACAATGACCTCTGCAGGCCTCATTGGCATTTCATGAATCCAGGGGTTGGGGTTTGGCAGGAAGATAAAGGTTGGGTTTTGTGGTGTTCTTCAGCCTCACCTGGAATATATTTTTTGGAGGAAAAAAGTGGAATTTCCCCTCCAAAAATGTGAGCCCAGCGCTGCTGAGTGGCTGGAATGCAGCTGGGAGATGGGGATTTTAGGTTGAGTTCAGTGTTCTCAAATTCCTGCCAGTTGATTTTTAAATATTTCAAAATTCACAGGGAAATAAGGCATTTCTCTTGGTGGTTTGGAATGGTGGGAGTAGCAGCCAGCAGGTGGCTGAACTTTTAAACCCAGGTGTTGCTTGCTTTGATATTACTGATTTATTTTAAAGTAAAATCTCTCTGTGATTGGATGAATTTGGCATTTTATTTGTTCTGAACAACAGAAAGCAAGTGGTTGGTGTGCCCTGCAAGAGATTCACGGATTTGTTCCCTTGGGTTTAGAATTTTAAAACCAAACCTCTTCTTCTGATATTAAAAATGTTCCTTAAACTCACTTAAAAAAGAAAAAAAGAAGAAAATAAGGATTAAGTACCTCTTCTTATGATGCTAAAAATGTTTCTTAAACTTACTAAAAAGAAAATAAGAATGAAGTTTTATACTTAAACCAAATTTAAAAAAGAAAATAAGGATTAAGTGGATTAAGTGCCTCTTCTGGTATTAAAAATGTTATTTAAACCCACTAAAAAATTAAATAATTAGGTACTATTTATGATACTGGAATTGTTATTCAAACTAGAAAGAAAATAGGAATGGAGTTTTATACTTAAACCCAATTTAAAAATGAAGAAAATAAGTATTAAGTGCTTCTTCTTCTGATATTAAAAATGTTACTAAAACCCACTAAGAAGAAAAAAATAATTCAGTTCTGATACCACTTTTTAGTCAGCCTGATGGGAGTTAATCTGCGTTTTGTCGAGAGCAAATGATCTCGGTTGTGTTCTGCAAAATTTTGGCAATGGGTTTCTAGGTGAAACTTGAACTTTTTGTTCATTTTGGGGAGGGGGTGGGGGGGGATTAAGTCACACTCACCATTACTTAAGTCTGGCCTGGGTCATTATTTTTGATTATTTTTTGGCAGTTGCTGCTTTGAGGCATTCCTAATGCTATTCCCCCAGTAGTTTCCATTTGGCTTTAATAAGGAATTCATATTAATCATTAAAAGGAGTTGGGGGGGACAACAACACGATTCTTCAAGATAATCAACTATTGACAGGTTAGAAATAGCTTTCTGCCTGGCTTCATTGATATAGGTGATGTGATATAAATATTTATTTCTTTTCTGTCACTCAGGGTAAATGCCACCAATTGATTCAGCATTGATAGAGTGTCAACAGTTCATAAGGAACATTTGAGTGGCTGCTGTTTGCCCGATTAGTCCCTGCCCTAGCAAGTGGGATTTACTAAATCTCCTCAATTGGCTGCTCCTGGGCTGAGGCAGCTCCTCGTTCCCAATCAGGATTAATTGGGCGTTTGGCTCTTAATAATTCACAAAAAAAACCAAAAAAAACCCACCCTGGCTTCATCCCCAGCCAGGTGGGAGCGAGGGATGCTTCGTTTGCTGGGTTTTTCCATGGATTCCTTGAATTTTGGCAGCCAGTCCAAGCTGGGGTTGCAGGTTTAATGTCCCACTGTTACAAGGGGAGCCTTTTATGATGGAGAATCCAGTTTTCCCAGGGAAATAAATGAATCACCCGGCGCTTTTGGCACCTTTATTTGAGCCACTCAATCATATTTTATCTCCCCATCAGTTGCTGATCCTCCCTCCAGCCCAGCATTCCTGGTTTTCCCTGGAATTCTGGTTGCTCTTTGTGCTGGGCACCAGCCTCAGAGGGTGGAGCTGTGGAGAAAATGTGGAGATGTGGAGAAAATATTCCCTTTTCCCAGTGGGCACCAAGCAGGGGAAAAGGGAATGTGCTTGATGTGCCCAGTTCTGCTCGATTTGTTGTTCATAACTTGGATAACCTCCAAAGAAATCTCCTCTTTTCCCCCACCAAGAAGCCAAAATAGTAGTTTATCCATGGTTTTGAGGGTTCATTGGATTTCTCTCCCAAGTTACCAGGTTTAGGAGGACGTTTTTTGGGAATGCAGGAGATATTTGTTGTTAACTGCCAAGATTGGAGGATTCAGATCCTCCAGCTTGGAGGAGCAAAACTCCTTAAAATTACCAAGTCTGCAGCCTGAGAGGAATTATTTTTATTTTAGGGATCCACTGTAGATTCTTTACATATTTTAAATCCCATTCACGAGCAGTTGTTCCTCATGAGGAACGATTTCCCCCCTTTCTGTTTGCATTTTCTATGAATGCAATAAGCACAGGAGCTTTCAGCAATTAAATAAATGTTGATTTTTATCATAAACCTTGGTGTTGGGATGGGCCCTTCTAAGGAACCTGGCCCAGGTTTAATTACAAATATGTAATAAAATAATCACCTTCTGTTTTGAGGTGTCTCAACTCAGGTTTTCCCATCCCTGTGTAGCAATTCCAGTGAGAAACCACGTTTTTTGCTCAGGTAGTGAAAGGAAAAAGCATCAATTTTGGATTAATCATTTCTGTCCTTGCAACTTCTTTTAAATCAATAAAATATTTCATTTTCTGGTCGTTAGAAATGCTGAGTATTGACTCTTTGGGACATTTTGAGCTTGTTATCATCACTTGTGTTAATACACAAAAATGACATCTTTAAGCAGCCAGGCCAAGCCACGTGAAATATTTAACTTGGTGGCCCATCAAATACAAGTAATTACTGAAAATGAGATAATGTTTCCTAGGAAAAATAACTTTTCAAAGCAGGATTTGCCCCAAACATTTTCTGCTTAAAACGATCAAGCAATGGGGGAATCTTTCTGGAAAAGAAAATTGCTTTCAGCCCAGAATGAATTCTGTTTAGAATATTTATTTTAAAGTACAAACGTGCGTTGCAAAAATGCCTTTAAGTGAATTTTTTTAAAATTTGTCCAAAATCAGAATAACTGTGCTCGTCCAGGAGAACTGTAATTTTATATTTGAATTGCTTCTTGGGCAACGTGTTAAGCTATTGTAAAATCCATATTTAAAACAAAACAAAAAAAAAAAGGTGCCAAATTCAGGAATTTGCAGCGTGCAGGGCTTTTCTCAGCTGCTGCTGAATTTCTGAGTCGTTCCCAGTGAGCAGAAAGACTGAGGCAAAGAAATCTGTTGCATGTTTCAAAGAAAATCACTTTTATTGCAATTCCAGGCTGGGGTTTTTTTGTGGTGGGTTTTTTTTTGTGTTTTGTTGTGGTTTTTTTGGTTGGTTTTTTTTGTGGGTTTTTTTTTGTTTGTTTGGGGTTTTGTTTGTTTGTTTGGGTTTTTGTTTTGTTTTGTGTTTTTATTTTTTGTTTGGTTTTGGGTTTTTTGTTTGTTTGTTTTGGGGGTTTTTTGGTTTTTTGTTGTTTGTTTGTTGTTTTTTGGGGTTTTTTTGGGGTTTTTTTTGAGTTTTTTTTGTCTTTGTTTTGTTTTTGGTTTTTTTGGTGGTTTTTTTTTGTTTTGTTTTTGGGGTTTTTTGGCTTTTTTTTTAAATTTAAAAAATGCTCTTTAGATTAAAAGAAAGTATAAACTGCAGCACAGCCCCACTGGCAGGGCTGCCACTCAATGAGGCTCCATTTCACCGATTCCAGAACAAATCCTCAACTTTTCCAGCTGCCGGGATTGTTCCCGTTCACCTCCAACTTTGGCTCTGCTGCTGTGCTGCTCTGGAGCCCCTTTTCCTCTCAGTATCAGTGCCCTGACCCTCTTGAGCTATATTATATCATTCCATTTTGACACCTTTTATCAAACTTTAATGAAATGACCCAGGCAAACAAATTGTCATTAAACTTTCCATCACTTTGTCCCTTGGTATCGTCTTTTATAAATTGGACAGCAAATGTTGTATTGATCTTCTCGTTCTTGCAGCTGAACTTGAAATGACCCAGACTGCTTGTTGTTTATGGCCTGGAGTTGCTTTTCCTTGACATTTCCATCCCCAGGATGACATCTCTTTTGTTTTTCTTTCTTTCTTGTGGAGATGAATGAACAAGACATTCGATACCGAGACATCCTCGGCCACGGCAACGGAGGCACCGTCTATAAGTGAGTGGGGGAATTGCGCTGGAAATCTGTCCAAAAAAATTCAAATATCACTTTGGTTTTCTTTCTGGCGTTTTGGGGTATAGGTGGGCCTTTGCTGCTCTGCAGGAAAAAAAAAAATATATTAACTTTTAAACCGTTCTGGGGTGTTTTATTCTGGTTTTAACGCAGCTTTGAGTCCTTTCTGGGTCACAAGTTGAGGGTTCACGAGTGGGGTTTGGGATGTCCTGGAGCATCATGGACTGGCCTCCAGGATTTGGAATTCCTGCTGGCTCACCTGGGGATGGCAGCAGTTGAGATGTGGTGGCACCAGTGCCCTGCCCTTCTCTGCCCCTTCAGAATCCCTCACCCCCTTTTGCTGCCTCTCCCTCCCAGCCTGATAAACTCCCCCAAATTTTTTGGCCCTGAAGCTCCTACCCTGCAGCCAGGATTAATTTTAATGTTGTTAAAATTAAAACAGCACAGACAAGACTTTTCCTTGTTGAGACAACTCCTTCTTTATGCATCGTGCAAAGTTTAAACTACAGAATGTAATATCTGGGACTTAATAGTCTGCAGTGGGGTATGAAAAATATTCCACTGGGAATTAAGAAATCCATACTTTGTCAGAAAGCCCTGAGGGAGTAATAAAGGTTTCCTCCAGAGAGCTATTTACCATATACAGTAGCCCAGCATCCCATTAGGGTTTTGTTTATACCTTAGACATTTTCACTTTGATATTAACATTTCATATTTCCCCCCCCCCCCCCCCCACTAAAATGTTTTAAAAGCTACGGTGCATTTAGTTTCTTTTTTAATTGGCTGCCAGCATTGCAAAACAGCTCCTCCTGACAGAAGGTTTGATGAAGTGGAGTTCCAGAGCCTCCAAGGAGGAAATGCAGTCTTGGGATGGACTCTTAAAATTGGGCTGGCCTCAGGGATGGAAGGTGGTTCAGAAATCTCATGGATACTTTCTTGGAGAAGGATGTTCCTAGGACTTGAGGAAATGGTGTTATTTTTTGATTTTATTGTGGGTATGAGGGAGAATGTTGAGCTTTAGAGCTCAGACTTTTTGGTGTCGGGTGAAGAGGCAGAGAGGGCTCATCAGGGAGTTTGGATGGAAGGGGGTGTAGAGCTGGATGTGCCCTGTTGGACACCATCCTGTGTTTCTGAAGGTGTGAATACTGGGAATCCTTGCCTGGAGTGGGGACTGTGGCATTTCCCTGCACTCTGGGAGAGGGAAAATCTTCCCTGGAAAGGCAGGAGCCCCCTCCTGTGTCAGGGAAGGGTTTCTGTGTTTCTGGTTTTTATCTCCTTATTTCAACTCAACAGCTGCAGTGACTTCAGAGTTTCTCCAGTACAGGAGTCACTGCAGCCTTTTCCAGGGATTGGGTACTGGTTTTATGGATATTTTACACATGGAATCCTCAAATGGTTTGGGCTGGAAGGGAGTTTACTTTATCCCATTCCACCCCTTCCATGGGCAGGGACACCTTCCACTGTCCCAGGCTGCTCCAAGCCCCGTCCAGCCTGGCCTTGGACACTGCCAGGGATCCAAGGGCAGCCACAGCTTCTCTGGGAATTCCATCCCAGCCCCTCCCCACCCTCCCAGCTAGGAATTCCATCCCAATACCCCATCTAAATCTCCCCTTTCCCAGTGGGAAGCCATTCCCTGTGTCCTGTCCCTCCATCCCTTGTCCCAGTCCCTCTCCAGCTCTCCTGGAGCCCCTTTAAGCCCTGGAGGGGCTCTGAGCTCTCCCTGGAGCTTCTCCTCTCCAGGTGAACATTCCCAGCTCTCCCAGCTTGACTCCAGAGCAGAGAAGCTCCAGCCCTGTGGCACAACCTCCTCTTGGAGCAAACCCCCCCTTCCCAAAAAGTTCTCCCTGTCCAGCGGGGCGTCCACACCCCACCAGGAAATCAGGAATTGCAGCTGGAATCCTCCCAGGTAGCTGCACTGCCCCAGCCACAGAGAGCAGCCCCACAGCTATTTTATTCCAGTAAATCAATGGACATTTGTCAGGTGAAATGAATTGCAGAGGTTGGGCTGTTTCCCCTCTCCGGCGTGGGGCCCTTGGCTCGGGGAGGAGAGGCCGTGTGGGGATCGATCTGCAGCTGAGCAACGAGCCTGCCTACACCCTGCTTTTTATCTTTTTTTGTTATCCTTACCTTGTTGTTTTTTTTTATTATTATGATTATTTTTAATCCTCTCTCTCTCTTCTCAGCTCTTTATCCTAACCCATAATCCATTACAGCAACAAAATATTCCCGGCGTTCGGGAAATATTCGAAATATTCGCGGCGGCGCTGGTCGCCGAGCAAAAAAAAAAAAAAAAGAATTTTCCAGCTTCTCTTTTTTCCATGGGAATGAAGCACTATTGGAATAGTTTATTGAGATTGAAGTATTGATCACTTCTCCTCCTCCTGGCTGGAGGTGGGCTTGTTCTCTTTGGAAGGCAATGTTTAGTTAGGGAATGGATTTCATTTATTTGGGGTTCTTTACAGCTGCAAGTGGTTTATGGCTTGGAGAAGAGGTGTCTTAGCTTTATTTTTATGACAGTATAATTATACTTTAGAAATACACTTGATTACTGCGTGGAGCAAAATTGTTCCACTATATTGGCTCGGCCAATATTGCTATACAAACAACTTTTCAGTCAATTGAGCCTGGTAAAAAAAAATCAATACTTTATAGCAATATTTCTAGGGAGAACTTGCTGAATCTAAATGTTTTTTGGTTTGTTTTTTTTTTTTTTTTCCTGTTCTAAAAGGAAGGGATTTTATAGTTCTTTGACATCTTATTCTGCCCCTACCTTTTGATCAGCTGTTTGCTTAATTAAGGAACGATAAAAATTCTCCTGTTAGGTATGGCAAAACCAGTTAATTAGCTTTGCTTTTTGGTTGCTTGCACGTTCAAAAAAAAAATATGTGAGAAAATATAAAGCAAGCCCAAAGTGTCTATTGAACACTCCAGCAGAAAGCAGGAATTCTTCTCAGCGGGCAGAATGTGCCCTGTTTTGGGTCAAGATTGTCAAGAAAAGGATGAAATCTGCTGTAAGAAAGCACCTGGCTGTGCTCCTCTGCAGTTTGCCAGGTGCTGTAGGTAGGTTGTGTCATTTTCTCTGATTTCCACTGTCTGTGGAGTATTGAAGTCCCAATTTTATGCATTTTTTGCAACTCAGTTGCCCAACTATTTTATGGTGGTGGGGTGGAGAATGCACAATTTAAGCTCTTCCCAAACGTCTGTGTGGGGAAGATTTGCTTAAATTGCTTTTTTTTTGGGAACAAATCCTTCACTGGTCAGCCCAAAAGGCATTTAAAGGATCTGCTTTGTGCTGCATCTTTGGGCTCCATCAGTGGCTGCAGAGTCTTCTCTGAGGAGATCTTTCCTTAGGTGAAGGATTTGCTTGGGGATGTGCTTTGCCAGGAGCAGCATCATTAAATTATTTAGACCTCAAATCCTTAGTTTTGTGTATTTTGAACTTAAATATTACAAATTAGAAGTGTTTATCTCTGGCAAATAATTGCTCTGTCAGGTCTTCCTCACATGATGTGTGTGAAGCATTACTATTTCTTTTTCACAGATGCAAAATGAAAGTTTTATTCTTATTTTGTTCTTAGTTCATGTTTTTTAGCTTTTGTTTTTCAAGGAGAAGTGAGATGTCCTAAACTCTGTTTAGGGGCATGACAGAGCCTCCTGGGATTTATTTCACAGTGAGGTTTTATAACTCCATGGGTTCTGCTGGAGTCTCCAGCAGCAGGAGCATAAAGGAAAAATAACCATAAAGCCCCAATGATGCCCTAATTAATTTGGGAGTTACCAGGATCTGGGAGAGAGGGAAGGAATGGGAACGCTGTGAGAGCAGAAGGCTTCACTTGCAAGTTGAGCAATTGGGAGAGAAGTGGCTGTGGCTGATGTCCCGCCCCGAAGAATTGGATAGCCTGGAAAACAGGGAGAAATGAGGGAGCTTAATTTGTCTGAGCAATTCCCTGCAGCAATTCTGCAGTTGGGTTTGAACGTTCCAGCATCTGCCCTTCCCTTGGTTCCCTATCTCAGCCAGCCTTGGGGTGCCCCATTAGCACGTTCAGTGGGAAGGGAAGGGTGGGAGACAGCTGGGATCTGCTCCACAGCCTGGAATCTGCCCTGGGACACGGCTGAGGATCCTCTGGCACTGCTGGAGCAGGGAGCTGGAGGAGTTTGGGAAAGGAGGTGGAGGGGATGGGCTAACTGGAGTTTGGTGTTGCCTTGAGGAGCTTTGGCTGAGCAAGGCTGGGTTCTCCTGGTTTATCCCAGAGCTTCTGGTGCAGGACAGGGATGCTGTCAGGAAGGAACTCTGGAGTCCCAGTTTGTTCTTGAAAGCACCTCAGATGTTGTGGGAATCCGGCCCAAATCTTAGCAGAGCTGTTCCCCTCTCCTCTGGTTGTTTGTTGCTGGTTTTCCATGTGAGTATCACAGAATCCTGGAATGGTTTGGGTTGGAAGAGACCTTAAAGCTCATCCCTGTTCCATCTCCTGCCATGATCAGGGTCACCTTCCACTGTCCCAGGCTGCCCCAAACCCCATCCAGCCTGGCCTGGGACACTTCCAGGGATCCAGAGGCAGCCACAGCTTCTCTGGGAATTCCATCCCAGCCCCTCACCACCTTCCCAGGCAGGAATTCCTTCCCAGTATCCCATCCATCCCTGCCCTCTGGCACTGGGAAGCCATTCCCTCTGTTCTGTCCCTTGTCCCAGTCCCTCTCCAGCTCTCCCGGAGCCCCTTTAGGGTTCTGGAAGAACCTGGAAGGTTCTTCAAGGTCTCCCTGGATCTTTCTCTTCCCCAGCAGGTGTGTAACACAAGAACTAGGCAGGCATTTGTCTCTTTTTGCAATGTTTTAATTCCCAGATGACTTTGGCCCCTTGGCAGAGGGTAAATGGGCACAGAGGTGAAATCATTTTCCCAGGGCAGCACAGCAGGGACAGGAGCAGGAGTGGAGCTGCAGATTCCCAGAGAAGGTTCTCCCAACCTTTCCTCCACGCCTGGAGCTCAGGGAAGGATCACAGGCACGTTCAGTGACTTGTTTGGCCTTCAAACACAACTTTGACCCTTGGAAGCCTTAAAAATTTCACTTCCCTGAATTCCTGCCCAGGCATTTCCCTTTCCTGTGCGTTCCTTCTCTGCTTCTCTCGTTTAGTTTTATTTTTAGTCCCACTGAAGGTGTTGGAACAGCAAGAGCTGAGTTGAGGAATGGCCCAGAGGATTTGAGCTGGTTCCAGTGTGGTTTAGAGCAGACTGACCAGTGCCTGCTGGTCACTCGCCGCCTGTGACCAGCCCCGTGAAATCTGTCGTGCACAAAAGTGCATGAAATGAAGATAAAGTACCTCCTTGGAGCCTGACAAAACCCCTTCCCTCTGCAGAATGGGAGCTGCAGTGAAAGTAAATAAATGAATGGACAGCAATCACAGCCTAGTTGATGAAACTGTTCAATTAAAGCACAGGCATTTACATGGTGTAATTTCCCTAAATTGCCAATGAGCCCCTTTAGACACAACCAGTGTTCAAATTGATTTCGGCATTGATTTTGGCTGAAGCTGATAAATTTCTGCTTGTTAGTTAAAGTAATTTTGCAGAAGACTTTGTAGTGCAGTATTGAAGTGTTCATTTAGCTGATGGTTAAAAGAGGAGTTATTTACAGAGGGTTCTACTGTTGGGCTGAGATGGGACAATTCCCCGGTCATCTTTTTACTTTTAATTTTTAAGCTTCAGTATCCAATCAATACGTTACTGAAACTGATTAAAATGTATCCAGCCAGCTGCCTGTGGCTGTTTAATTAGAAACTGGATGATTCTTAAATTAAAGTTGTTTTGTTTGTGTTGGATGTCCATAGCTGGGAAGATGAAGCGAGCAGAAAATGGGAGCTTGTGCTTGTTAGCAGTGAGTGAGCTGGGGTGAGAGCCCAGGGTCTCCCCACCCTCCCAGGCAGGAATTCCTGCCCAGTTTCCCACCCATCCCTGCCCTCTGGCACTGGGAAGCCATTCCCTGTGTCCTGTCCCTCCATCTCATGTCCCCAGTCCCTCTCCAGCTCTCCTGGAGCCCCTTTAGGCTCTGAGCTTTCCCTGGATCCTTCTCTTCTCCAAGCTGAGCAACCCCTCACGTTGGCATCTTTATTCCTGCCACCAGAGAAGGTGATGTAGGTTTTTTTTGGCTCGCACTCTGTTGCTTCATTTTTTTCTTCCCTGAAATTGTGATGGATTCTGCCAGGTTGAATAACAGCACGTCAGTCAGAGCTCACGGCTGCTCCGCTGCCTTTTGTCCTTGCAGCAGTTGAGATCCAGCAGGTGAATCCTTTCCTGGGGCTGGAGCTGCTCTGGGTGCTCCTGTGGCCCTGGATCAAGCTCTTCATTCCAGGTCTCTCTCAGGAACAGGGACTGACCCGCAGTGGGATGGGTGCTGATGCCTTGGGAAAGGCTGAGCTGGAGCAGAGACTGCACAGAGCTAAGGGAATAAAGCAGGTATTTATTGAAAGGCCTTTAAGGATTCACCTTGGGCAGGACAAGAGCCTGGCCAGGGCTGCACCCAAGGTGGACTTCGAATGGTCACAAAAATGGCTGCCCAGTCATGAGGTCTCACACTTTTGATAAGTTTTGGTTAATTTGCATATTGGGGTTTAATTGTCCAATTCCAGCTGCAGGTTGTGAGGTCCCATCCTTTTTGTTCCTCCCTCCAGCCACCCCTGTTTGTGCTTTTGGGCTGAAAGTTGTGCTTGGTGTGCAGCAGGAGCAGGATTTGTTTTGTGTCCCTGCTCTGTGCAGAGCTGAGTGACCCTGACTGTGAGCTCAGAGCTGCACCCCTGGGCAGCACAGAACCTGAAAAACAAGAAAGCTCAAACTGAAGGCATCGCCACAGATCCCATTTCTGAAGGTTCACCCCAAGTGTTTGGCTGCAGGAGAGAAGGAAGAACATTGAGTGGTTACAGCACAAAGGGCTGAGGGATCCGCACTCCCTGTGCTCAGATTCCAGCCCTGAGCTGGGTGAAGTGAGGCATTGCTACTCAGCTTCTCCTTTATGCAGCCTCTGCAGCCAACTGTGCTCTTTTTCACAAGTTTGAACATTCAGGCACCACTATTTGCTGTTTGTTTGCCACTTCCCCAGCAAATCATTTTGCAATCAGCGCTCAAGCATCTGCGGTGGCATTTCAGGGAGGGCTGGTTGTGCTGTGAACCAGCACAGCCCCATAAAAGCTCCTTTTTCCAACTGCTGTGCACTTTGGCTTCCCTGATTTAACAGCCACAGAGTCAGGCTAATGTGCTCGCTATTGCAGGAGGCAGCAACTGGCAAAGTGGTTATTTCCTAGGAACAATTTGAATTTCTTTCTTTAGATGGCCGTGGGAGTACGTGACGCTCCTGTCGCTGCTCTGCCCGGCAGCACGACAGACAGGGGCAGCACCAGGCAGGGGAAAAAAAAAAAAAGAGGAAAAAAAGGAAAAAAAAACGAGCAAATGTTGGGTGATTTGCTGTGTGGAGTTTGCAGCTGGTGGCTGGCACGGTGTCCTGCAGGGCTGAGTTCCTTTTGCCTGACTCTGACACAGCTTTTTGCTCTCAGTTGTTTCTCATAAATGTCCAGTTTGGCTCGTTCTGTGCCCTCACGTTGGAAGGTGCTGCTTGCTGCAAGCACAGCTTTTCCTGGCTGCTTTTGAGCTCAAATAAGGAGCTTCAAGCTTTTATTTCTGTTTGGAAATAGTCTGCCGTGGCCCCAGAGACCTTTGGTGTGTGGGTGAGCAGGTCTGGAGAGCTTCTTCTGCAGCTCCTCAATGCAGCGTTGAGAGTGAGCTCTGGGGAAATGGGACAGCATTTTCCAGCCTTTCTGAGGGAAATGATGTCTGGCTGTTTTTAACAAACGTGGGTGATGGATTCATCCTGTGGTGTGAAGGAAACCAGTCAGAGAAAGGAACCGAAATACTCACCAAAATATTCTGGTTTTACTCTGTGGCCTGAGGCTGCCACCTTGGGAAGTTCAGGTGGACATCAGGAGAAAGCTCTTGGCAAGAAAGGAGCAGCTCCTTGGCAGCAGCACTGGGACAGGCAAGAATCTCCATCCTGGGGAGGAATTTCTCCCAAACATCCCATCCAACCCTGCCCTGTGGCACTGGGAAGCCATTCCCTGTGTCCTGTCCCTTGTGTCACCAAGCTGAGGTTTCCCTGGGCTGGAGGGGGAGCGTTGCATCCCTGGATCCTGCAGGCCCATCCCTGCTGGCTCCCTCTGGCAGTCCATCATTTTGTCATATTTGCTGATGTTGGTGATATTTCTGAGTGACTCACTGGCACAGCAGACAGGTCATGGCTTTCCCTTGAATCCTTCAGGCTTGCCAAGGAGTAGCTTATTGATTAGAAATTGTTTCCGTGGTTATTGTGGGGGAATAAAGGGATTTATCCTGGTGGCCAGAGGAAGCAGCTCCTGTGCTGCTCCAGGCTCCTTCAGCACCATTCTTACCATGACAAAATAAATCTGGAGATCACATTTCTTTTGAGATTTAACATAACATTAAACTCATTTTCTGGTTGTTTTAGTTGTGTTTGATGGGAAATGCTACTGGAAAAAAGCTCAGGGATCTTGGCAAACTCAGCCCCTGCTGGTGCTGTGACCATTGCTGTGTCACTCACACGTGGGCAAGGGGTTTGCAATTAAAAATTAGGAGGAAAAAAGTGAAATTTGGTGTTTTCCTTGAGGTTGCCTGCAGGTTGCAGCCTGTAGTTGGTTCTTTGCTGGCCCTGGAAGGAACTATCCCACAAGCAGCTCCCACTGGGCTTTAGGTAAAATTCCTCACAGGGAAGAGAGAAAATTGTTGGTTTGAGCAAGTTAAAGGAGAGAGAAATGTTTTGTTTGCCATCTAAGCTATTTATTAAGACTTTATTAGCTCTTTATTAAGACTGCATTTTCTCTTAAGCTGGATTTGTTTTCCTTCCGTGTTGAGTAGAAATTCATCACATTCAGTGTACAAAGTTTTTAGCATTAAATATCAGGATGGGAAGTGGTTTCTTCCATGGAGAGCCCAGAGCACTGACATTCCTGCTTGGCTTTCTTTACCTTGGGAAGAACAAATCAGGTAATGTGGATTTCTTTTCAGAAGTTCCCCTTTTTGCCTTGAAACACAAACCCACTGCTTCTGATGCTCCCAGTTTTTAATTTGCTTTCTTGTAGAAACACAATTCATGTCCAGGGTAGGGGGAGAGATGCAGAGGAGCTGGCAGATCCCCCAAAGCCCTATTCCAGTTTTCCCTGATATTGATTTTGATTTTCTGGGACACAAGGGATGCACTCTCCGCAGTCCATCACGAGTTTTTTTCTGCCTTAGCTGCAGGGCTTTGCTCATGCACAGCGCTTGCTCCCACACCATCTCTCTTATTTATTCCCCAAAATAACCCAGATTTTGGGCACACCACCCCTGAGGGACGCTCAGACTGGAGGAGACAAAGTTCTGCTGAAGGATTTGGCTCATTTGGTCCCTTCAGGGCTTTCTGGGGATGTGCTTTATAGCCAGGGGTAATGAAATATTTGACACAACTGTGCCAGTCTTGCCTAGGAGCTGTTGGTTCTGATGGATGCAGGGGCTTGGAGTGGTGAATTCTGTTGGGAATGTGGAGGGAGAGATGGAAATTTCTGTTCCCCAGTGGGAGTTTTCCAGGCAGGCAGCGTTGGAGTCGCTGTCCTGTCCTTGGGGATGGTGCCAAACCAAGCTCTGTGTCACCAGGAGAACTTCCACCAGGAGATGGTCCCTGGGAATGTCCAAGGCCAGGCTGGAGCACCCTGGGACAGTGGGAATTGTCCCTGCCCGTGGGAAGGGTGGAATGGGATGGGATTTGAGGTCCCTTCCCACGCAAACCATTCCAGGATTCTGTGGTTCCAGTACCAGGAGGGATGAGGGAGATCCCCCAAAACCCAGCTTGGTGTGGAGCATCCCCTGGGCACTGCTCAGAGCCATCCCTGGCATTGGGGAGCTGGTTTGAGGTGGTTTTTAGGAATTTTCCTGCCAACCTGGAAGATTTTTAGGTGCCTTCCCTGAAATGTGCCAAGTTGCTGAGGAACCTTGGGGATTTTGCTGCTTTTCTCTGCCTGGGTTCTACAGTGATGGGTTTGGCTGCTTCACTTCTGGAGGTGCCACCAAAATCTGGGAGGTGACCCCAGAGATGAGACTTGGAGTTGGTTGAATCCCCTCATGGACATCCATGGATGGACTAAAAGTCTGGTTTTCCTCCTGCTGTGCTCGTTATCCCACGGGATTTTTTAAATTCATCCCTCAGAACCTGCATCAAGGTCTTAAAATCAGGATTTTTGTGATGCTGACTGCAACCAAAATGACCAGTTCCACCTCCAGGTCCCACAGAACATGCAAGAACAACCCTTTTTCCCCTCCACTCTCCTGAAAGGGGTAATTACTGCAGCAACTCCAGCCTAATTTGAAGCGTTAGCTGTTAATTAAAAGACCTCAGAGGTGTAGGGTTGTCTTTTGGTGTAACCAAAGCTCCCATTCCAGCTCCATTAATCACTTTACAGTTATTGTGCTGGGGAAGGGCAGGACAACTGAGCTGCTGGATCAACCTGGAGTAAACAAATTCCTGCCCTCCTGGCATCCCAAAGGCCCAGCCCAGGGCTCCCTGCTCCTTTGTGATCCAATTCCCAGCGATAATTAAATGTTAAATCGGTGCTGTCAGTGCTCTGTAAACCAAACCAGGGATCTGCCCTCTGCTGGAAACTGAACCCAAACTTCCACGGATGAGTTGGCGTGCGTCATAATTAAATAATCAAGCCCGGCCTTTTAATTCGCTCGGACACGGGAGATCTCTGCCATGGAAAAAGGATCAGCTTTCCTAATGAACTAATTAACCTGTCCACTGTGGGCCCTGCTCAGCCAACAGACGTGGAGCATCTTTTCCCAACCTCTTCATCCCTTAGTCCTGCTCACCTCAAACCCAGGATATTTTCCCTCTGTGGATCCATCCCCAGAGCTCTATCAGAGTTCCCATGGATAATCTCATTTTCTACACTGATTTTTTCCCCTCTGCCTTTTTAAACTCTGGTTTTTTTCCCCTAAAATCTGTTGCCATTGTGTTGTATAAATGTTCATCCAAGAGTTACTAAATGAAGGTGAAGTTTTTAGGAATTTCCAAGCCATTACCAGAAATTAGGGGGAAAAAAGGATCAACTTTCCTGAGAGCTAATTAACCTGTCCTTTGTGGTCCAACTAACCTGTCCACTGAGCCAACAGACGTGGAGCATCTTTTCCCAACCTCTTCATCCCTTATTCCTGCTCACCTCAAACCCAGGATGTTTTCCCTCTGTTGATCCATCCCAGAGCTCATGGATTCAGCCCTATCAGAATTCCCATGGATAATCTCATTTTCTACACTGATTTTTTCCCCTCTGCCTTGTTAAACTCTGTTTTTTTTCCCCTAAAATCTGGTGCCACTCTGTTGCATAAATGTTCATCCAAGAGTTACTAAATGAAGGTGAAGTTTTTAGGAATTTCCAAGCCATTACCAGAAATTAGGGGGAAAAAAGGATCAGCTTTCCTAATGAACTAATTAACCTGTCCAATGTGGGCCCTATTCAGCCAACAGACTTGGAGCATCTTTTCCCAACCTTCTCATCCCTTATTCCTGCTCACCTCAAACCCAGGATGTTTTCCCTGTGTGGATCCATCCCCAGAGCTCTATCAGAGTTCCCATGGATAATCTCATTTTCTACACTGATTTTTTCCCCTCTGCCTTGTTAAACTCTGGGGTTTTTTCCCCTAAAATCTGTCGCCACTGTGTTGTATAAATGTTCATCCAGGAGTTACTAAATGAAGGTGAAGTTTTTAGGGATTTCCAAGCCATTACCAGAAATTAGGGGGAAAAAGGATCAGCTTTCCTGATGAGCTAATTAACCTGTCCAATGTGGTCCCTATTCAGCCAACAGACTTGGAGCATCTTTTCCCAACCTCTTCATCCCTTATTCCTGCTCATCTTGAGCCCAGGATGTTTTCCCTCTGTTGATCCATCCCCAGAGCTCATGGATTCAGCTCTGTCAGAGTTCCCATGGATAATCTCATTTTCTACACTGATTTTTTTTCCCCCTCTGCCTTGTTAAACTCTGATTTTTTTCCCCTAAAATCTGTTGCCATTGTGTTACATAAATGCTCATCCAAGAGTTACTAAATGAAGCTGAAGTTTTTTAGGAATTTCCAAGCCATTACCAGAAATTAGGGGAGTGCTCAGGGTTATAAATAAGATTAAAAGACATTTTTGCCCTGTTGGTGGGTGATTTTACATGCAAAAAAAAAAAAAAAAAACAACACAACTATTAAAGCTTCTCTTCTTCAGTAATAATTGCTGGAGGTAGAGAGAGAGGTGAAATATTAGAATTCTCTAAAGTTAGTGCCACTTCTCTGACAATGCTGCCATAAATCAGGGTGAGACAGTAAAACCAGTGAAGAGGAAAACCTTTAATGGTTTTGTTTTTATGCAAAAAAAAATTGGATTTTGTGGAGAGGTTTTTTTGTTGGTTTTTTTTTTTCTCTTCCTTTATTTTCTCACGTGTTCATGGTAAGAAATATTCAAGTCATTGTTAAATAGCCAATTCTGGGTGTTTCTCCTCAGAAATTAAGATGAGGTGCTGTTGAAATACTCTGGAAAATTATTTTGGGTACTTGTGAGCATCAGCAATAATTCTTTCTATCTCTGTATCCACCCTCTAATCATAAAATAAATGCAGAAATAGAATTTTGCTGCTGTTTTCTCTGGGTCCTTAAGTTCTGAGAAAGGATTGGCCATAATCTGTTTTAATTCAGTTTAATTGGGGTAGCTGCTTGTCTCTGAAAATGCCCGTAGGAGTGGCAGACTGGGGAGATAATCCTGATTTTCCATGAAAATTCTGAATAATGGTGATAATCTTAATTCATTCTATTGAAAGAAAGTGGGGAAATGGATAAATTCAAGGTTGGAGTCAAAGATTTCAGGTCGAGCTTAATTTTGGAGGTCTTTTCCAACCTAAATGGTTCTGGTTTTTTGGGTATTTTTTTTTTCTCTTCCTATATTTTCTCACATGTTCAAGGTAAGAAATATTCAAGTCATTGTTAAACAGCCAATTGTGGGTGTTTCTCCTCAGAAATTAAGATGAGGTGTTGTTGAAATACTCTGGAAAATTATTTTGGCTACTTGTGAGCATCAGCAATAATTCTTTCTATCTCTGTATCCACCCTCTAATCATAAAATAGATGCAGAAATCGAATTTTGCTGCTGTTTTCTCTGGGTCCTTAAGTTCTGAGAAAGGATTGGCCATAATCTGTTTTAATTTGATTTAATTGGTGAATTAAATGAAATGAAAATGCCCATAGGAGTGGCAGACTGGGGAGATAATCCTGATTTTCCATGAAAATTCTGAATAATGGTGAAAATCTTAATTCATTCCATTGAAAGAAGGTGAGGAAATGGATAAATTCAAGGTTGGACTCAAAGATTTCAGGTTGGACTTCATTTTGGAGGTCTTTTCCAACCTAAATGGTTCTGTTAAATTCCCATTTATAGTTTATTTTTTCTGCATATATCAGAGCCTTCAATGTGTATATTTTATATCAAAAAGAAGGATACAAACCCTGATAAATCAAAAATATCTTTTTGACCCCTTGTTTTCCTCAGTTTTCCTTGAGAAATGCTGGGTAAAATTGGCTTTGCATAAAATCTATGAGGTAAAATTCATTTTCCTGTGCAATGAGTGTATTTATATTGCATATCCTCACAGAGGGAATTTGATAATCATCTCAAATTATTGAATTATTTTTTTTTCCTCACCCAGGGCTTACCATGTCCGTAGTGGGAAGATCCTGGCAGTGAAGGTAAGAAATTCCAGACATTTTATTTTTTTTTCCAGTTTTTCCTGCCTTTGCTTCTCTTCCCTCTGATCTTTGGCTCTCTCTCAATCAAATTGCAATCTGATTTATTACAATAATTTATTCATTTACAGGAAAATGATTTCTTTATTCATTTATTTATTTACAGGAAAACCCCAGCCTGTAAATTTAGTCATCCCAGTGAGCTCAGATTGCCAAAATTCAGGTTTTTCCCCACAGGGGATTGCCTGAAAATCCCAGATTTTGGCATTTCCATGGATGTTCCCAAGGGCAGTTGGGCTCCTTTTTTAGGATTAAACTTGGAATTTGTAGAATTTTGTGGTCAGAAAAATCCCAATTTTCTCTGAAATTCACTTGAAGCTGGGATAAAATAACAGCAACAGTGTGGCAGCTCTTGGGTGGAATTTGTTAATTAAATTACTCTCATAAATGAAATTATTAACAATTCATCTGCACAGAAATAAGCCAAAAACCCTGATTTTTCAATGTATCAGGTTTTTCTAAATTTGAGCATTTTGTCAGTGGAGAGTTGGAAAAATTTGTATTTTGTAGCACTTTTACCTCCAGAGGGCTTAATTCCTTTTTCCAGGTAACTCTTTTTCCTATTTAAAGGGGGAAAGCCAAGTGAAAACTGGATTTTTTCACTTCTCCCACTGCTTTTAGCTGGCATTTCGATTATTAATTTGATTGTTAATCACTTGTGCACTGCCCACAATACCCCAGATTTCCTTGGAGCTGTGCATGCTCGTGGTGGTTTCATCAATTGCAAAGATATTTTTACTTTTTTTTTTTTTTAATTACAAAGTTAATTTATAAAAATTAAAAAAAAAAATTACAAAGTTTATTTTCACACACGCTGAAAGGATAAAAATAGGGGAAAAAAAGGAAAGGAAAGGAAACCAAATAAAACTTTCAAAACATTCTTTTTTTTCCTGTACAAGTGTTTACTTTTCTGTACTCAACATAAAAAGACATTTTAGTAATTTTAGGCAGTTTTACTATTTAAAGATGATTTAAAGACGTTACCTTGGTCGCTTGCCCAAAAAAAAAGCCCCTCCTATCACTCGCAGTGATATATATATTTATATAATATATAAATGTTATGTATATATTATATATTATATATTATATAATTATATAAATATATATATTTAAATAATATACAAATATATAATTTTCAATTAGCAGGTGGTTTGACTGTTGAGAAGTAGAATGTGAGTTTTTATAATAATTTTGTTTATATAATATATATTTATATAATATATAAATATAATATATAAATATTATATCTTATATACTATATTCTATTCTATTATATTTATATAATATATAAATTTTATAGTTATAATATATAGTATATATTATACAACAATTATATAAATATATATTATATTTATGTAATATATAATGTATAAATATATAAATATATATATTATATAATATATTATCGTTTACTCACTGCTCAATTGGAATTAGTGAGAGCCCACTCAAATATATTATATATTTTATTATATTATATTTATATAATATAAAATATTATATTTATAATATATAGTATATATGATATAATAATTATATAAATATATGTTATATTTATCTAATACATATAATGTATAAATATATAATATATTGTATATTATATATTATATATAAATATATGTATTATATATTCGATATTTATATTAATATTATATATAATTATTACATTTATAACATATATTATATTCTATATTATATAATGATTACATAAATATATATTATATTTACCCAATTATTACAAAAAACTCACATTCTAATTCTCAACAGTCAAACCACCTGCTAATTAAAACAAACTTAACTCCTAACAGGCCTGTCCTTTCTAACAAAGCCCAAACTAACCCAAACCATGCCAAGGCTGTACAAGACAGAGGTGCCAGCCTGGATCAGAGCAGGGACTCCAAGCAGGATCTCAGACTCTGCCCCCTGATTTTTGCTCTCCCTCCCTTCAGTGCCACGGCAGCAAATGGGGAGAGCCCCCCCTGACAGCCCGTGATGAATTGCTGCGTTTATTCTGGATATTTGAGTGGGCCCTCACTAATTCCAGTTGAGCAGGGAGTAAATGATAATTCAGTAATTATAATTCAGGGAGTAAATGATAATTCAGTCACTCAGCTGCTTGGGTTTCAGCTGACAGCTCAGCCTGGTGTCATCCTGGAGGGGAGCACCAGGGTGGGTGGGTTCCTCTCCCCAAAGTTCCTTTTCCCTGGGCCTGAGTGGGGCTCCAAAATCGCTGTCATTTGGGTAAAAAAAGCTTCATTAGGAAGATGCAGCTTGATCAGGAAGATCAGAGGGCTTCCCAGAGGCCTTGCATGGCGTTTAAATTTATTTTTGAAACGCCCTTCTGGTCCAATAGCCTTCCCTATTTCACCCAGTTTTGACCCTGGATCCATCCTGTCCAACACTCGGGTGATTGCAGGGAGGTAATGATTTGAAAAGGTCTTTCCAAAGGGGCTGATTTAGGAAAAAAAAAAAATTATTTCATGTTCCATCTCAGCTGTGGAAATTTTGGATTCCCCATCCCTGGAATGTCCCAAGGCCAGGCTGGACAGGGCTTGGAGCACCCTGGGTTAGTGGAGTGAAATCACTTTGAGGTCTTTTCCCACCCAAACCATTGCAGGATTTCAGGAATTTCCATCCAAATCTTGGTTCACAGCTTCATCCTCAGCAGCAATGACTCTGAGGGATTTTTTGGGAGTTTTTTTGGTGGCGTGGTTGTTTTTGTTTTTGGTTTTTTTGCTTTGACACAGTTCCAGCCTGTGCTGGAAACTGTCACCTCATGAATCCCTGGCAGTTTTGTTTTTACCCCCACAAAATAAGCTTGGAAATTTCATACAGAAGGAGATGATAAATGCAGTTTAAGGTGGGATATAAATATTTTTTTTCCCCTCTTTCTGTGCTGTAAATAAACAAGGTTTCTCCAGCCTTGACATCAGGTGGGGTCACACAAGCCACACATTTCCAGGTGGAAGAAAACAGTAAAATAATTCTGCAGAGAAGGTGAGGCTGATCTCCCCTGATTCATTTTGGGCTGAAATAATCTTGTAATTCCTCTGTGTGTGCCCTTCCCAGAGCAAAAACTCTGCTTTCCCAGCTTATCCTCATTATTGGGATGTTTGTAATTAGGGTTCATGCAAATGAGCTCCAGACCTTTCCTCATTCTAGGCCTGGTTTTTGGGGATGTCAGGGATGTTTGTGATCCTGGGATCAGAGAAATTCCTCACTGGGATCAGAACTGAGCTAAAAATGTTGATTTTTTCCCCATGGACAAAATGGAATTCTGGTGCTGTTCAGTGAGCACAACTGGTGGGATCCCAGCAGATGAATTCCTAAGGTTTCCACCGCTGGAAAAAATGGAAGTGAATATTGTTGGCAAATGATTATTGATCTGGACAAGTGTGTTAAACGTTTCTTGGCAGCCCTGTATTCCACTTACAATTTAGTTTAGTGACAGCTTTTATAAATAACCCCGGAGCCAGCTCTGGGAAGAGGCAGGTTATTGGTTTTTCCTGGAGACAGATTTTGGTGCTGTGTTTGGAAATGGGCTCCCTGTGTTCTGTTCTGTCCTGTCAGCACTATTCCTGCAGTGTTTATTCTGCTGATTCTGAAAACTTGACTGAATTTTGCTTCCCTTTAACTTAAAGTATTAAATGGTTGTGTTCAACTAAGTGAAATTGAAGTTTTGGGTTGGGGGCAGACTGAGCCTGGCTCAAAGCACTTGAGCCCAATTTGGTTTATCAAGCAGAGCTTAATAATTGACTTTTCAAGGAATTGTGGCAAAGAATTCTGTGTTAAATTCGACTTTCAGTGCCTTGTTAAGAGGGCCTGCCCTGAAAAATCCTTGGAAATTTGTGACTCCAGGAAGTGCAGCCCACTCTGGCTGCAGTCCCTGGTGCTTTGGTCCTGCTGAGGAGTCGGGATGGTGAGAAAATTTCCCTTCCTGGTAAAATATTCTCTCCTCCTCTTCCTCTCTCTCTTGTTATCCCACAAAGATTCTTAGTCCATGGATCTTCAGGATTCTTATTTTGAAGAATTCACTTCCCTTTTACGTGAACTCTGTGCCTTCCTGTGTTTCAGGTCATACCCTTGGATATAACACTGGAACTCCAGAAGCAGATCATGTCAGAGTTAGAAATTCTTTACAAGGTATGGGGAATTTTACCATTGGAATTCTTCTTGCTTCAATTTTCCAACAGCAGATTTTAAAACAGCCTCCTGGCTTTTTTTTTTTTTTTTCTCTCTCTCTCTTTTCCCAGTGTGACTCCTCCTATATCATAGGATTTTATGGTGCTTTTTTTGTAGAAAACAGGATTTCATTGTGTACAGAGTTCATGGATGGTGAGTAGTGGACCCAGTTTGCTTTTGATTGCTAAGTAATTAAATGAAGATTTTTGTTTTGTTTTGTAGCATGAAATGCAATGGTAAGACTCAAAATTATGTGGAGTATTAATAATACTGCAGGTAGTTAAAAAACCAGAGCAGGCTGGGATTAGGATTGAGGGATATTCTGCATTTTTTCCCTGCGTGGAACCTCCCCTTACTTTTATGGAAAATGTAAACAGAAGAGAAATAAAGGCAGCCTTAATTTGTGGTTTGATACTTGAGCCTCCCGTGCAATCTGTCCTCGCTGACAAAACAGCTGTTCCTCACTTGTAGTGTTTTGATAGCCAAAACAGCTTTTCCTTTTCAAGAAATCTATTAACCCAATGTCCTGGGTGTTTGCAGAGGAAAATCGTCTCTTAATTACCAAGCAAGGAGTTATTTTCCAGCCCAGCTGTTTCCCAGCTCGCTGCCGAGTTCCTTCCCCTTCCTCCCCACGAGAATCCTCAGCCCCAAACCCTCCCCTGAGCCCACAGCCTGGCCTTGCAGAGGTGTCCCAGCACCTGCTTTGAGAATTTGGGGATATTCCGGGAGGAGAAGCAGGGAAAATGCCCTGGTGACAGCACTTGCTGGCCTCTGTCGGGGAGTTCTTGGTGGCAGCTGCTGCTCCCTGCGTGTCTCGGGCTCTTCCCAACTTTCCCCGTGGAGCCGGAGCCTGCTCCTCCCACCAGGATTCCCTGAGGAAAAAAAACTCCCTTGCAGTTTTACATCCCTGCCAGGTTTTCCACAAAGGCTCACTTAAGCCTGGGTATCAAGATGTAAAAGATCTCCCAAATAGTTCACCTTGTGGCAGGGGGAAAAAATAAAAAAATAAAAAAAAATCCCCAAACCCATTAAACATCGTTGAGCGGCTTCTTCCTTTCTGATGGGTAAAGCCCTTTAGGGTTTATGGTGCATTTTGTTTTCTGCCTGTTAAAATCATATTATTACTGTTATTTTTTCCTTTTTACACTTCCCCCTCCCTCCCAGTGATGGCTGCACCCCATTTCCACTTTCCTCTCAGGTCCTTTGGTTGAAGAAAGTATTTTTTTTTTCAGTGTTTTGTTAAAAAATCCCCCAAGTTAAATTCTTCCTTCCTGGTGGGTAAAGCCCTTTAGGGTTTATGGTGCATTTTGTTTTCTGCCTGTTAAAATCATATTATTACTGTTATTTTTTCCCTTTTTACAACACTTCCCCATCCCTCCCAGTGATGGCTGCACCTTGTTTCCACTTTTCTCTCAGATTCTGTGGTTGAAAAAAGTTATTTTATTCAAGGTTTTATTTAAAAAAAAACAGCAAAGGCCACAAGTTAAATTCTTTTTCCTTCCTGATGGGTAAAGCCCTTCAGAGTTTATGGTGCATTTTGTTTTCTGCCTGTTAAAATCATATTATTTCTGTTATTTTTTCCCTTTTTACACTTCCCTCTCCCTCCCAGTGATGGCTGCACCCTGATTCCACTTTTCTCTCAGGTTCTCTGGTTGAAAAAAACTATTTTATTCAAGATTTTATTTTTAAAAACTAAATGATGTCAGGAGGAAATGACTAATTGTGGAGATAAAATGGCTATTTATACCCATTTAAATGGCTATTTTTATCCATTTAATTGGATATTTATATCCATTTAATCACGGGTATAAATATATTGGATACCACAGAATGGTAGCACCAGCTTTTGGGGACAAGAGTTGGGATACTTTGGACCTTGAAATCTGCTTTTTTGGGATGATTGTGTTATCCCCAAAACATTTTTCCCCACAGTTTGGAGTTCTTGATGTTGATAATCTGTGACTGGGAGGTTTTGGGGATACTTTGGACCTTGAAATCTGATTTTTGGGATGATTTTGTTATCCCCACAACATTTTTCCACACAATTTGGAGTTTTTTATGTTGATATTCTCTGACTGGGAGGTTTTGGGGATACTTTGGACCTTGAAATCTGATTTTTTTGGGATCATTTTGTTATCCCCAAAACATTTTTCCCCAGAGTTTGGAGTTCTTGATTTTGATATTCTCTGGGAGGTTTTGGGGATACTTTGGACCTTGAAATCTGCTTTTTTTGAATCATTTTGTTATGCCCAAGACATTCTTCCCCAAAGTTTGGAGTTCTTCATGTTGATATTCTCTGGGATGTTTTGGTGATAGTTTGCACCTTGAAATTTGCTTTTTTTGGGATCATTTTGTTATCCCCAAAACATTTCTCCCCACAGTTTGGAGTTCTTGATGTTGATATTCTCTGACTGGGAGGTTTGGGGGATACTTTGGACCTTGAAATCTGACTTTTTTGGGATCATTTTGTTATCCCCAAAACATTTCTCCCCACAGTTTGGAGTTCTTTATGTTGATAATCTCTGACTGGGAGGTTTCCTGACATTTTGTTGCTGTTGTTTTCTGAGTGTTAACACCACAATCCAAAAATCAGGAACGTGACTAAAATAAAAAAAAAAGAGCCCTGAGTGCTGTTCCATGTGTTTGTGCTGAGCTGGGGAGGTTTTTGAGGTCAGTTATTCCTGGCACAGTTATTGTTTTATCATTGGTGCTGTTTTTATTAATAACCAAGGCCTAGAAAACCTTTGGGGCTTCCAATCTGGGGCAAGAGTTTGACGTGGCACGTGCTGTTTGTCCCTGCAGGGGGTTCTCTGGATGTTTATAGGAAAATTCCAGAACACGTCCTGGGAAGGATAGCAGTGGCTGTGAGTACTTTGATGGCTTCTTAGCTCTTCTTTTTTTTTTTTTTTTTTTCTGATTGTGGGTGTGGAAAATCTCTGATTTGGGTGAGCATTGGGGGCAGCTCCAGGATCCTTCCTCTCTCCTGCTCCTGTAGTCACTGCCTGTCACGTTTGGGTTTGCTGAAGTTCTTTCCCAGGGATGAAAACTGCTAAACAAAGTCATGTTTTCTAAACTCTCTTGTTTCTCACATTTCTCTCCCAAGGAGGGGCTTTGCTTGTTGACCCTTGGTGTGACCAATGGTTCAAAGGATCCCACCTCTTAGGGGGGCACATTGTAAAAAGGGATAAAAATAGGTGCTGAGAATAAACCAGCCCCTTTTTAGAGCATCAGCCTTCTGAAATCACAAGTCTGTGTCTTTCTTTCGTGTCCAACAGTGACATGCTCCTCCAAACCATCCCCTGTGCTCAGGGACTCTGGGATTTAGGAGAACTCCCTTTGGAGTGACCAACACAAGCTCTGGGATGCTGGCAGGGATGGGAATTTTCTCCTGTGAGGAGAAGCTTGGGAGAGTTTGGATTGTCCAGCCTGGAGAGGAGAAGCTCCAAGGAGAGCTCAGAGCTCCTTCCAGAGCCTGAAGGGGCTCCAGGAGAGTTGGAGAGGGATTTGAGGACAAGGGATGGAGGGACAGGACACAGGGAGTGGTTTCAAAATGGAAAAGATGGGATTTAGATGGGATATTGGGAAGGAATTCCTGGCTGGGAGGATGAGGAGGGGCTGGAATTCCCAGAGAAGCTGTGGCTGCCCCTGGATCCCTGGAATGTCCAAGGCCAGGTTGGAGCAGCCCGGGACAGTGGAAGGTGACCCTGCCCATGGCAGGGGGTGGCACTTGGATGAGCTTTAAGGTCCCTCCCAAGCCAACCCATTCCAGGATTCTGTTACACAAATCTCTGTGAAAGGATGGGATGAATTGAGTGGGATAAGGAAAGTAAAAAAAATAAAATAAAAGAATTTGCTGGAAGTCTGTGTGGACGCATCCCTTGCTGTCAGCATTTCTTCCCATCAGGAAGGGGCAGTGCTTTTAATCACCTTTATTTATTTAAATGTTTGTTTAATCAGCCTTTAAGCCCTTCTGCTCCCCGTGGTGCCTTCAGGAGCCCTGCTGGGGATCCTTTGTCTCTGAGGCTGTGAGTTCCACCCTGACTGTCCTTACTCTGCCCAGAGGGACCCCCTTGGTTTTCCTTGCCAGCTTGGAGGGTTGAGTTGGTTCCTGGCACCAAAATGCAGTTGGCAGAAGAGATTTTTCTGTGTTCTCCTCAAGGCTGGTGAGGAGGATGAAGTTTTTCCCTTGGCACAAGCCAGAGCTGGTCTCTCAGCCCTTCCACACCTGAGCAGCCCCAGGGAAGGGTTAATCGGGGGCATTTTTGGGGTGGTGAGTCTGGGCTGTGGGAAGAACCCTCAGATCCTCCTGGGTTTGGTCTTGAGATGTTGAGAGTGGGGTCCTTAAAGCTCATCCCTGGGGCTCTGCAGCCTTCAGCTGCTAAAAATTCACTGGCCACGGTTAAAAACTCAAATTACAGACCAACAGAAAAATCTCAGAGTTTAAAAAAAATCCATCTTTGCCCACAGCTGAACACAGGGTAATGACCAATGTCTCAGTGGATCTCACCAGGGAGGGAGAAACTGCAAAACAATTGCGAAACAGAAGGAATACTTTGATAACTTAAGCAGTTTAAAGCATAACAAAGTTATTCTATCATGTGCCATTTAATTAAGTGCTGGCTTTTCACATTCATTATACATCAAGCTGACAATTTAAATCCTTTAATCCAACACAGGCAGCTATTTAGTCTCTGTTCATTGTAATTCACAGCTCTCCTTTCCTCTTAATTTGTGTGGCCTGCCCAGGGTGATGAACATCCCTCTCTCTGATGCTGTTTCCTCTGAGCAGCTTCAAAATCTGCTCATTATGTGCCTCGTGGAATTGGAGTGGTTTTCACCTCAGTTCAGAGGGAGAACGTTTCATCTCCTTTCCCCTCTGGAGCAGTGAGTGGGGAGTTGCTCACAGTTATCCCCATTTTCCTGCTGCTGGTGAGGATGGTTGGATAATCCTGGGCTGGGCTTCCAGCATTTTCCTTCAGCTGCTCCTTTTCCTGCTCCTTTTCCTTCTCTCACTGCTGGTGTGGGTTTAATCCATCCTCACCTTGGTTTTGTCTCTCCCCCACCCTCCCCTTGGTGTTCCACAGGTGTTCTCCTCCAATTTTCCTCTCATCCCTAATGCTGCTGCTCCAGCCCCACCTTTTATGTCTCCATATCTGGATTTTTATTTTTTTTGTTCCTCTCGGGGTCATTTTGTCCCTGATCAGTCAGCCTGTGATCCTGACTCCCTGACATGGATATTTCACTTTTCCAGTAATTTTATTTCCTGTTTGTGAGCCTGACATGGACATTTCCCTTTTCCTAATTATTTTATTTATTTCCTGTTGGTGATCCTGACTCCCTGACATGAATATTTCCCTTTTCCTAATTATTTTATTTATTTACTACTTGTGATCCTGACTCCCTGACATGGATATTTCCCCTTTTCCTAATTATTTTATTTATTTCCTGTTTCTGATCCTGACTCCCTGACATGGATATTCCCCTTTTCCTAATTATTTTATTTATTTCCTGTTTCTGATCCTGACTCCCTGACATGGATATTCCCCTTTTCCTAATTATTTTATTTATTTCCTGCTTGTGATCCTAGTATTTCCCTTTTCCTAATTATTTTATTTATTTCTTGTTTCTGATCCTGACTCCCTGACATGGATATTTCCCCTTTTCCTAATTATTTTATTTCTTTCCTGCTTGTGATCCTGATATTTCCCTTTTCCTAATTATTTTATTTCCTACTTGTGATCCTGACTCCCTGACATGGATATTCCCCTTTTCCTAATTATTTTATTTATTTCCTGCTTGTGATCCTGATATTTCCCTTTTCCTAATTATTTTATTTACTTCCTGTTTGTGATCCTGACTCCCTGACATGAACATTTCACTTTTCCTGAGTATTTTATTTCCTGTTTGTGAGCCTGACAAGGATATTTCCCTTTTCCTGGCTATTTTTATTTCCTGTTCTCAGAGCAGAAGGGGAGCACTGAGCCTGAACCAGCAGCTCCTCTGCTCTGGTGCCTGTTTTTGGCGCAGTGGAATTGTTGGAAGGGAGGCAGCAGAAGCCTTTTGTTTTCCCTGGAATCTCTCCCTGGCACAGGAATGGCTCCTTGGAGCCTCCCTACGCTGTGTCTGAGGTGGCAGCAGAGCCTTTTTGGGGGGATTACACCCTAATCCCCCCTGAGCACCTTGGGATTACCCAAATCCTGGGATTGCTGCACGGAGGAGAGGGCTGGACAAAAGCTGCAGCTCACACAGATGGATTTTCTAGACAAAACCTGCAGCTTCCAGGTTGTTTTGGTGTTTTTTTTTTTTCCCCCCAGTCTGGTTTATTTTTTCCTTCCTCATGTCCAGAGTCATTTGTCTTTTATTCTCCCAAGACATACCCAGTGCACGAATCCATGGAAGCTGCTTGCTAAGATGTGTGACCTGCACATCTGTTCACTGGAATTTGTTCTGTTCCTGGAAGCTTTGAGGTGAAACCATTTCCAGAGGAAAAGGATGAGGCACACCCAGGCATCCCCTGCATCCCAGCACTCCTCTGGCTCCAGCTTTGGGATTTCTGGGGTTGGACTCGTTGACCTGGGAGAGCTTTTCCAGCCTAAGTGGTTCCAAATGGGCACCACTGGGTTTGTCTTTCTCATCTTCTGCCTTCTCAGCCAGATTTTTCATGGATGTGGAGCTGCTGGAGCAATTCCAGAGTTGCTCCAAGGGCTGGAGCCAGGCTGGAAGAGCTGGGAATGTTCACCTGGAGAAGGGAAGGATCCAGGGAGAGCTCAGAAGGGCTGAAGTGGCTCCAGGAGAGCTGGAGAGGGATTGGGGACAAGGGCTGGAGGGACAGGACCCAGGGAATGGATTCCTGTCCAGCCTGGCCTTGGACACTCCAGGGATCCAGGGGCAGCCACAGCTTCTCTGTGCCCACCCCCTCAGGGAACAATTCCTGCCCAATATCCCAGCTAAATCTCCCCTTTTCCCTGTGTCCTGTCCCTCCATCCCTTGAGAATTGTCCCTCTCCAGCTTTGTTTCCTTCAGGGCCACAGTTGGGTCACCAATTCCAATCCTCAATTCCCTCAGCAGTGGGAATTTCCCTTTCCCACTGGAGATGTGGAACATCTCTGCCTTCACCCTAAAACTCACCCCAATTCCCTGTGTGAGACACCATCAGTGAGAAGGGGAAAATCTCTCAAAATCTCTCTCCTTCCTCCTCTTTTCGTTTGCGTGGAGGCCTGGAGCATTTTTTTTTCTGTTTGTTTTTTGGGGTTTTTTTGGTTTTTTTTTTTTTGTTTTGGGTTTTTTTGGATGTTTTTTTTGTTTTTGTTTTGTTTTGTGTTTTTTGTTTGTTTGTTTGTGTGTGTTTTTGGGGGGGGTTTGTGGGTTTTTTTTGTTGTTTTTTTTGGGGGGGTATTTTTGTTTGGTTTTTGGGGGTTTTTTTTGGGTTTTGGGGTTTTTTTGTTGTTTTTTTTTGTTTGTTTTGTTTGTTTTTTGGGGTTTTTGGGGTTTTTTGTTTGTTTGGTTTGGTTTTTTGGGGGTGGTTTTTTTGGTTTTTTTGTTTTGTTTTGTGTTTTTTGTTTGTGTGTTTTTGGGGGGGTTTTGTGGGTTTTTTTTGTTGGTTTTTTTGGGGGGGTATTTTTGTTTGGTTTTTTTGGGGATTTTTTGGGGGTTTTTTTGGGTTTTGGGTTTTTTTTGTTGTTTTTTTTTGTTTTGTTTGTTTTTTGGGGTTTTTGGGGTTTTGGGGTTTTGTTTGTTTGGTTTGGTTTTTTGGGGTTTTTTTTTTTGTTTTTGTTTTGTTTTGTGTTGTTTGTTTGTTTGTGTGTTTTTGGGGGGTTTTGTGGGGGTTTTTTTGTTGGTTTTTTTGGGGGGGTATTTTTGTTTGGTTTTTTGTTTGTTTTTTGGGGGTTTTTTTTTGGTTTTGGGGTTTTTTTGTTGTTGTTTTTTGTTTTGTTTGTTTTTTGGGGTTTTTTTTTGTTTGTTTTGGTTTGGTTTTTTTGGTTTTTTTTTTGTTTTTTTTTTTCAAGGAAAAGCAGCTTTTTTGGGAGCCCCAAAGTGGCCTCTCCTGGGGGGGGTTGTCCAAGCCTCTCCCTCTCCTTTGCCACTTCCCACATCTCTTTTCCCTCCCATCTCAGGCAGCAGTGACATTGTGTTGATTGAAGTCCTCCCTGAAAGGATGTGCACTTGAACTGTCAGCACGGGGAGTGATTGACAGCAGGTGGAAGCACTTTTTGTGTCAAGGCTTTGTCAAGGCATTGTTGTAAAAAAAATAAAACAAAACAAAAAAAAACCCCCTTCCTCTGCTGAATGCCAATAATTCCTGCTCCAGCTCCTTCCCCATCAAAAGGTTCTCCCTGCCAGTTTTAGAATGGTATTTAATGCTTGAGAGTGCTTCCCTAATAGGCAAATGTAAGGGGAGTGAATAACGAGGTGAGTCCATTTGGGGGGCTCCTGTGAGTAGATTTACAGCCCAGGATAAAGGGAAAAAATTCCTTTTTTTTTTTTTTTTTTAATCCCTTTGTACACTCAGAGCATCTGAAGGGGAGAGTTTGGTGTAATTCCATTCCCTCGCTGCTTAGCCAGCACATGTTCCATAATAAAGGTTTTGAATAACTCACAGCTGTTGATTTGTTCCATGAGAAATGTTGGTCTTGTTTTGGTTTTTTGGTTTTTTTGGTTTTTTTGTTGTTTTTGGTTTGTTTGTTTGTTTGTTTTTTGTTTGGTTTTGGTTTTTTGGTTGGTTGGTTGGTTTTTTTGGGTTTTTTTTTATTGTTTTCTTTAAAGGAAATAATTTCCTATAGTTTTAAAGATTTTTCAATCCTCTAAATACATTTGTAATAATCAAAGAGTTTCCTGTTCTGAAAATCCCTTTGGCCATTGGAGGAAGTGTGAAATGTTGCATCTCCCTGATTTTTTTTTTTGCATCGATGTTTTATTATTTTAATTACTATTCTTACTGATATTGTTGTTGTTGTTATGATGTCAAAATTCTGTAGATACAATTTCCATTTGCTTTTCATAAGCCATGGAATCATAGAAGGATTAAGGCTGGAAAAAAATCCTTTTAAGATCATCAAATCCAAGTTTTTTTAAAGGCTTGAGGTGAACAAGCCACACCTCTGGGCAGGCAGAATTTGACCAAAGCTTTTGTTAAAGATAAAAACCATCTGAGGCCAGGAGCTGCTTGGGTTTGGAGTGAGTTTAAGGGAGGAACAATTTTATTTGGGATCCACCATCGTTATTTGCTTTACAAAAAACATCTGCCAACATAATTTTTCTTTCAGAATAAATTTTAAAATTTGAAGGAGTTTCTAATCCAAGAGGAAGGCAGAAAATTACTGTGCTCTCTGCTTTCACTCTGTATCATTTTTAGCACTTCTGCTTGATGCCTGCAACATAAATAATTTCATTTTGGGCTGCTCTGAGCATAAAAAACATAATTGTCTTGACTGCAGAACTCACCCAACTTGAGCAGTGTCAGAAATGCTTCATTGTTCTGGAGATCCATGAGGAAAACCTCTTGGAAATGGAATTAAATTTCACCTCAGAGGTGGAAGGAGTTTAAAAAGAGCCAGCAGGGATGGGCTGGGGAGGTCAGCACTGGCTGAAATGTGTTGGTTGAATTTTGTGCAGGAATTTGGAAGTTTGGCTTGAGCAGTTTTGGTGGTGGAAGGTGCCAGTTTTGAAACCTGCCCAGGTTTAGGAGTTGTATTTAATTCAGGAATTGTGGTTTAGGAGTTTTATTTCCTGTCAGGAATTGTGGTTTAGGAGCTGTATTTCCTTTCAGGAATTGTGATTTAGGAGCTGTATTTAATTCAGGAATTGTGGTTTAGGAGCTGTATTTCCTGTCAGGAATTGTGGTTTAGGAGCTGTATTTAATTCAGGAATTGTGGTTTAGGAGCTGTATTTCCTGTCAGGAATTGTGGTTTAGAAGTTGTATTTCCTTTCAGGAATTGTGATTTAGGAGCTGTAGTTCCTGTCAGGAATTGTGGTTTAGGAGCTGTATTTAATTCAGGAATTGTGATTTAGGAGCTGTGTTTCCTTTCAGGAATTGTGGTTTAGGAGCTGTATTTAATTCAGGAATTGTGGTTTAGGAGCTGTATTTCCTGTCAGGAATTGTGGTTTAGGAGCTGTATTTAATTCAGGAATTGTGATTTAGGAGCTGTGTTTCCTTTCAGGAATTGTGGTTTAGGAGCTGTATTTAATTCAGGAATTGTGGTTTAGGAGCTGTATTTCCTGTCAGGAATTGTGATTTAGGAGCTGTATTTAATTCAGGAATTGGGGTTTAGAAGTTGTATTTCCTTTCAGGAATTGTGGTTTAGGAGCTGTATTTAATTCAGGAATTGTGGTTTAGGAGCTGTATTTAATTCAGGAATTGTGGTTTAGAAGTTGTAGTTCCTTTCAGGAATTGTGGTTTAGGAGATATATTTAATTCAGGAATTGTGATTTAGGAGCTGTATTTCCTTTCAGGAATTGTGGTTTAGGAGTTGTAGTTCCTTTCAGGAATTGTGGTTTAGGAGCTGTATTTCCTGTCAGGAATTGTGGTTTAGGAGCTGTAGTTCCTTTCAGGAATTGTGATTTAGGAGTTCTATTTCCTGTCAGGAATTGTGGTTTAGGAGTTCTATTTCCTGTCAGGAATTGTGGTTTAGGAGATATATTTAATTCAGGAATTGTGGTTTAGGAGCTGTATTTAATTCAGGAATTGTGATTTAGGAGCTGTATTTAATTCAGGAATTGTGGTTTAGGAGCTGTAGTTCCTGTCAGGAATTGTGGTTTAGGAGCTGTAGTTCCTGTCAGGAATTGTGGTTTAGGAGCTGTAATTTCCCTGCTGTGAGATGCAGCAGGATTTGTGTTTGGTCCAAGATGAGAGGAGAATGAAGGAATTTTGACAGTTCAGGAAGAAAAGTTCCACCTCTGCATTGGGTAAAGAAAAGTAAAGTAAAGGTGCAGGATGCAGCAAGTGGAAAGAAAGGGGAGGGAGCACAAAGTGGAAGAGTTTATGAAGAGATTTTCTTGTTTTCTGGCCTTTTTCAAGTAGACAAATCATTCCATCCTTTGGCCTTCCTGACTTTTAACACCCCAGCAAGGACAGGTGAATTAAAGATACACTGAGACGCCTGAAGGGATTCAGTGTGAGCTCAGCTGACTTCAGCTTACAGATCCTGGCAAAAAATTCATTTGGGTATCATTAATTTGTGTATTAACAGAGGACCTGCAGCAGGTTTTTAGCAGGGGTTCACCTGGGGTGGGAGGTGGGGTCTCCCCTTTGCATGCTCTGATCTCCCACCCCAGCTGAAATGTGGAGTTTTTCCTGTCAGGAATCACTAAAATTCTTTTTTTTTTCCCTTTTACCTAAAGGTTGTGAAAGGCCTGACCTATTTATGGAGTCTGAAGATTTTACACAGAGGTGAGTAGCAGATATTTTCTGGTTTGCAATGGAATTTTACCAGCACTGTCTACAAAGCCACTTGACCAAGCAAACATCTGCTTCGAGTCCAGTGGGGTAATGCAGAATGATTTTTTCCTCATTAACCTTGCACACTTTCTTGTAAAACATTTTTTTATTGCTCTTTTATTGCCCTCCCTCCTCCTCTGTAAAGAAAAGGACTGAAGAGAGAAATGAGTTTTACAGAGATTTAGAAGCTTGGGGTTGCAAACAGGTGCCCAGTGGAAAAATCAGCATGGAAATGAGATGTTTGACTGGTACTGGGGACAGAAAACAAGGCAAGGAGTTTTCTTTTCCAAGGAAATTTCAGAAATCCAAGGAATTTTCAGAAATCTCACGTGACAGCCAGAAGTGTTGTTGGAGGCTCAGGTCTTTAAAATCAAGGCCCACTGCCCCCTACCATGGTCAGGGACACTTAAAGGCTTTAAACCTTTATTTTCCAAGTAAAGGTTTTCTTTTTCTTTTTCTTTTTCTTTTTCTTTTTCTTTTTCTTTTTCTTTTTCTTTTTCTTTTTCTTTTTCTTTTTCTTTTTCTTTTTCTTTTTCTTTTTCTTTTTCTTTTTCTTTTTCTTTTTCTTTTTCTTTTTCTTTTTCTTTTTCTTTTTCTTTTTCTTTTTCTTTTTCTTTTTCTTTTTCTTTTTCTTTTTCTTTTTCTTTTTCTTTTTCTTTTTCTTTTTCTTTTTCTTTTTCTTTTTCTTTTTCTTTTTCTTTTTCTTTTTCTTTTTCTTTTTCTTTTTCTTTTTCTTTTTCTTTTTCTTTTTCTTTTTCTTTTTCCAATGCAAAGGTGGAACTTTTCTTCCCGAACTGTCAAAATTCCCTCATTCTCCTCTCATCTCTGCATCTCACAGCAGGAAAATAGGCTTCACACCACACTTTGGTAACACCCAAAGAGAAAAAATATTTAAATTTTTAAACTTATTAAAAATTTTTCTGGCCACTTTTGTGATTGGGATTTGGAGAGAGCATAAATGCTGTAACATTTTTTTTTTCTTGTGCTGCTGTACTTTCAGAACCTGGTTGAGATTTTTTTGCTGTGCCAGTAGAACAAAACCACCCCTCCTGCCTGGCTTTGCTTTGCCTTGATTGAGGGGCAGCTCTGGGATTTTTGATGAATGATGTTTGGTCCTTGCTGTGGTCTGAAGAAAAGCTCAGGCACTGATTTTTCATCACTCTTCTGATTTTTCTGACCTTGCTCTGTTGCTAGATTGACCCAGAATGCCATGGAGGGGCACTGGGAGCATTACCACCCTAGGATTGTGGTATTTTACCCATTTTTAGGGTGCAGAAAATGTGAATTTCTGTATCTTCAGAGCAGGGATGGGATGGCAGGCAGGTGATGATGTCCTTCAGCTCAGAGGTAAAAGAAGGAATTTTGACTCCCGATTCTCTTGCTTTGTGAGCCAGGGCAGAGCAGGAGAATCAGGAATTCCCAAGGAAAGGCTGAAGCAGTCGCAGGGCAGAGCTGGGCAGAGCCTGGAGCAGGGAATTTAGAGCCAAGAAAACAAACAAATCAATGATTGCAAAGTCTTTTCCCGCAGATCAGACATCTCAGCAAATCTTACAGCTTCACTTCAAAACAAAGCTGGCAACTAATGAGGTGATAGCCGTGCATATTAATAAACCTCGAGCTGGAGTCATCACACCCACTTCAAACATAAATATAAGATTAACACCTCCACCACTTCCTTGGAAGATGTGAGAATGTCCCAATGATAAGTGTGCTCTTTTCCCCAGAGGATAAGAAGTAGAAATGGAAGGGTAATGAGAAATTAACTTAGATTTAAAACAGGATTAGCAATTAAACAAGTCTAATCATGTACAAAGTCAAAGTTTGTCTAAAGACAAACCGAAATCTGTTAAGTTCAAGAATAAGTATAGATCGTGTGCATTTAATCTGCTGTGTTTTGCTTTGTTCACACCTGCTTATTAAAGGGAGTGCAGGAAAATCAATGTTACCCACTTGTGTTTAATTGTACCGAGCTGGATGGCTGTGCTTGGCTCTGGGGGTGTTTGTGTACATTACATATCTGAATTTATTTCGTGGTTTGGGCACCTTCAGTTGCTGGTTAGGTTTTAAGTTGAAGTTCTGGGAGGGTTGGTGGTTTGAAATGAGGGAGGATGGAGGATGTGGAGATCTGCTCTGTGGCAGGAGGAGGTTTGGGCATCGCTCAGACCATCTCCTTGTGAAAAACAGGATTCACTTACTATGTAAAATGTATAAGTTTAATGAAAGTCAAATAAAACAGACAATAAGGAGAAAACAAACAAAGCTCTTTTCGGCCGAGGTGCTGATACCAACAAGATCAGCACGTGGTCTCTTTTCAGATCCTTTGTTTTAACGACTTCTGTGTTACATGTTTAAATGAGCTAATGCATGATTCAAATATTCATTTTGGTTTCAAGACCCCCCCTTAAGTACACAGTTTATTCATGGGGCTCTGTAGAGTCAGGATGGAGGTGGTGAATCAGTCTTCTTCAACAAGGCTCAATTGTTCCTCATCTTCAGGAATTCCAGATGCCCCTCCTGTCTTCTCTCTATTTGAGGAGTTACAACAATCCCATCTCTACTTTGTTACAATCTAAGGATATTCATCTATCACATTTTTCAAATTCTATTCATAAAAGAACACGCGATACAACCTTCCCATATTACACATAAAGCAATCAGCTTGTTACATGCAAAAAGCCAACACCAAAACCTGCACTTAGAACATCCTTTCCCCCAGGATATCAGAAATCCAAGGATATTCTATTCCTCTTTGTTCTGGGAGGTGCTGGCTGGCACTGGAGCAGAGTTCCCAGCAGAGATGTCCAGAGCTGCAGATTTGACTCTCCCTCCTTCTCCTGTTTTACCTCTGGGGGATATAATCAGCCTTAGGGCCCCCTAATGAAGCACAGACACAAAATCCCTGGGAATTTGTGGATTTATCGACCTGGGATGGTGGAAGCTGTCCCTGCCCATGGCAGGGGGGCACAGGATGAGCTTTAAGGTCCCCTCCCACCCAAGCCAGCCCAGGGTTCTGTGTTTCCATACATTTATTTATGTCTCTGTGTATAGCTAAACGCAGGCTTGCCCACTCACGGACCACTTAAGGCTTATTTAAAAAAAAAAAAAATAAATTAATCCTGGCCTGTGCCAAAGCACGCTGCTGCCTTCCTTGAACCCAGCCTGTTGCTGTTTGCTGTTTTTAAAAGCCAGGAGAAGTCAAGAGCCAGCTTTTAAAGCATCTCAGGGCTTTTTGTTGTTGTTGTTGTTTTTTTTCCTTTCTCTCACACAATCGTGAATCTCTTTGCTTTTCAATGCCACCAAGGAGTGAAATGTTTGGTGTTCAAAAAGCTGAACCTCTGATGGTTCTATTTACTGGTGAGTGAGAGCTTGGAGGTCCTGTTTGTTTGTGGAGAGGTGAAACTACTCAGGCAGCTCCATCAGGAGGAGAACTTGTTCATCCTCTCTAATGATGCTTCATAGAAATCATTTGTATTAAGCAAGCCCTGGTAATGGGAGCATAATGACCCCTTTTGGCTCTTGTTTAAATTCTTTCACTTCTCAACACTAATATTAATCACAAGCAGATGGTGCAGAACATTATTTATGCACACTCGTTTCCCCAAACCCAAAAAAAAAAAAAATATTTAACCCATTAACTGAAGTGGGTGATGAGACCAAGAGGCTGATTTGCTGCTGAGCTGGTGTTCCTCCCTGCTTCCAGCATCAGGAATTTTGTGCAGGGCTGTTGCTCCCTTTCCTTTCTGAGGAGATGAGCGCAGCCACTGGAATGTCCAGCCAATATTTGATTCAATTCCCTGATTCTGTGGTGCTGCTGAATTCTGCTGGAAGGACAGCTTGGGGTTTGCTCTCACAGGGTTTGTTTGACTGCCCCTTGCTCTGTAGGGTCCCCAGCCTCCCCTGTCCAGTTTTAATGGGCCAGTTTTACCCAGTGCTTCCTTCCTTTTAGGATTTTCTCCTGTTTTCAGCTTTGTTTGTGGAAGGATTTCGGGATCCTTTTTGTTACAACTAAAAGCAGAACTGGTTATACTCAGTTTTCCCCTAAAACTTGGGAGCAGCTGGACACCCTGGAATATCAAATATAAAAAAAGCTCCTGGGGCTGGGCTCATTCCAAGCCCAGCTCAGAGGTGGCTCTGTGTTTTTAGGAAGAAGGTGAAACAGGATTATTCTGCACCTTGTTCTGCTCAGGATTCAGGAGAGAGCCTCTGGTGTGCTCAGCACGTCTGCTTGGATTTAGCAAAGTCACTCAGCTCCAGAGGAGGCAAAACTCCATCAAAAGTGCAGCACGTGGGTTGAATTCCTAAAGATGGAGATTTGCAAACACAAACTGAGGCTCTGGATGCTCAGGATTGGGGTTTTTTGGGGGGGGAAATGACAAAATTTACAGAAATTACAGTCCCAGCAGTGTCGATACCTCACTTAAAAAAGTACTGATCCACCTGGGGTCTGTAGGAACTATTGACTGCTCCCATTTTTAATCTGGATTTTGAGCTCAGATACAGGCGAGCGTTTAATCAGCTGCTTAATTGAGGTTCTACGTTTCTGCATCGCAGAGACAAATTAAGGCAGCTCCTGTGCTACCAGGAAACAGCTGCTAAACCAAGGCAAACCTAATGATAAACAAAATTAGGTTCTTTTCTAGTTGGGTTTCATCCATCTGCCCCCAACCAGTGCTCACTTTGAGAGGAGGCACTGATTCAAGCTGTTGCTTTTAATCCATTTTGACAGAAGAAAGCGGTGATTAGGCAAAGCCAGGCTCTAATCTTCCCATGTTTAAGCCAGGCCATAACATTCTGCACGTTCTGCTCCCCCACTGGCATCCCTGGAACTGCAAAGATGTTCAATGTTTCCTGCACTAAAGCCAGGCTGGGGGTTGAGTTTATTCCCCTCTCGATTTTACAGCAGTGCACCGGCTTCCTCTGGCATCAGGGGCAGTCAGCATCAGGATATTTGCACTGATATTCTGGGTTTGGGAGGGACATTGATGGTTTGTTTATGGAATTCCATCTTTTTTTCAGGCTGATTTTCCAGTTTGGTGAAATCCCAGTGAGTTCTGTTCCTGTCCATCAGTGCACTTGCTCTGGAAGTTCAGCAGTTCATTCCTGTGTTGATTTTACAGCAAATTCCTCTGTCCTGAGGGGGACTCAGCATCAGGATATTTGCACTGATATTCTGGGTTTGGGAGGGACATTGATGGTTTGTTTATGGAATTCCATCCTTTTTTCAGGCTGATTTTCCAGTTTGGTAAAATTCCAGTGAGTTCTGTTCCTGTCCATCAGTGCACTTGCACTGGGTGTTCAGCAGTTCATTCCCACATTGATTTTACAGCAAATTCTTCTGTCCTGAGGGAGACTCAGCATCAGGGTATTTGCACTGATATTCTGGGTTTTGGCATGGACATTGATGATTTGTTTATGGAATTCCATCCCTTTTTCAGGCTGATTTTCCAGTAAATTCCCTGTGAGTTCTGTTCCTGTCCATCAGTGCACCTGCACTGGGTGTTCAGCAGTTCATTCCCACATTGATTTCATTTTACAGCAATGCACCAACCTCCTTTGGCATCAGGGGGTCAGCATCAGGATATTTGCACTGATATTCTGGGTTTGGGATGGACATTGATGGTTTGTTTATGGAATTCCATCCCTTTTTTCAGGCTGATTTTCCAGTTTGGTAAAATCCCAGTGAGTTCTGTTCCTGTCCATCAGTGCACTTGCATTGGATGTTCAGCAGTTCATTCCCACATTGATTTTACAGCAAATTCCTCTGTCCTGAGGGGGACTCAGCATCAGGATATTTGCACTGATATTCTGGGTTTTGGATGGACATTGATTGTTTATTTATGGAATTCCACCTTCTTCCAGACTGATTTTCCAGTTGGGTAAAATCCCTGGGAGTTCTTTTCTTGTCTGTCAGTGCCCTTGGTGTCTGTTCCAGAGTGGTGTCACCTGCAGGTTTAATAATGTGGATTTTTTCGTGTTGTATAAAGCCATCTGTGTAAATAATATCTTTATGGAGAGGATGCATTTTATATTTTTATATATATGGAATTTTATCTGTGCTGCTGGCTTACAAACCACTGCATTTGAAAGAGACATTTGTAATATTTCCCATCTAAAGCCACCACGCCAATGCTCCCTGGATATTTGGGATTTATCCTGTGCAGGGCCAGGAGCTGGATTTTGATGTGGCTCCCTTCCAATGGAGGACATTCTATATTTCTGTCTAATTGGTGTCTGTATTATCCAGGATAATATGGATAAATCCACTTTTTCTCCTCCCCCAAACAGATGTGAAGCCATCCAACATGCTGGTGAACACCCGGGGCCAGGTGAAGCTCTGTGATTTTGGGGTCAGCACCCAGGTAAATTCCCCCTTTTTTTGCATCTCTTCCCCATTCCCTTCCTGGTGTCAAAATCACCTGGCAGCCCCTCAGCAAACCCCTCTCTGCTGGGACAGCCCTTTTCATTTTTAATCTCTGGGCGACTTTTCCTTCATCTGAATATGATTGTTCATTGTTTAATGACAGTAAAAACTGCTGATATTGTAATTACTACTTACGAATGGCAAACTTCATTGAAATGCAGCTTTGATCTGGGAGCCTTTTGCCCAGACAAAAGGGAGGGCAGAGCAAGAGACGTGTCTGGGGAGCCCAACTGGCCCACAATAAAAATTAATATTGGGAGCAACAATAGTGGTGGGCTTTGACAATGCGCAGCACAAATTTTAATTAATTTCCATTTTGGGCCTCCCTGGAGGACTTCTCTGCTAGTGACCCATGAGCTCGCCGTGCTGTTGATTTGAATTTCAGCACCTTTTCCTCTCAGCCAAACACGAGGCCCAAAGAGAAGGTCAGCCTTGTATTATGGGCTGGCAGGCTCTGCTGTCCCTCCAGTATTTAAGGGATGAATTGGGGCTTTATTCACATCTGACTGCGAAATGAGCGTGCTCCATCCTACTCCCTCCTAATTCCCTTTTTTTTTTTATATCAGACTGGTTTGGGGTACTAAAACCAGAAGCATCCTGTTTCACACAATTGTTTAAGGTTATCTGCCATAAACTGTAATGCAGTGCTTGTTTAAATTGGATTCCTCATTCCCCAACCCGGGCGAGATTTAATCATTTTTAACGCCTTCCCCTTCTTTTTTCTTTTTTTTTTTTTTTACCATCATTTTTCCTTGATTTATAAGGGATGATGATTGTAGGTTAAATGAGGAATAATTGCCCATTTTATCTCCACATTATCTTTATATTGTTCTAACAGACTGTTTTGTCTGATAGCTGGTGAATTCCATAGCCAAGACGTATGTCGGAACAAATGCTTATATGGCGGTAAGTGGATTTATGCAGGAATAACATTTCAATGGGATTATTTGTCCTCTCTCTCTCGTTCTGTTTAATGCAGGCTGGATCCTAAATCAATCCTCAAAAGCTCCAGCTCTCCCCCATCCCTTTCAATCCCCTTCATTCCAACTCTTGCTTTTTGCTGAGAGGGAGGAGTAGTGTTTATTTAATGTAAAAAAAAGTGATTATTTAATGTATTTTCGGTTGGGTTTTGCTGCCTGGTGACAACTGGGAGCAGTGAGAGCTGGTTGGACGTTCCCAAAAAAATCAGGTTTTCACTCACAGCTCGTGGCTCTTTGCTGATCACTGATGGCCCCAAACCATCCACGTTTTGGGAATGCTGGAGTTTAGGGAAGCATTTCAGCCAGTGCAGAGGCTGCTGGGCATTCCTGAACACCCTGTGGGGGTATTTCCCATGGAAATCTGAGCTAAAAGCATTGGGATTAATAACATCAGGGCATTAAAATGCAAATTTTTTAGTTCAGATTGCAGGAAGTCATCAGCACTTCCACTTTTCTGTACAAATTTTTGTCAGTCTTTGTTAACACGAGCCCACTTTGTCCTGTTCCTGTACATTAAAGCCCCTAAATTCTCTTTTTTTAGATTTTTTTTTTTTAGCATCATTTGGGGCAGGGTTTGAGTTCAGAGCTGCCAAGTGCCAGCCTGAGAGGGAACTGCACAAATCAGAGTGGATTTTCCATCAGATCCATGGGATTCTTTTCAGTTCTCCATTTCAGACCTGCAAACTCCCCTGCCTCAGTTCTGGAAGCAACTTCATGAACTCTTATATTCAAAAATTATTCCAATTGAAAATATTCAGTCTTCTCCTAATCTTGATGAGAAAAGAAGGTTTAAACTAAAAATACAAACAGCACAAAGTGCTTTGGTGCTCATGTTTTTCAAACCCCAGAGAAATCCATGACCTTTCATTGCTTTTAGGTATTTTTTTTTTCTGATTTTTTTTTTCTTGTCAGGGTGCCCATTTATTTGCTTTAAGTGCTTTTTCCACTCGAGGTGTGCTGATTGTGTGGTTTCTGAAAGGCTCGTGTCACCATCCTAGAAAGACTTGGGCTGTCCTGTGTCATCAGAACACTCTGCAGAAAAAACAGGGGGTTTTAAATAAAAAATAAAAAAAAATAAAATACAGATTTAAAAAAAAACCTGCAACACAGAGATCCAGACAAAGAAACTGCTTCAAATTAATCAACTTTTCCAACTCAGCTGTTGCTTCAAACTGGTTTTAAGCAGGGCTGAGAATTAAATTGTATTGTGCTTTTAGTGGCCAAACCAAGATTACAGTTCTCTTTCCCAGGTGTACATTAAATAAATTGCCTTTTTTTTTTTTTTGCATTTCTGGATCAGGGTGATGCCTCCCATCTCTTAATTGTGAGGCAGAAGTTTCAGCTCCAAGTGTGCTCGAGCTGATTTTCTGTGTTAAAATCTCCTTTTGCTCCTTGATTGAGTCGTTTGTTGTCACCACGTTTCCAGGCAAGCCCTCAAAAAATAAATAATGAAGGTCAGAAGCTTTGCTTCACCCACTTGGCAGACTGGCAGTGAATTTGAAACTCTTGAAAAAAAAATCGAGGTTTTCTTTCAAAAAAAAAAAAAAAAAAAAAAAAGAAAAAGCTTTTTGATTTTTGGGAGGAAAAAAAAAAAAAGGCATTTTCTGATTGAGAAATTCAAATTTCCAACCAAAAAGCATTTTCTGTAAAATTCATTTCATCAGCACTTTATGTAGAAAAAAAAAGGATAAAAAAATAATCAATTTTAGAAATTTTTAAGGGAAAATACTTCAGGCTGTGTATTTAGAATGATCCATGTGTTGCACCCTTGATGGCACCTGTTATTCTTATTTTCCTCTCCTTTTCCATACTTGTAAATCCACCTCTTGTTTCAAAAGCTGATTTTTTTTGCCTTTATCTTTTGTGAACCCACAATTCCTCAATAGAATTGCTGTTTAAAGCTTAAACTTCAAAAAAAAACCCCCCAACAATTTAATGTTTTTAATGCTCAAAGTGAATTAAAAATCTCATTTGGTGGCTGGGGGAGGGTCTGAAAAATGGGGTGGGTGTTTCCACCAGGTCAGCACACCTCAGATCATGTGAGAAAATTACTTTTGGCTGCCCATTTGCATCTTGGTGGGGATATTTGTCAGCATAAAAATGTGTCAGTATAAAAATCAGTCAGGATATAAAAATTTGTCAGCTTAAAAAAAAAATAAAAAATCCCACGATGGCTGTTGCAAACATTCCTAAGGTGTGCCGACTCTGGTTAATTATACCCAATGAATTTTTTTAAAAAAATAAGATTTTTTGGTCGCTCACCAACGAGATTTGGTCAAAGAGCTTGAAATTTGAGGGGTTTTTTGGGGGTTTTTGGGCTGTTGTTTGTAGAGAGAACAGGGGCAGCAGCCCTGGTTTTTATTTAACATTCACGCTGAGATAAAAGCTCCTGACCTGGGAGTAGCAGCACAGGGTAAACATCCAAAACCACCTTGGGGCTGGCACTAATTTTGGGAGTTTTGATTTCTAACAAAGGCCTCTGGATTATTAAAGGCTGACAATCCTTTGTAGGTGGCTGGGCCAGACAGGTGCATTAACAGCACAGTGGGGAGAGGAGTCTCAGGGAGCCTTTTATTGTTGCATTTCATGCTGTACTTGACCTTGGAAATGCTTAAATTGTAGCTTTCAAGTAAAAAAAAAAAAAAAACCAGCAGATATTTCTTTTTTTTTTACAGCACTCCATTTCATGAGAGGCATTAAACCTGCTATTAATAGTTTGGAGCTGGGGCTTATTTTTTTTTTTTTTTTCTTTCCCCTTACAGGTCAAAAAGCCCAAAATTAAGAAGTATATAAAATAAAATTGCCACCGTGTGGTGATTCTTTGGGCTTCAGTAACTTTGCTTTTTAACTGTAGTTATTCCCCAACCTCTGGGCTCCACACAGGGATTTTTTTTTTTCCTTGCTGTGGTTGCCTGGGTTTGGGGAGGGAGGTGGAAAATCGGATTCTCTCAACCTGACCTTGTGCTTTGCCCATGTGCACGAGTTTTTTTCCTGGCATTAAACAACCCAAATGCAAATCCAAGGCCAGCTTTGCAAAGTGCATGGACACAGATTTTCCTGAAGAATTCCTGAATTTTCCTGGATTTCCTGTCTGCTAGGAAAGCTTTGAAGCATCCTGATGGTTTTTTGGTGTCTCCAACTTCCCCGTGAACATCTCCGACCTCTGCTCTGGGCTCAGTGAGACCCCAGGGAACGGCTGGAGCTGAGCCTGGGCAGGTTTAAATTGGATTTTAGGACAAATTCCTTCCCCCAGAGGGTGTTGGGGCACTGCCCAGGCTCCCCAGGGAATGGGGGAGCTCCAGGAGAGTTTGGACAACACTCCCAGGGGTGTACAGGGTGGGATTTTGGGATTTCCGTGCAGGGCCAGGAGCTGGAATTTGATCCCTCCCAACCCCCAGGTTATTCCACCATCCTGGGATTTTTATTTTTTTTTTCCCCATTCCTTGCCCTGCAGCAAGATTTTGAGCAGAATCCCTTTTCCCCTTTTTCCCCTTTTCCCCTTTTCCCCTTTTCCCCTTTTCCCCTTTTCCCCTTTTCCCCTTTTTCCCCTTTTTCCCCTTTTTCCCCTTTTTCCCCTTTTTCCCCTTTTTCCCCTTTTTCCCCTTTTTCCCCTTTTTCCCCTTTTTCCCCTTTTTCCCCTTTTTCCCCTTTTTCCCCTTTTTCCCCTTTTTCCCCTTTTTCCCCTTTTTCCCCTTTTTCCCCTTTTTCCCCTTTTTCCCCTTTTTCCCCTTTTTCCCCTTTTTCCCCTTTTTCCCCTTTTTCCCCTTTTTCCCCTTTTTCCCCTTTTTCCCCTTTTTCCCCTTTTTCCCCTTTTTCCTCTTTTTCCTCTTTTTCCTCTTTTTCCTCTTTTTCCTCTTTTTCCTCTTTTTCCTCTTTTTCCTCTTTTTCCCTTCTCTCTCTTTTTCCTTTTTCTCTCTTTTTTTTTTCTTTTTCTCTCTTTCTCTTTTTCTATTTTTCTCTCTTTCTCTTTCTTTTTCTCTCTCTGTTTTTGTTTTTCTCTCTCTTTTTTTCTCTCTGTCTTTCCGTTTCTCTTTTTTCCTCCTCTTTTTCTTTTTCCCTTTGTCTTTCCTCATATTAATGTCAAGCTGGGCATGCCTTTAAGTGAACTCTCACCAATATTTGTAGCAGAAGATGAGGCAGAAGTTGAGCAGTCTGCAAAGCTCAGGAGTTGTTTCTCTCCTTTTCTTCACAGCCTGAGAGGATTTCGGGGGAGCAGTACGGGATTCACTCGGATGTTTGGAGCCTGGGGATTTCCTTCATGGAGGTATGCACAGAGCTCTCCCCTGCACATGCACCTTGGAAAGCTCAAATTAACTCTTAGCATCAAAAACAACATCAAAATATTTTCATTTAGCCTTTGTTCATTCTTTAAATCCCCTGTAGATCCGTGTGCTTTCACCTATTGCTCATTTTGGCTGTATTTAGAATGGGTTTGGTCATTTGAGGTCTTAAATAAAACTCCGTGTTTGAGTAGGAAGTAGGGCTTGGTGTGTGGAGGCTTTTTCCCTTTTTTCCCCCCACTTTTTCCCCTTTTTTCCCCTTTTTTTCCCTTTTTTCCCCATTTTTCCCCCTTTTTTCCCCTTTTCCTCCCTTTTTCCCCCTTTTCCTCCCTTTTTCCCCTTTTTTCCTCTTTTTCCCTTTTTCCCTTCTCTCTATTTTCCTTTTTCTCTCTTTTTCTCTGTCTTTTTCTCTCTTTCTCTTTCTTTTTTTCTCTCTTTCTCTCTTTTTCTCTCTCTTTTTCTCTTTTTCTCTCACTTTTTCTCTCTCTGATTCTCTTTTTCTCTTTTTCTCTCCTCTTTTTCTTTTTCCCTTTGTCTTTCCTCATATTAATGTCAAGCTGAGCATACCTTTAAGTGAACTCTCACCAATATTTTTAGCAGAAGATGAGGCAGAAGTTGAGCAGTCTCAGTGCTGGCCCTTTGCACCTTGGCAGGTTTCACATTTCTGCAGCCCCAAAACCAAACCATTTTTACATTTCCACACAATAAATTCCACCAAAAATCCGAGCGCTGGGTGCTGAATCCCAGCTTGCAGATGTGATAAATCAGTGTCACTGCAGCCAGCTCTGAGTGGCAGGGGTGACACCCTTGGGTGTCTCCCAGGGGAGGGAGGGCTCTTCATTCCTTTCACTGCACCTTTGGGTGGTTTGTGGTGCTGGAGAACCCTCACTCAGGATTTTGGGAGAGGCACAGACCAAACTCGTACACCCTGTAAATCATTCTAGCCAAAAAAGGGCTGAGGTTGAACTGCAGGAAGACACTGGGGATAAAAAAAAAAAAAGTGATATAAATGCAGGACTTTATTTGTAAAATGTTTCCTTTACTGAATTAAAAGCTGTGCCCCAGCAGTTCAGTGACCCACCACGAGATATTTGGGTTTTATTCCAGGGTTTTTAGGGGATAACTCAGCTGCTCATCATTTCCACGTGCAGGCTGAGTTTTATTGCTAAAACTCCTCTCATCTGCATTTCCTCCTCTGGTTTTACACCTCCCCAACTCTTTTTTCTCCCTCACTTCCCAGGGATTTCTCCTGAACCAGATGTGCAGGAACCAGTTTGGGCTCTGGGTGCTTTGTTCATTGGTTTGGCAGCTGCTCCTCCGAGACCTCTCCCCACCAGCAGCAGCTTGATTGAAGTGCTCTGAGTGATGTTAAATGATGAAAAACAAGGACAGTGCCTTAGAAAAAAAAAAAGCCTCCAAAAAAGGTGAAAAAGGTGCTCCAAGAGCCACACAAGGTCACTGTCATTAAAGTAACACCCTATTGACGTGGGGATTGGGAGTGGAGGCACTCTTGTTGCTGTTAAAAAGGGCAGCTGGTGTTTGCTGTGGGATTTAAAATCATCTCCACTCAGTGAAGTCATGCTCCAGCCCCACACCTCGGTGTTAGCACCACGTTCATTTAAAAGAGATTTCTTGTGGGATCCAGTCAGCAAGGGCAGCGCTGGTGTGTGAGGAGATGAAATTGTTAGGAAATCTTCTCATTTTCTTTCGTGCTCTTCTGAGCCCTGAAAACAGTCTGGAGTTTCTGGGTGTGATGGGAAGTGGGAGTGTGATTTGGGAGGTTGAGGAAAACTGTCCCCCCTCCCCAAAAAAAAAAGTTGGTAGGAGAGAGGGGAAAGTCTGGGATGGGAGTGCTGCCTAAGCTCTGAGAAATGGGGAGTGTTGGTGTTCCCTTTGAGGCAAGAAGGGTCTGAGAGTGACCCTTCAGGAATAAAAACCCAGGCATTAAAAACTAAATTAAAATATAATAAAATTAGATATGCAGCTTAATCAATTAAAAATTGCATTTAAAATGTAATCAAATTAGATACACAGCTATGTCATCATATTAATACTGTAATATTACTCTCATCATTATTATAATATTTTTTGTTGCTTCATTTTTTTTTTTGAGTTTGCCTTTCTTCCTTCAGGATCTTTTTGTGAAGGGAACGGAATTTAATCCATAACCTGGGCAAACTGTTCAAAAGTGTTCCATCACAAATAGTTTGTGTGTTTCCATGAGGTTTTCCCCGTGTTTTATTTAAGTGCTCTTGGCTTGACAAAGCAAGTTCAATTTAAACCCATGCCATTGCTGTCACTACACTGAGCACTGTGTCAGCATTTTCATTTCTAAAAGCTGTTTTTCAAGGGTTTATAACTCAGTCATAAAACACATCCAGCCTGGGCTGGGGCTGAGTGAGCTCTGGAACCCATTCCCTCTCTCCGTGTCCTGCACGGGAGGAGAAATTAAATTGCCCAGTATTTCTTGTTACTCTCCAATATCACTCTGATCCTACCTTCCCCTGGCTCTTATCCACAAGTGAACTTTAAACCATCCAAGGGAGGATAAAATCCATCCAGGTTGGGGTTTAATAGCAGCATCAAGGCTGGGTTGGGTGGGTTTGGAAGGTTCCCTGCCCATGGGAAATGAACTTTAAGGTCCTTCCCAAGCCCCTTCATCTTGGTGATATTTATCATTTTCCCCCTCATCCTGGCATTCTGTGATATTTATCATTTTATCTCCAGATAGAGTTGGTGCTATATTTAAATTCAGGAAGTGAAAGCAATTTGCTAGTGCCTAAAACCAAATTAATTTTGGAAGTAGAAGCTCACGTGCTTGCCTTTTTGCTCCTCCTTCTGTGTTCTGGTCTCTACTTTCCACTGTCCTCTGTGTTCCAGGTCTCTGTGGAAAATTAGATTTTTCTCACAGAGATAATCCCTGTTGTCTCCCCCAGAGAAAAGGAGTTTGGGCAGTCAGTTTTAATATTTGCTTAACATTAGCTCTTAAAACTCCCAGACTGAGAATTTTAAGTGTTTGGTGACCAGAGTCCTCAGCAGCTGCAAGAGTTTTCAAGGGTTCTTAGCAATCTAAGCATTTTCAGTTGGTTGTGTGCATTCCCAGCCAGAGGAAAATCAGGAATTATCCAGCAAATGTGCCTTCTCTCATTGCTTCAAGCACATCTGAGCACTGTCAGAGTGCTGGAGCTCAAGACTCTTCATCCCACTCGGGCTGGGGGCACAGAGGGAGCTGGAGAAGAGCTCACTCAGCCCACAAAGAGGAGAAGGATGAAGAGGCTGCTCCAAGGAGAGCAGCTCTGCTAAAAGCACTTCAGTCTTGGGGATTGTTTAACTGGTGTCAAGACTCTGGTCATGGAGGGGAGGTTCCAGATCTCCTTCTGAGGAGTCTTAAAGGTGGGATCAGTTACATCTCATCAGCTTGGAAGTGAAAATGGTTCAAGGTTGGGATTCTGAGCTGAGGGAGGTTCTGCAGGGGGTTTCACTGATCTGTGGGTGCTCTTTGATCAGGTCACCCCCTTATCTAAACCAGGGGTGCTGAGGGGTGGGGTTTGGTGGTGCTAATAGTTGGACTTGATGCTCTTGAAGGTCTTCTTCTCCAGCATAAAGGATTTTGTGATTAGAGGTGGGTCTGAAACCCAAATCTTGGTGGTACAGCCTAATTTTTGTAGTGTTCTGGAAGAAACAGCCTCAAGTTGTAGCAGTGTGGGGAATGTAACACTTTCCCTTTAGGATTAAGGAAACAAGGATATAAAAAATGCTTTTTATTGTTGGTGTTATCGCAAGGGGCCTCACCTTGTTGCTGTCAGGTTTTAGGGACCGTGGTGCTGTGATGTTGGTGGCTTGGTGACAGCTCCTCGTGCTCAGCCAGGCACGAGGAGCTGTCACGTGCACAGCCCGACTCCTTCTTCTTGAGGAGCATTTATGGAGTCTATGCAGAATGATGCACTTCACAAACTCCTTCTTGGGGGGGAAGACAAAAAAAAAAAAAAAAAAAAAAACCAAACCAAAAAACAAACCTGGCCTATATTTTTATTATTTCTTTCCCTGGAGCTATTTTTGGGTAATTTCTCCAAGCGGTTCCCTCTAATTCCTCTCCCACCTCCATCACGCGCCGGGGTGGGGACAGACAATGTCCAACCTGGTGCTGGTGGGATTGGGAGTGGAGGGAGCAGTGCCTGAGGGTTGGGTCATGAATTAATAATTGCTGTGTGCTGGGGGAGGCCCCCTCACACGAGCTGGAGCCCGTGGAAGTTGCCTGGCAGAGCGCTATCAATCACTCAGTGACCAGAACTTCCAGTAATTAGTGTATTTTATGGGCCTGTGCTTCAGTGACTCGGAAGCACATATGCTCCACTCCCAGCTAAACTTAGCCAGAGTAATATTCCAGGATGATTTATCCGCCTGCTGCACTGGGATGTAACCCTATATTAGGTGAAGATTGTGAACTAAGCTGCAATAAAGTGGAAGTTTAGGTACAGTTTGCACGAGGTTGAGACCTCGATGGATCGTTGTTGCTCAGCAATTGCTCCTAGGCCGCTGTGGGCAGGGAAATAAATAATCCAGTTCTCCACCCAGGCTGAGGGGACAATTAAAGGGTGACATCAGCCGTGGGTCTTTGGCATGTATATTTTATATTTAAGGTTATTTAATGTATATAACAGAATGTATTATTTATATTTTTACATGTACGTGAGGGTGGGGAGGGCCTGGCACAGAAGCTGTGGCTGCCCCTGGGATCCCTGGAACATCCCAGGCCAGGTTGGACAGGGTCTGGAGGAGCCTGGGATAGTGGAAGGTGTCCCTGCCTGTGGTGGGATGGATTAGAGGATCTTTAAAAGCTCCTTTCCCACCAAACTATTCCAGTCTCCCACCAAATCATTCCATTCTATCACTCTATGTATTGTTACCTATTCTTACTCTATAGTTTCTACTCTACAATTTCTACTCTATAGTTTCTACTCTATAGTTCTGACTTTTAAAGAGTCAAAAAATGAGGAAGTTTCCCTGCCTTTTGCCATGATTTAATTGCCTGTGCTGGCAGATGAACCCTCACTCACTCCAGCAGAGGTGGAGAAGAGCAGAAGCTGAGCTGCATCTCCACCAGCACGGCCACATTTATCCCATCTCTCCCTTTTTGGACTGAATTTAAACCCAGCAAACAACCGAGCAGGAAGCCTCTCTGCTGGAGCAAGGAATCAAATTAACCCTCCTGGAGCATTTGTGGAGATTTTGCTGCTGACAATTTCCCTGGAAAGCCCTGGCCCACCTTTGTCCCTTCGGAAAAGGCGCCGCCATTCCCAGCGTCACCTTTGAAGATGCAGCAGTAAAAGCCTGGTAATATCCAGGATTTGTGGCCAGGCAGAAATGTGCAATTTAACCCTGATTGTCTGCAGCCTTGAGCTGGCAGTGCATTTGCTCTAGCTCATATTTAAAAGAAGTCAAAGTGAAACTAATTATCTTTAATTAAGGCGAATTAAGCTTTGATTTTTAATTTTTTTTTTTTACACTGAGACTGGAGCTGGAACTCATCTGCTCAAGCCAAGGAATGTCCCAAAGGTTATTAGGGCATTTTTCTGGTGGTGGTAATAACCTTCCCCCCCTCCCAGCCCTGGCCACCAACAACAAATCTGTCACTTCATCCGTCTCCGTTGCCGCTCCTGCCCCTCCGCGGGGGTCGCAGATTCCACAAGTTATCAGCTAATGGCCTTATACATTAAAAATTGAAGCTTTCCTCACTCCCAGGCCTTGCAAGGCTTTGTTCTTAAGCCCCAGACACTTCGGAGTGCAGCTGCAAACTATAGGCAGAAGATTAAATTAATTTGTAACTCTTTTTTTTTTTTTTTTTCTCCCTTCCTTTCTTTTTTTTTTTTTTTCCTTCTTGTCGGGGCGCTGCATTACTAAATCCTGCACATTTAATTGAAACCCTACTTCAAGATGCTTTGTGTTTCTGTTCCTCTTTGTTGTCAGTTTAACCTCAGAAGCACTTTAACTCTGCTAAATTGCTGTTATATCCTTTCGGATTTTTTATTTTATTTTATTTTATTTAAAAAAAACAAACCCAACCCTCTGCAATAAGAGGACAGCGAAATTGATATTAGGAGGAGAAGAAAAATCTTGGAGTAGTTTTTGAGGTATTTAATATTTATTAAGGTCCATACCCTGCAGAGTTTCAGGTGATTTGAAGCCCATCTATCTAGGAATGTATAAATTGGTGTTGGAATGAAATTTCACCTGGGGAATTTCGTGTTATCCAGTAGTTAAGTCTGCTTTTGAAAGTTTGAGAGTGGCGGCTGCTTCTCCAGAAAATGAGGGTTTAACTGCAGTGCACAATCTAAATGCAAAAGCCTGGGATGGAAATTTAATTGTGTAAAATGTGCACGAGGTAATTAAGAACAAATTTTAGAACATTTCAGACTATAAAGTCCTCCTTCAGCTCCATCACTGGCGATATTGCCAGCGCTTATTTTCAATTTGCAGTTATGCTGAGAAACATGGAATGTGCCTAAATTAAGAATAAAAGCATCCCGTGCTCTCCAGTGTAACTGTAAATTAAAAAACAACTTGCACAACATCGACAATAATCTAAGTGGGAAACTTTATTGCCTGAGTGTCCTAAAAATATGTTTTGAACTTCCTTCCCTCAGCCACTTTCCAGACAGGATCCAGACTGAGCTGCTGCTGTAATTTTATTCACAAGATGCAGCAGGCAAGGAAGAAGTGAGCTGGAGGAAGTGATTTGTAAGGGGTTGATTTCTGGGTTTCCCTTTTCACTTGTAAAATGGCAAATTACATGATTCCAACAAGTGATTTGCATTTGGGGTTGATTGAAGTGTGTCTGAGAACGTGTTTTAGTTGCATTCCAGCCCGACTTGTGGTGCTCAGTTCAGAAGTTCTTCCTGAAGCAACGCTTAATATTTAGAAATTTTGATTTTTTTAATCAATATTTTTTGATAGTTTGGTAAAAGTCAGCATATACATGTACCCTGTACCTCTGTTATTTCATAATCTGGGATTATTTCTCCGTTTATGGAGTACTGGTTTGAAATCTGATGGTGCATCTCATCCATCCATCCCCTGCCCAAACCTTGGGGAATGCTCTTCCTCAGGACACAACCTCCCTGAGCTGCTTTAATTGCTCTCCTGAGCTACCTGTTTGTTTGAAAATTAATTGTTTAAAAACCACGCACCCACACCCCAAAAATGTCGCTGCTCTGAGGTGAAAAGAAGTGAGAAAGTGTTTTCCTGGCATAATTCTTGGTGATTATTCCCTTTCTCATTTCTGTTTCCACACCATTCTGCCATTGCAATTCGCTGGGCTTTTTGAAGATGAAGGTTTTTGCAGTTCTTGTGTTGGAAAAGAGCTCAAGATCATCAAATCCAACCGTTAGGAAGGGATCCATGGGGAAATGGGAACCAGCTCCCTGAATTTCAGGCGTTCCCTCCTCAATATCCAGACATAAAACACTGATCAGTTCCCAAACCCAACTAATTTCAATTGAAATATGATATTTTGGTTAAAATACCCTAAAAGAGTTGCAAGTTCTGGAGTTTCATCCTTGAAGTGCAGAGAAGTTTTGGGCAATGTGCTAATTTGGTAGTTTTTGGGTTTTTCCATCCTGCACTCGTTCCTCGTGTTCCTGTGACTTCCTTGAGACAAATGATGATTTGAAAATCCCTTTAGTGAATCTCTGATCTGTTTGTTGTTTGGGCTTTTTTTTTTTTGCTTTTTTTTTTTTTTAATCTTACTTTAACTGTGACACTTTTTATAAATCTAAATCTACACCCAGAGGTCACTGGTTGGCTGAACTTAAACCGTTTTACTTAGTAAATTTAATTAAGAAAATACAGTGCAACTCATAAGCAAATGAGTTTTTCCTAGTTTTAAACCAAACCACCCTCTCGAGTGCTGATTGCCTCGCTCGACCCCTGGTGATACAGAAACAGGCAAAATTAAAAAGGACATTAAAGCTTCATTAAATCTGAAACACATTTAGTACAGTGACATATCTGCAGGCTATTTCGGGGAAGATTACAGACTCTTTGCTAAGTTTCTTAATTTATAATACCTTGACAATCTTGCAGGGAGGAAATGTGAGCAGATGGATCCAGTGGTGGTGGTGCAGGGGATGCAGAGGTGGCCCAGGAGCTGGCCCTGCCTGTGTTTGCAGCTCTCAGCTTCACTGAGAAATGTTTCTTTTTAACAGCCCCCAAAGAACTTGTCGCTGGTGCATTTTGGGGTCCTTCAGTGCTCATTTTTTCACTTATATCTGGCTCTTTCCCCAATTATTCTGCTGCCTTGGAGGCCCTGCTGAGGCCTGGAGTGGTCAGGGGGAGTGGAAATGCTTTGTTTGGAGTCACCATCGAGGCAGTGATTGTTTTCCTTAAATAACATCTGCAGAACGATGCCCTGTGCACGGAACCATCATTATCTGCTGGTTCTCTTTGGAGTTTTTCACTGTTCTTCAGTGAAAAATCAGAATTAGGGAAAAGTGTTGGGCCTTTATTTCCAGGCTGACACAATGGCACAGCTCCTCAGGATCTCAGATGTCCGGTTGGGACAGGAGGGTGGTGCTCCCAAAAGAGGAAAAGGTGATAAAGGATATATTTTGGTAGCCCCTGGTCCACAGCAGAAAATGAAGGGTCTTTGTTTAACTCTGTTAGCAGCATTTTTCTGAGCTGCAATAAGAGTGACCCAAGTGACTTTCATGAAATGGGAATGATCAGGGACTTCCAAAGTGGTTTGGGGTGGAAGGGATCTTCAAGATCATCTGGGCAGAGACACCTCCCACCATCCCAGGCTGCTCCAAGCCCCATCCAGCCTGGCCTTGGACATTCCAGTGATCCAGGGGCAGCCACAGCTTCTCTGGGCTCCCTGTGCCAGGGCCTCCCCACCCTCCCAGGGAACAATTCCTGCCCAAGATCCCATCTAAATCTCCCCTTTCCCAGTGGGAAGCCATTCCCTGTGTCCTGTCCCTCCATCCCAGTCCCTCTCCAGCTCTCCTGGAGTCCCTTTAGGCCCTGCAAGGGGCTCTGAGCTCTCCCTGCAGCATCTCCTCTCCAGGTGAACATTCCCAGCCTGGTTCCAGAGGAATGCCTGCTCTGGAATTTTGGAGTCCATATTGTGAAAGCTTCGTTTAGCAGTAGCCCCCCCCAAGAAATGATTCCATCTCTCTCACACAAACACTCTGGACCCCACTCTGGGATTGTGATGTCTCCCCCGAGGATCTGGCAGAAGTTTTCTTCTCTTGCTGAGGCTCCCAGGCCAAAGGCTGAGCTCCCCTGGGGTTGGAGAGCAGCTGGGATTGCAGGGAGAGCCCCATCTCTGCCTCCCTCCTGAGCTGCTGGGGCTCAGGGATGCCTGGTGCTCCTTCCCCACCTCGCTGCACCTCTGGCCATGCCTCGTTCTTGTCCTCAGGAGAGTCCTGGGCTGTCAGCAGGCTGAAATTTCACCTCTGGGAGCTGCAATCTGGCCAGGTCAGGTGTCCCCAGCTCCAGGGGCTCAGGTGTCAGTGCCAGGGCAGTGCTGGGAGTGCCTTTGCCCAGCCCTGCTGTGAGGTTTGTCCCTTGGTGTGGGTGGCATGGTGGCTCAGAGCCTTCAGCATCGCTGTTTGCTCAGGATGCATTATATTTGGTGGGGATATAATGAGTTTATCCAGCTGGGAAATCCATGATTTCACTGCATCCATAACCTCTGTGCTAGGCCTTCCTCTCTCGAGTTGGTAACAGGAAGATTCTCAAAGGTTATGTGGGGTGTAGGGAAGCTCTTGGCTCCTCTGTGGCACACCCAGAAAGATACACTAGAGCTGCTGTGAATGACCTGGGTCAGCTCAGGGTGTGCCAGAGGAAGTTAAATTTGGATATCAGGGAAAATTTCTTCATGGAAAAGGTTGTCAAGCACTGACACAGCTGGTGGATTCACATTCCTGCAGGGATTTAACAGCTCTGGGCGTGTGGCACTTGGGGACATGGTCAGTGGTGGCCTTGGAAGCGCTGGAGATGGTTGGATTTGATGGTCTGAGAGGGCTTTTCCAAAAGATTCCATGATTCTAACCCTGAAAACCTCAGTCCTTCACTGACAGGCAAAATAACTCCACGCCAGCTGCATTTTGCTGGAATTGTTTCCAAGGTTTCCCACCGAGTGGGAGAACCTGCCTAGTACAAAGAATTTCTCTTGGAACGTTTATTAGTTATGGCCAGTAGAATATTTTTAGACAATATCCATAAAAATGTTGATTTGGGGACTACTCCGTAATGCCTGAATTAACTTATAAAACAGCAGGGGCAGCAAACGCAGTCGATACCCTGGAAAAAACGGATCTGGAGGAAAGATGAGGTTTCTCTGTGGGGGTTGTGGGCTCTCTCCTTATCCCACTCAGGTCTGACACCAACAGGGAACACCAAGCTCAGCTCTGTAACCCAGATTTTACCCTGAGCCACTTCAGGGAGGACTTTGGGAGTTGAGAGCTGCCTGCTCATCCCAGCTAATTATTAGAGAGGGCAGCGCCTTGGCCTCCCTCCTGAGGCTGAACTGGTTTCATTTCCACTCCCGGGGAACTCGGGCATCAAATGGTGTCACTGAGGGAGACAAAAGGGCTGGAGAAACCCAGGAATCCTGAGGGGAAAAACGAGGGGTGATGGTTGTGAAGGGCCCATTCTAAATACAGCTCCTTGTGTTTGCAGAATCCCTTTTTTGCCATTTCCCCAGCTCCTGCCATTGTGAGAGTTGAGAACTTTTCTCTCTTGAGGGAAATGTGCCTGAATTTGGGCACCAAGCAGTGGCACTGAGGGGGATAAAAGGGCTGGAGAAACCCAGGAATCCTGAGGGGAAAAACGAGGGGTGATGGTTGTGAGGGGCCCATTCTAAATACAGCTTTGTGTTTTAGAATCCCTTTTTTGCCATTTCCTCAATTTCTACAATCCAATAATGAGAATTGAGTACTTTTCTCTCTTGAGGGAAATGTGCCCGAATTTGGGCACCAAACAGTGGCACTGAGGGGGATAAAAGGGCTGGAGAAACCCTGGAATCGTGAGGGGCCCATTCTAAATACAGCTTTGTGGTTTAGAATCCCCAATTTCTGCAATCCAATCATGAGAATTGAGTACTTTTCTCTCTTGAGGGAAATGTGCCAAATTTGGGCACCAAACAGTGGCACTGAGGGGGATAAAAGGGCTGGAGAAACCCAGGAATCCTGAGGGGGAAAAACGAGGGGCGATGGTTATGAGGGGCCCATTCTAAATAGAGCTTCTTGTGTTTGCAGAATCCCTTTTTTGCCATTTCCTCAATTTCTACAATCCAGTCATGAGAATTGAGTACTTTTCTCTCTTGAGGGAAATGTGCCAAATTTGGGCACCAAACAGTGGCACTGAGGGGGATAAAAGGGCTGGAGAAACCCAGGAATTGTGAGGAGCCCATTCTAAATACAGCTTTGTGGTTTAGAATCCCTTTTTTGCCATTTCCTCAATTTCTGCAATCCAGTAATAAGAATTGAGTATTTTTCTCTCTTGTGGGAAATGTGCCAAATTTGGGCACCAAACAGTGGCACTGAGGGGGATAAAAGGGCTGGAGAAACCCAGGAATCCTGAGGGGAAAAACGAGGGGTGATGGTTGTGAGGGGCCCATTCTAAATACAGCTCTTTGTGTTTTAGAATCCCTTTTTTTTTTTTTTTCTTTTTTTTTTTGCCATTTCCCCAATTCCTACCATCGTGAGAGTTGAGTACTTTTCTCTCTTGAAGGAAATGTGCCCTCCATGCAAATCTCTATAACTAGACAAATATTATTTCCTTTCCCAGCTTGCTCTTGGGAGGTTTCCATATCCTCAGGTAAGATTGTTCATTACTGCTGTTTGCCACTGTGACATTCATTCCTATGTATGAAGGTGCAGAGAGCAATTGTGAACATTTGAGCCACATACAAATAAATCTGTCCTGTTAAATTGAAAAGTGGGAGCTGGAAGGAGTCATTTAGAAGTCTCTATTGATTTTTTTTTTTTTTTTTGGCCCCCCTCTTTTTCTCTTCTTTAAACTCTACGTTTTCTTTCCGTGGAGATAATGAAAATTATGATGATGTTAATCTTGTTCATTTTGTTGGGAGATGAAAAAATAATCCAGTCTTTACAACATTTTTTCTTTTAAAGCAGGGAGGTGTATCTGCTCTTCTTCTTATAATTTAATTTTTAATTCCAATTTTGAATGAAGATACTATGGTCTAAAATCTCCTCAAAAATAGAATGTGAATTCAATACCTAAGGGAGCTTCAGATTCTTCCTTTTAAGAGGACCTAATATTAGTATTTTATGTAAATACTGATATTTTTCAAGTTTCCACCTGAAGCTGCTGGTAAAACTCTTCCCATCTCTAGTGGCAATGGTTGGGTGGATAGTAAGCTCTGCATCACCACGGAATATTTTACTTTTTACCCTTCAAAACCCCACGAAGCTCTGAACAAAACAAATCCAGAACTGGCTCTGACGATTACTTGAAATTCTCATCTCGAGATGGATGTTAGAATTCACAGGAACAAACTGTTCAGCAGTTCCTCCAATTATTCTTTCCGGGGAGAGGGAGGAAAAAAAAGTGAAGTGTCCAGGGACTAAAATGAATTATTTGAATGTGGTTTTTTTTAATGTTTTCATATGTTTTATGAAGACTGTTCTCTGCATCTTGGTCTCTACAGCTCGCAGTGCCTGGAGGCATGTCTGATTTAAAGGTGGTGTTGGTCTGTGCTCTTTAAGCATCTATTAACTTGCTATTATTATGCAAATAACTGTTGTAATACACATACTAATTTATGCATGGTTAGATTATGCAGATGCCTCACAAACATGGTTATTGAATAATAGGCTGGGACTCATTCCCTCTCCCATTTTTAGAAGCTGTTTTAAGCAAATTCTCCTGACACTTTTACGGACTTGGGAAGGTTTTGCCTGGGTGGAAATATTCTGATTTTTCACTTTTGTTTTGTTTTGTTTTGTTTCCTCTGCAAAATATTCGCTGACACCGTTAACAGAATAGGCTTGGAATATTTTAAAATTGGATTTTAAATGGATTTTAAAAGTGTTTTTGGAAGGAGAGGATTGGAAAAGAATCTCTTCTGTTGAAGTGCCCTCCATGCGTGGGGATCTCAGTGATGGTCGTGGATTTTATAACCTAAAATCCAAAGTGATGAGGGGGCAATATGAAATAAATTCCATTTATTTATTTGAAATAAACCTCGTGGATGTGTCAGAGCAGGGGGAAAGAAGGAGGTTGGAATGTGGACATTCCGTGTGGTTCCAGGCAAAAATGTCTCCCTGAACTGGGAGCAAACCACGACTGGGAAGTTTAAAGATGCTTTTTGCTGTTCTAATTAAAAAGCGGATCGGGTTTTGTAAAAGAATATTTGGCAAGGCAGTAGTCCATGAAATTGTATATATTTTTTAATGCAAAACAGCCAAGGAGGTGAAACTTTAAAATGTGGCTATTAAGCTTTTCAAGCAACTGCTTTCCAGAAGGGATTTTATGTGAATTTATGTATTTTAGGCATGTGCTGGGCAGAGGGGGAGAACCCTTAGAAACCTTCTTTGATTAGGGGGATAATTAATAGGGGGTTTTTTTATCTCTTTATTTTCCTAGTAAGGGCTTGATTCTGCTCATACCTTGAGTAATTCCTCCTCACTTCAGTGGGGTTATTCAAGGAATGAGGTTAATCACATGTGTGGTTCCGAATTTGTGCCTAAATACCTCGAAGTTGCTTCCCTGTGAAAAGGGAGAGTGTGGCCACGTGGGTGAGAACACCTGAAATTTCCTGCAAATGGATGTCTGTCTCCAGCTGCAGCTGCACAAAAATGGGATATTTTTTTCCCCCTTTATTCTTATTTTTAAGACACAGACAAATGATGTGTGTAAATTCAGTTTAAATGAAGAAGATTTATAGGGGGAGATCACTGCAGTGTGGAAATTCAGGACATCCTGCAATCTGCCAGTAAAACGAAAGGATGATTATTTCATTTTCTGGCCTTTAGTAGAATATTTTAATGGCAGGACTTCCCCCTTCTCATTTCCCACGTCTTTTATAAGTGCTTATTTGATAAGTATTTATTTTGCTGATTTATTAATCATCATTTAATCTTTACAATTAAGTCCTATTTTGAAAGCACTTAAGCACGTGAGCAACTGCTGTGTCAGTAAAGTTCCTTATGGCTGTGTTTAGAGTTAATATGTAATTATTAACTCTAATTTTTTATTTTTTTTGTCTCAATATACAGAATATAATCTTCATAATCAGCATCTAACAGCAAAGGGGAACGATCTGAGCAGGGAAATAACAAACAGTGATGCTCAGAACTGATTTTCCCCTGTAAAAACTTTGCACAGGAAGCTCTTAAGGCTAAAGATTGAGTTAAATATGTGAGATTTTGGGGCATTTCACTGTTTTGGTGTTGGTTTTCCTGTCGTGGTCACGGAATGTGCTTTTGTAAAATGTAAAATGTAAAAGTCCCTTTGCAGGGAGTGATGCTCCTAGAATTTTCCATGGGTACAAACTGAAGCATTTAAGGACAAATTCACCCTGGATTTATTTGCACGACTCTAGCAATTAATGAGAATGGTGCATGTGCTCACAAATACTCCTGAACAAACTTATCTTCCACATAAATATTAAAAAAAGAAAGGAAACCCCTTTGCCAAGGGTGCTGGTCCATAACCCATCCAGCTTTTTCAGGATCTAAGGAAGGCACTCAAGGAAAATAAGTTTTAAATTTCCCTTTAAAAGTTTCACCTTAATTTAAATTATTTTGACTTTCCACAAACAGCTGGAAAAAAAACCCAGACACCCCAAAAAAGGCCATGGCACCTTGAATATTTAATTAAATTTCAGGTTGGAGCCCCAAAGATCCGAACCTTCCGGGGAATCCCGGAGATTGAAATGGAATAAAACCACGATGGGGGCAATGGCTTGTTTAATGATAATGCAATTTAGGAGAAATGAAAAGAATTGCCCACTAAATATTCTCGGCTTGTAGTCAAACTTTATACAAAGCAGGGTGTTAAAAGGACCACACATCCATTAGGGAAATATTCCAGAGGAACAGGCAGCACTCAGCTGCCGAGGATTTAATCAGCTTGCAGGACTACCACCGCTGTATTTAAGAGACTTTTTACATTTAGAAAAATACAATCCCAGCCTTCTCTTAGTAAATGAGATGAAAATGACCTGATTGATTTTTTTTTTTGATTTTTTTTTTTTTAAAAAAGAAAAAGCACCAAAAAAATTCCCATCCCTCCTTCCACCCCCTCCCATCCCGTGCTCCCCCTTCCCATCCTGCTGCTCCCACTGCTCCCCCCCAAATCTGAGCAAATACTGCCCCTGGTATTGTAAAGCTTTGAATGTTTTCACACCCCATTAATTTATTACTTCTCTTGCCTCATCTTTAAAAAAAAAATTTTTTTTCCCTTCTTTTTTTTTTTTAAATTTTTTTTTCCTCCTTTCCCTTTTTTTTTTTTTTTTTTTTTTGTTAAATTCCGACTCCCCGCTGCTACAGCGATTTTCATCTTGTTGTTAATTTTCCCTGCTCCATATGGAGCTCCAGACATTTCACCTGGAGGCTGTACTAGATTTTGCTGTAGCGATCGCACTTCCGGAGGCCAAAACTGTCATTTAAGGTTCCCGGTGCATCTGTCTACGCCAGGCTTTTTTTTTTTTTATTATTATTTTATTTTTTTTTCTCTTTATATATTTTTTTTTTTCTCCCTGGCATCGGGAGAGTGTGAATAACAAATTGGATGCACCTGAGATTCGGATGATTAGTGTGTTTTGTGGAGCTGGGGCGACTTGTAAGCAGATCGCTGTAGGGATGGGGAGGGCTAAAGAGCCACCCCTGGGTGAATCCCCCTTTTTCCAAGTAAAAGGGGAAAAAAAAATAATAAAAAAAATAAAAAAAATAAAATAATAATAAATAAAAAAAAAAATCGGGAGCATCCCAGCACCAAATATTTCATCCTGCCTTGTCATTGATTAGAAAAGAGCCTTTAATTTCATTTCACCCCATGTTGTGATTAATTTGCATTCTTTGTCAGAAGTTAATGGAGTTTTTTATGGTTCGCTCTGAAATCCTTGAAGACGTCGGAGTTGATCTGATGTTTATACAACCGCCAGCGGAATTTTTGCTGTTTGATTGATGGAGAGCTTGATGTTATTCCAAACGGCTTTTTAAGCTGTTTTTAAGAATTATTTGAATAAAATGCGAGCTAGATATTGTTATAACGGCGGAGATTATCTGTTAAAAATCTGTTTCAAATAAAGAACATGATAAGTAGGGAAGAAGAGATCAAAAAGACAGGAGGGAGTGATGGACGCGGGAGATGATATTTGTTAAAATAGATCAGCCAGGGATTGAAATAACTTCCTTCAAAATGCAGTTGGGAGCAAGAGACCTTAATTTAAGGCTCTTTTTTTTATATACAAAGTTTATTTTTGCAGCAGGAGAAATAACGGGGAGAAATTAGGGAAGAATTGAGTCATAGCTGCATTTTCCCCTTGATTTTTTTATTTTTTTTTTTCCCCTCTCAGCTTTTCCCCCTTTTCCTTTTCCCAGCGCTGTGAGCACAGGAGCTCAAACTGGGAGAGACAAGGCTGTCAGAGCTGGTAGTCCAACAAAACGATGACATATTCCTGATCTCAAGGAAGAGGCATCCTTAAATCCCCCAGCAAAGGAAGCACGAGTTGGATAAAAGGGAATTTTATAGCCCAGGAAAGCGCTGGCTGTGGACCTGCCGTGCCTTGGCTTCCTGAGAAAACATAACAGGGGAAAAAAAACCCAAAAAAACCAACAAAAACAACAAAACCAACCCACCCTCGGTGGAACAAACAGCTTTTTGCTCCTCCTGGTAGGGAAAGGTTTGTACTTTTTCCCAGATCCCAGCGTTTTGAAAAGCCACGGAGAGACAATGCAGAACATTCCGGGCTGGATCCTCAGCTGGAGCAGCCCCGTCCTGCTGCTCCGGGGGGATTGGGGACAATGAGCCCGGGACACGGCTCCTTCCTGCAGCAGGACAACACCTTGCCCTTTTTTTAAATTGTTATTCTCCTCGTTATTACATGTAATTCTTGTATTTCTGAGCCCAGAGCTAGGTTTCATTTTTCTCCCTTTGATTTCTCTCCTCTCCTCAGCAAATTCTGCCTTCGCTGTGATTTCTGCGAGGGAGATTTAATTCCGGCTCCGGAAGCTCCCGTAGCAGCTCCTCCATAGAAAACGTGGATTTATTTGCTGTATCTTAGTTGGCTAAATAATTGCCTGGCTTGAAATGAAGTTGCTGCTTTCTGATCCCTGCATTAACACGGTCCAAGGTTCTTTTTGTTCTCTGCAAATCCATACTATTGACCAAAGCCGGCCTGGTTGCATTTAAATGGAAGCAGCTTGTCAAGGGGGAAAAAAAATATTTAGTTAAAGTTGGGATGCGAAATAACCATTTGAGTGTTGTTTTTCCCATTGGCAGAAGCATCCTTTAAGCATTCATTTTCTTTGGGGAGGATAAATTGAGGGTTGTTTACAGCATGTTTCCTGGTAAGGAAGAAATGTTTTGTCTTCCAGAATCTATCATTACATCGAACCATTTAAAAGACATTAAACACTGTTCAAATGCTAATGCCAAAATAGTGAATGAAATTGTTGGGCAATATCTTAAATATGATAGATTTCTGCAAATCTTTTTGCTTTTGTAATACATTCCAGAAATCACTGGCAATATTTGAAGTCATCTGCTATTGTTTTAAACTCTTCCTAATTTCTTAGCATAGGTTTCACATAGATCATTCCTGATAATTTTCTTCAGATACGTTTTTGCTTTATTATTTTTTTTTCTCCATAGCCAGAAATAAGTTTGAACTTGAATCTGATTTGCCTGTTAGAAACTTGCTGTAAAATTTGCATTTAGTTTGTTTTTTTCAGAGGTCCTTTTGTGTTTGAAAAATGGAGAGATGTTAGAAGATTTTTCAAAGGATCTGTTAGGAATCTGATATATGAGAAAAAAATTTTATTGATTGATCTTAATCTTCCTGATTTTTTTAGATGTAAAAAGGATGTTTAAATAATATGATCAAATGTGGAAATGGAGGTAACCAGTAAAATAGTAAGTTTTAATGTAATTATTTTATAATAAGTTTTAATAGGAACTTAGTGTGTTTTAAGTGTGGCTTATTGGCTTGGGATCTTGAAAGGCTGATGTGTATTTTTTAATTTCTAATCCTAAGAATTCCAGGCAGCCTGAGGGAGCAGGGCTCAGACTCCAATTTGTTCCAGGATTTCTCCTGTCTCATGTGGAATGAGATGGGCTTTAAGGTCCCTTCCCACTCAAACCATCCCAGCTTTCCGTGAAATACTGAAGTTCCTTCAGAGCTGTGTGTGCAGCTTTAGAAGGATCTCTTGCATGAGTTGGTGGAATGTCCATGGGAGAAGTCCATGGAGGGCTGGGAAGGAAAGTTCTCTCCCAATTCCCGTTCCTGCCCTGGATGCCAATGAAGGAGTTGCCTGAATGGGACCTTAAACCTGGGATTGGAGCTTCCCTTAGGCAGAAAGGCTGCAGAGGGTGAGGGATTTGTGTGTTTGGGGTGGCTCAGGTGGCCCTTGGAGACCCATCAGGATTTACTGGAATTTCATCATCATTTGAAGATTGGTTTGGGTTGGAAGGGATCTTCAAATCGTATCATTCCACTCCCTGCCATGAGCAGGGACATCTTCCACTACTATCCCAGGGTGCTCCAGCCTGGCCTTGGACATTCCAGGGATCCAGGGAAAGCCACAGCAGCACTGAGAACAAGCTCTGTTGGCCTGGATGAGGAGCAGGTTCCTCCCAGAATCTGGAGCTGACCAGAGACAAGCCCGGTGCTCCTTTGCCTTTTCCCTGGGCAGGGCTGCAGCTGTGAGAGCTCACTTTGGAGCTGTGGTTCTCAACAATTGCTGCTCCTCAGAGCTCCTGAGGCACTTGTGGAGAAGGGCACAGCAATCCCAGTGGTTGGGCTGTGCCAGAGGCTGAGGAATGTGTTCCACAGGAGTGGGGTCATCTCCTCTGCTGGGTGGTGGTGGCTCAGCACAGTGAGGAACCTCCAGCCCCAGATGAGTGAATCATTTTGAGGTCCAGGCAGGTGTTTCACTCATCTCCAAAGCATCCATTCTTCTGCCAATCCCATGGAAATTTGGGGTTGATTCCTGAGAGTGCAGCACAACCCTCCGTGGGCAGTCCAGTGACACAGGAGAGGATGGTGGTGCCTCAGCCCACTCAGCTTGGGTAGAAAACTCCCCTCAGGAACCCAAAATTTATTGCTCTGGGTTGCTGCCTTTCAGCTGTCCCTGGAACTGTGACATCTGCAGTGATCACAGTTGATTCTGCAGCTCCTCAGAGGAGGATCTGAAGTTTTTAGATGGCTCAGAAAGTGAGAGACTTCAGCAATCAACATTTTACCTGTTTATTTCCAAGCCAGAAGGGATGTCCTTGCAGGGGTGTCCTCAGGAGCAGGGACAATCCTGATGGAAGTCCATCTGCTGCTCTTCAAGCCTGCTGGTGCTGGAGGCTCTCAGCTCCTCAGATCTGTTCCTCTGCCTTATTCCTGGAAAGGTTTTCCATGCTGCAGGATTTGAGGGCAGCTGTGTGCGGAATGAGCACCGCACGGGGATGCAGGAGAGGTGGTGGCTGTGATGTCCTTGCTTTGTTTCCAGGCTGGAGACCCCAGTTCTTTTGGTCTCCCTGGATTTCTGACTGGGTTCTCCTGTGAATGTTCCCACAGCTCCCTGGGAATGCCCAGGTTGAGGCACAGGGAGGAGGGATCACCTCCAGTGGTTCCTGGATACCCCACAACGGTGTTTGTGGGTTTTTGGGGGGTTTGGACTTTGTTGGCTCCCTCAGAGGATTCCATGATTTTCTTCTTGCTCAGTTATGCTCATTTCCCCTCTTCCATGTTGTCCAGTAAGTTCTCCAGCTGTTCCTCTCTGTTGTTATTTGGGTGACACAAAACAAGATCTGGGTGGGACAAAACCCAGTTCTTTATTTGGTGCCTGTTTGACCATTCTTTGTTCTCCTTACCCACTTTTTGTGGTGCTGGGAACAAGGCCTCCAGACACGGTTTGGTTGGACTCGGTGATCTTGGAGACCTTCTCCAACTTAAAACATTCCAAGATTTTCAACAGCAATTTGCTGAATTTGGGGTTTTTTTCCTTGTCCCTACTCCTGCTGACCAAGGGATTTGTTGTCAGGGTGTTCTGGTCCTGCTCTGGTGTAGAAATTATTGCTGGGAGGAGTTATTGTCACCACAATCCCTCCATCCCAGTGTGGAGCTTTCCATGCCCACGTTGTTGAATTGTGTTTCTAAACTCTGGTAAAGAGATTTCTCTGAGAAGTGGCTGCAGTTCAATGGTGGATGAAATAATCTCTTTATATAAATTTGTTTGGAGACCTCGGGGAAAAGCAGCGTAATATAATTGTAAGAATATATTTAATATTAAGGTTGTTGTGAATTGTCTTTTTTATTTCAAAATAATTTTATCTTTTTTTATTCCTTTTAATGTTTTGTGACAGTGATTGAAGTCTGCCATTTGCAGAATCCCCAGATGGGGATGGGGAAGGGTGTTTAGAGTATCAGGAACAAATTAGGGGGATCATTCTCACTGGTTTGGTGCTTTGACTTCTTGCAGAAGCGTCAGCAATTGCAATTTTGCAAGAAATTGTAAAATATATCTGAAGATCATCCTTTAATTCCACAGGAATTGTGGAATGGTGGTGAAGCCCCCATGGAAACCAGAATATTTAGATATTCCTTTACCTTTTCAATCAGGGCAGAGATAAAGCTTTTGCCAGTAGGAAACAACGTTAATTTTTGCTCTTAAAACTCAACCCCCATTTGTACAGATGAAAAATAACTTCTATCTGCTTTGAAAATCCACAGGAAAATAAATGTTGTCGTGTGACGCCTCCCTTAAAAAATCATAACTGTATGATTTGTTGGTGGATGGGTTTTTCTATTAAAGAAAAAAAAAACCCAACTATCAGGAGCCTGAAAAGCAGTATATATGTAAAGAGAAAATTTGTTAACTGCTGTGGGAAGATCTAACCCTGGGTCACCCGCAAATCTCTCAAACAAGAGCTCCAGGGCAAGTCCTAATTCCAGGGAGTAAAAGCGAAAATTAAAGCTGTGGCTGGTGACTCCTCCAAGTTACCCGGGGTGGATTCATTTGAGTTTTCCTTGATTGTGCTGGTGGCTGCAATGTGAAAGGGATGGGAGAGGTCTTCTCAGCCACTTGCCGGCCCAAGGATCTCCATGGAGACAGAAAAATAACCTGATGGTCTGTCACAAGTTGCCTTCCATCACCAGAGGCATTCATTAAAGGGGAGATGAAGCAGGAGACAAACTTTGGCATTTTTAACCAACCTTGGTGTGAAGGGGGGGAAAAAACTCTTTTGGAGATGGTGCTTTATGGAGTGGTTTATCCAGGTTCCACTGGTGTTCCATGGCCTGAGAAATACTCTGATGATGGGGCAGATTTATTGACCATAACCTGTCCCATACAGTGGATAAATCCACAGAAAATACAGTGCAGGTTCAAAAATACCAAATACCAATAGCTAGCTCTGCAGATTCAGACTGTTGGAAAGGTTGGAAAAGCTCCTGAGCAGGGGGTGTTGGTGATGAGCAGGGCAGGGCCCAGAGATGTTCTGGTGTGGCTTGGGGAGAGTCTTGGTGGTGAGAGGCTAAAAGTGACTGAGGGGGAATGATCGTGGAATCTTGGGATGGTTTCGTTGGGAAAGGATCTGAGAGCTGAGCTCGTTCCACCCCTTCCGTGGCAGGGACACCTCCCACCAGCCCAGGCTGCTCCAAGCCTTGTCCAACCTCACCTTGGACATTCCAGGGATCCAGGGGCAGCCACAGCTTCTCTGGGAACTCCATCCCAGCCCCTCCCCACCCTCCCAGCCAGGAATTCCTTCCCAATATCCCATCTAAATCACCCCTTTTCCACTCTGAAGCCATTCCCTGTGTCCTGTCCCTCCATCCCTTGTCCCCAAATCCCTCTCCAGCTCTCCTAGAGCCCCTTCAGGCTCTGGAAGGAGCTCTGAGCTCTCCCTGGATCCTTCTCCAGGTGAACATTCCCAGCCTGGCTCCAGAGGTGCTCCACCCTTGGAGCATCTCCATGGCCTCCTCTGGAATTGCTCCAGCAGCTCCATGACCTTCTGGAGCTGGGTGGTCCCAGAGCTGGACATAGGATGTTCCAACCAGCACATCAAATAATCCCTTGATGCTCCCAAAATGTGTCCTGCTTTTTTCGGGTTTCTTTTTTTTCCTTTCACTCTGGGTTTTCTCATGTCACTGTTTCACATTTCAGCGTTTCAAATTCTTCATGGAAAACACAGCAATCTCCTCAATCCCCAAGTTTTTTGGGCATCACGTGGGGCTAGGAGCACCCCAACTTCTGCAGCTTCTGAGCTGCAACCTCCGCACCCAGATCCCTCAAGGCGGACCCACCTCTGAAACCTCTCATCTCCCAGGACCTCAGAAAAACCTGGCAGGCAGGAGATGAGACAAAAACGAGGCAACATTTTACGATGAGCCCTTTTAAAACAGTTGTTAATGCTCAGTTAAAGCTGCTGCTTCCCTTTTCCCTGAACTGTGGGCAAGGAGGAGAAGCCCCGGCCGTAAAGTTGTCACCGCTCGGCTTTGGTTTATGGTGGTTAAAGCTGCCCCGTAGTGGGAGCTGGGAAAAAGGTAAACAAACGTGGTTTGAGCAGTGAAAAATCTGTCTAATATAAATACAGCAAAGTTCAGCCCCGCTCCCCAGCTGAAAAATACGGCTGCAGCTTTGTGGAGGGGAAGGGAGGAGCAGAGCGTGGCCTCGCCAGCCATTTATCCAAGGCAGGGAGAAGAGGGTAATCCATCTAAACCGGGGAGTCTCGGTGGCATTGCAGAGAGGGGGAGAGCACAGGAGCTTTATTTAATTGAGAAAATGAATCAATTACAATGATGTTGCATCATCAGATGCGAGAGGGAAGCGGCGGCGATGTCGTTACACCGGCTAACAGTGTTAAAAAGTAATTGAGTGTCTCAAGCGTTTTGAATCAATTCCAGGTAGTGGCACAGCTTACCTTAATGCAAAATTTATGAAGATGATCTCCCAAATAATTTGTTGCCATTCAGAATTGTGTAATAAAGGTTGGTAACGACGTGTGTGGGAGCGAGGCCACGGCTGGGCCGGGCTCCGGCGGAGCCTCCGGTGTCACGGGGAGAATTCCCTAACACTTGGATTTGTGTTGCTTGATTTTTCATTAGGAGGGCTGAGTGCTTTTATTAGAAATGATATTTTAAATCTTGCTCTGAAATTGGATGTAATCATACCCGTGTTGGGGCCGCTCCGTGTGACCCCACCTCGATTCCTTTCCGTGACAAGAGCTATTTTTCCAGGAAGGAAATGTGACTGATGATCTGTTTGGATAAAAACTATTCCTGTGCTCTAATGTAAAGAAGCTCCAAATCATCCCTATTGAATAAGCTCAGTCTATTTTGTCATTTAACATCTGGAAGTGAAGTAGGGAAAAGGAGAAAGGAAAAAAAAAGATTTTATAGCCACAGAATATTTTGCTTATTAGCAAAAGCAGCAGATTTATTCTGTTGAATTGTAATAGATGGAGATTGACCATTAAAAAATATAATGGGCTGCTTCTGCCTATTTATTATTGTATTTTCCTCCTTGGAAAAAATAGAATTATACACAGGAACTTTATGTTTGTGTGCTGCTAATAAAAGTCTTGAGGTGTGGACCACCAGCTATTTCCTTGGTGCTGGTCTTTACCCTCCTCTCTGCCCCATTTTACTGCTGGAAAAATGTTCCTGGAGGATCCTGCCCCTGGCTGGGGATGGGGAAAAAGCTTCCAAAGCTGCTGGGAGCCCACAGTGTTCATCATCCCAGCACCAGGGGAGGGAGAACCTGGAATGGAAGGGGCAAGGCCAGGAAATGGGGTTAGAAAAGAACATTTTCACTGAGGGTCGCGTTGCGTTTGCGTCGGGATTTCGTTGGGTGCCCAACAACTTCGTGTGTGTTGGGGAAGAACAGGGAATTAATTACCCCCAGCCACTGGAAATGGGGTGCTTTGGGAATGGCTGGGAGAGCAGCATCCCAAAATTCAGTGTTTTACACCAAGTCCCTGCTCTGTGCTTTGTGTTCCGTTCTTTGTGTTGGGATCCTGCCTTTGTTTCTTTCCTTTCATCGGGGGGAATGTGGGTCAGGAGATTTTGTAGCCCTTGAAGAGGTGGAAGGGTCTGTTGCTACAAACTGTGGATGGATTTCTCCTCCAGATTGTGCAGAAATTCAGGATACAAATCTTCCCTTTTCAGTTTGAAACCACACAAAGTTCACCAAACTTCCCCATCTCCTATGCTCTACTCAGAGTCCAAGGAAAACTGGATAAAAAACTTGGGGAAAAGTGGAGCATTAAAGGCTTTCCTGAGCAGCAGTAGATACTTCAACCACATAATTAAAGTTTTCTTCACAAAAAAAAAAAAGGGATTGTGAGCAGAGCCTGGCAGTAATCCAAAATTCTAATTTCTGACTATGATTTAATTTCAATTTTAAATAAATCGGTTTTTAATTTAAAAAGAGTGAGCTTCATAACATTAGCAATGATTGCAACATTAAGCCCAGTGTTCACAATCTAGCAATATAAAACATTATTTATATCTGAATCGTAAACAGCCTTTTGAAATGGATTATGGTTTTTCTTCCTATTCTAATACAACCTGGAGGGTACTAAAAAGTGTTGTGTGAAATTAACATTCTGCTGACTTTCGCCTATAAATGAGAAGCGAGCTATTAACATTTGTGTATTTTCATTATGTAAATTGTGTTAACACATGCCCACAAATTGCCACCAGCGATGCAATAATTTTCTCTCAGTGATCATAATGTGTCCAAGTGAGTCATTTTGATTATGACATGCTAATTACATATTGTCTTTTTTTCAGATTCAGAAAAACCAGGGATCTTTAATGGTAAGCTTTATGAGTTCAGAAAAAAATTCACTTTTCTTTTTCCTGATGGCTGCTCCCTCTGCATGCTTGAATGCCTTGTTTTAAACTTAGCAAATTGCATTTTGAAGAAAATGCAAACCTTTAACTGCCTGTATTAGATTAGGTACCATTAGAAATAATAGAACATCCTGAGCATCAATGTTTTGATAAGAGTTTGCTGCCGTTGATTAATCTTGCTATATTTTATTGCATTAATGATTTTTTCTTTCCACTCCACTGTAAAGATATTGCATATAGTCTAATACTTTTTTTTTTTTCCCCCCTCTCTCTCTCTCTCTCCTTGCCATTGCAGCCTCTCCAGTTATTGCAGTGCATTGTTGATGAGGTGAGTCGTCGTCTTATGTGCTTTCACTCCTAAAGTCATTCCTAATGGAGTGGAAAGCTTATATTTTGTTTCCTAATGAAGCACAATGCCCAACATCCTCCCCAGCACAAGTTGCAGCTTGGAGCTCTCACACATGAACTGGCCTGGTCCCGCTCTCTGCTGCTTTTCTGCTCTAAATATTTGAGTTTATCCAAGATTTGAGCCTCACAAGGCAGTGCTTGGAGCTGCCGGGGCCCTGGAGCCTCAGCCCCGGTGTGGGAGTTGTTCCTCTGAGGAGTTGGGATGGGGACAATCAAATCTTCAATGTGGGTGTGTTTGAGGAGGTTTTGATGGGCAAAAAGGGCATTTTAACCAGGAGAGAAAATGAGGGGGAAAGCAGCAAAGCCACCTGAGTGTCACCCATAACATTTTTATTTTGTCAGAAGGCCAGAATAAAATCCTGGGATTGAGGAGATCTGGGTGTGAGCAGGAGACTGGATTTCAGTGGCAAAACATCACCTTTCTGGGGTGAAACACTCCTTGCATCTCCCACATCCCTCCCCAGCTGAGCGATAGCAGGGTCCCTGAGCAATGAGGAAATAGCTGAGGGCAGACCTCTGTCTTCTAAACAATTGAAAAATATTCCAGAATCCTTGAAAAAGTGGATTTTTTTTTCCCTCCCTGAAAAAAAGCAGCTCAAAGCCAAGAGACTGAAATCTCTTCAATAACTTTATCACCACATGGATCCTTTATAAATGGCTGCAAATGGTGTGCTGTTGAAAAACTGAAGTTTGCTCCATTTTCAATGTTTATGAGGTGATAGTGCCAGTTAGGGAGCTCCAACAAGGAAAAAGGAGCCGTGACTCTTCCAAGACTTGTGTCAGCCTCTAGCAGGGGATGGTTTCCAGCTCCTCAGGTCGAGTTGCTGGGTGCTGATGGATCTAAAATGTGTCTAAAGTCATCCAGCTGCTTCCAGCCTGTCCTGTAACATTTGCTGAGCTTGGGGTGAGCCAAGTCCTCATTTCTGCTGTCTCCACCTGCCTGGGCTCACCTCAGTGGGCACTCCTGTCCTTCTCTTAGAGAATCACTTCGTGCTGAGCTGAACTTCTTCCTGAAAGTGGCATTTGGGCCTTGAGGGGTGCAGTCACATTCAGATGAGCAGAGATCCTCTGTGTGAAGAGTTTTCCCAGTCTCCCAGCTCTTTGCCCTGGCTCTTGGTGGAGATCTGGTTCTTTGGGCACTTTTTTAGGGAATTCTGTGTCTTTCATCTCTTCCATCCATCGTTAATCCTCTTACATCTTTGGTTGAGGCCTGGATGTTCCAAAGCACCAGTAGGGTGATCACCACCTTCAAAAGGCTCTCCCCATCCTCAAGGAGGTCAGCTGAAGACAGTCCTGTTCTTACCTGTGTTTTGCTGCTACACAAATCACTTTTAAAGGGGTGCTGCTGCCTGAATCTGAGCTCACTGCTCTGGAACTCAGCACCGAGGAGCTCATGTTGGGGTAGATTATTGCACTTGGTGATCTCAGAGGTCTTTTCCAACCTGAAGGAGTCTGTGACCTTGTAGCAGCTTTCACATCTCCTCGAGATCAGAACTGCTCCAGTCTTCTCACAAAAGCTTCAGCCAGGGAACTTTGTGCAGGCTGTGAACATCCGAGTGCCAAACTACCTTCACCGCGGGCATTTTGGTGTTTTTGAGATTTGTTTGGTGTTCCACAGCAAGTGAAGTCATGGTTCTCCTGAGGTGGTGGTCAGTGTGGGCTGCTGAAGCTGCAGGTGACAGAGCACAGCTCAGCTGGAAGTTCTTTTAAGCTCCACTCTGTTTTGAGCACACTCGATGTCAGAATGGGAATATTCAGAATTAGAAATCCTGGTTTTGTAAGATTGAGCATTCTGGGTCAGCTTTTCCCCTTGGCTCTAAGGAGGCCTTAACATTCCCTCAGTCCTTCCTCTGGAGCCAGCTAAAACTTCAGAGCCTGATCCAGGAGAACCTAGAGATGTTTTAAAGTGATGAAATGGAGACCTTGATTCTCTCTGGTAGTTGGTGGTGGTGGGATTTGGTAGAACTTTCACCAAAACATGGCAGGAATCCAAGTTTAATAAAATTCATAGAATTGTGGCTGCCCCATCCCTGGAAGTGTCCAAGGCCAGGTTGGATGGTGCTTGGAGCAGCCTGGGATAGTGGACACTGTGGAATAAAAATTGTCCATGGGATATTTTAGATTTTCTGCACTAGTGAGATTTTTGGAGCTGGTTTGAAACTCTTAGCGAAATACATGAAACACAGTGAGTCACTTTGGCAGTTTGGAAAGTGTTTTTGTTCGTTTTCTGGGACTTGAATGGACTCACAGAAAGGATGGATGAGCGATTTGAGAAGCAGGAAAATGGAACCAAAACAAGCCAGGCACGGTGGTTCCTCTGAAATCACAGCAAACTGTGCCTGATGGGTTTTGTTGAGAAATGACCTTATGGGGCTGCTAATGGCACGGGGGCTGGGATTATTTTTTGATGGCAGAATTAGTGAGGAGCGTTGTGTGGATGGGATCAACGTGCCTGCCAGAACCTTTATTCTTTACCATGTGGTGACTTAGAGTGAGCTCTGATCCAGCTCCAAATAAGCCACGCTCATTTCATCAACAATCCTGTTGGAGCAACATCTCCCACCATGACAAGACCCCTGCTCCTGGCCCAGAGCTGAGGATGGACTGGTTCTTAATGGAGTTCCTCCTGCCACAGCCAGCAATAAAGGCAGGCTGCTGTTATTTGGGAGCTGAGAGCTGTTGGATGTTCCAGCACTGGGCTGGGTTTGTCTCCAACTGCAGGAGATGCAGCTGAGATGATTCCCGTTGGGGAGGACACGCGTCGCTGGCTCTGCCTGCAGCCTTTCCACGTGAAGGATGGAGAGGGGCTGGAAGCAGGAGCCTGGCTTGGAAGGTGTCCTGGATGTGGCCCTGTTTTTCATGGTGGTGCAGCCAGGGAATCTGCCATGGAACGGGATTGTGCTTCCAAAGCAATGGGGGCAGTTGCAAACAATTCGTAAAAGTTTTTTTTTTTTGCTGTCGGAATCTGTTCCAGGTAAACAGAAAGAGTAGAAATAGGAATGAGAAATGCAAACCCCAGAGCCCCAGGAGCAGCTGAGGGAGCTGGGAAAAGGGGCTCAGGGGGAATTTTTTGCTCTGCACAACTCCCTGACAGGAGGGGACAGCCGAGGAGCTCGGGCTCTGCTCCCAGGGAACGGGGACAGGAGGAGAGGGAACAGCCTCAGGCTGGGCCAGGGGAGGTTTAATTTTGGGAAAAATTTCTTTGTGGAAAAGGTTGTGAGGCATTGGAACAGGCTGCCCAAGGCAGTGGTGGAGGCACCATCCCTGGAAATGTTCAAAAAGGTGTGGATGTGGCACTTGGGGACAAGGCTCAGTGGTGAGTGGGGAGGTGCTGGGTTGGCAGCTGGACTCAGTGATCTCAAAGGTCTTTTCCAACTTTGACAATTCCGTGATTCTGTGACTGGGGAAATGCAGGTGTTGAGTCTGAAACCTAAATATTGCAGGTAGAATCCATAGGTTTTCAACATTCTCACTGCTCATGGTCTCACAATTTCCCATTATATTTTCTCTTGAGCCGACAGAGGAAATCCTGCCTGTTCCTTGCTCAGCCTCCAGATCTTCAGCAATATCCCAGCCAACCCACCTGGGCCACTTCAGTGTTCTTTCTCCTGGCTGATACCTGCAAGGATCACTCAGGGAAACAAATTCCCCTTCCAAGTTCCAAGAAGTGTAGCACTGATTATAATTCTGCATTTTCCTTTTGATGCATCAGAAATTCTCTGTGTAAATGGTCAGGGAGGCAGCTCTACATCTCCAGTCTGGTAACTGGTGGGTTACTGGGTTCTGCACCTCTGCAGAAAAATGTGGGATTGGGTTTTTCAGGAAAATCAGAGCTCTGTTCATAGCAATTTTTTGCATCCCTTGAAGTAGGTTGAGAAGTGATGTTATTTTCAAGGCTCTTCCAAACCGTAGGTACTTACTTCCCTGTTACCTTGCTGTCAAAAGATGTTTGTAGGAAATCTCTGTTTAGAATCATTTAGGTTGGAAAGCACCTCAAAAATCATCAAATCCAACCATTTAGTTGCTTCCTCAGCTGTATTCCAGCTGCAGAATTCCTGAAACCTTCTAAAAAATGCCATTTTCCCTGATCTCTGCTCAGCTCAGCATTCCCTGGGTGGTTGCAGAGTGGGTCCAAAGATCCCAAAAAAAGCCCAAACCCAGGAGCTTTGTGGTTTTTTTAGCATTTCAGCTGCCCATCCTTTGGATCCCATGGCTTCAGAGGTGTCTGCTCTGCATCTGGAGGAGGCAGAAAGCTGGAATACATCCTGTAGAGTCCTTTAAATATTCCTTAAGCTCTCCAGGGCTGTTTTGTTTAACCTTTATGTAGCTGGAGTGTCCCTTCTAGGAAAGCAATTCCTGCCAGCCCCTGGAGCAGTTTGGGCACCAGCTCTGTAGTTAAACATCAGCTCTGCTTTCCAGCCTTTCCTTCTTCTTCACCTGAGAGAAATTAATTTTGGTTTCAAAGGTGCTGGTAGTTTGTCTCACTGTAATTGTGATTTAAGCGTTTGCTTTTGCTTTATTTGTTGTTAATTGTGTTGGATGAGGGAGGAGAAGAACTCGGATTTTTGCCCCTCAGTTTTAAATTATTGTGTTATTGCAATTCCATCAGAGGCTCAGGGAGGGGAGACTTCCAAGAGCAAGTCCTGGTTTGTACAAACAGGAGGCAGCATTGCCAAACCTGCCTGCTTTAACAAGCCAGGCAGAAATTGAGAAGAAAAATTAATTAGTTCTCCTCATGAATCCTTACCCTGATAGCTTCATGAGTAAGCAGAGAGAAGCTTTCCATGAGTTTCTTGAGCGTTTCTGTGAAGTGCCCCCACAGAGATACTCGGTCTCACAAGACTGCAGTTTAATCTAGCTCAAGGACTTTGCAAACTCCACAAATCAAAGACCTCTTTTTTTTTTTTCTTTTTTTTTTTTTTGGTCTCTTTTTAAATCCTTACTCCAGAAACATTTAAGAGCTGGTGGGGTGTTAACTCTGAGCTGTGAAGCATTTCAGTGTCAATATGTTTTCAAATTTTTCCCATGGAAAAAAAAAATTAACTTGCACTTAATCCATGTTTTCTCTGTAGTTGTTCTTATTATCTTTTTTTTTTTTTTTTAATGTGGTTAAATATACCCCTCTACTTATTGGATGTAATTCCCAGGATGTTCAGCTTGATCAAATAACATGAGGAGGGTTCCTGAATTCCTTCACCTTATGAATGAATCCATGCTGCATTTATAAATGCTATAATATATAAACTATAAAACTATATAAATAAATCAACTATATAAACTAAATAAACTATATAAATATATAAACTATAAATGCAGTAAAAAAAACTCCAAAAGGCTCAAAATGAAGCAAGATTTAATTTATTTTCTTTAGGAATTTCTCTTTAAATTCTCAAGTATTGATTTAAATGTAGGAAACCTGGGAATTTGGGGAGTTTTGAAGATTTCCATAGGTTATACACGAGTGTGTGTGTTTACCCAAACCTACAATAATTTCTTTTGTGGGTAAGCTGTTTTAAGGAATAGTTTTATGAAGACAGAAACTGTGACCTTACCAGTGTATGAGATTCAGAGACTTCTACAGGAACAAGGTAAAACCACAGGTAGGAATTGCTGAATAATTACCTTTAGACCAACCTGAGCAAGAACCTTCCCAGGAGAACAAGCTCATTTAATGGTTCCTAAAACTCAATCTTGTGGATGTCAATGGTCATGCTTGATTATTTGCAGCGGTGTTTTATGAAAAAGCAATAAAAATGCATTGGGAGGGTGCAGGGGAGGGAAGGGAACAACAAATGGGTTGAGTTTTTTTTGCCAGGTCCCCTCGGTGTGGCTGTGTTGGGTTTGTCTGCCCAAACCTGCCGTGCTCTGCTGCCTGATGAGCGACAGGAGAGGGAGGAATTCTTGGCTTGTTTGAGAGAAAAAGCAATTACACTTCTGGTGGAAGGATTAACCTGTTTTTGCAGAGGCACTGAGCCTGGCTGATGCCTTTTTGGGAGCTGCCTAAAAAACAGAGGCCAGACAAAATTGAGGGAATAAAAATCAGTTGGGTTTATATTGAAGGGCCTTCAGATACATTTCAGGCATTCTTACTCCCAAAAAATGGACCACAAGTTTTCGTATTTTTATAAGTTTGGTCCATTTTCAGATTGGGGGTTCACCTTCCAATTACAGCTTCAGGTAATGAAGTCATTGACCCCAAGTTTGCTGCCCCCCAACTCACATTTGTTTCCATCTCTTGGGGCCTGAGGCAGTGAGGTGTCCTTGATTCTCAGGCCTGGAGAGGAATTGTTGTGTCTGACCAAACTGGGGAAGCTGCAGCTGACACTGTACATGGAGTTTAGAGTTACACACTGAAGAACTGCAGGATTACAAATAGATGAAAAATACAGAAGCTAAAATCCTAAGGATCATAAAATCCTAATCCAATCCATGGCAAGGGGAGGAAGTGCCATGTCCCACAGTCTGGATGGTTCCTGCTCTTAGTCCCTTCTTCCCTCCCTTTTTGTGGGCTCTGAAAAATATCCCCCAATAGCTACCCCCAAATAATCCCAATATCCACTGGGTTACTGCCTTCCCAACAGAGGGAACAAACTCCTGATCTTCCCAGGAATTTGAGGAGCAGACAGCTGGAGAAGGGGAGCTGGTCCCTACCAGGTTTGAGGGTTTGTGTTTTGGGGATGAAACGTTGGCCTCTCAACCTCGGCTCTGCCCAGCTCCAGCTCTGCAAACAAACGAGTTTCCTGCACACAGAACTCCACACCCAGGTGCCCTCACGGATAATTTGTCACTTTTGGCACCTGCTACTAAGAAAAGAGCAAGAGGTGCAGAGATGTAATCATCCTTCACCTTCCTGCCCGGGGTGGGAGCTGAGCAGGAACAATCCAGGGATTCTTTCAAGTCTGGAGCCACCTCCAGCCACCGCTGGCTGCTGCCAACTTGTTACCTGTCAGAAATGCCCTGCATTAGGCTTGCTCAGGCCTTTTGAAGTAGATTGGCTGGAAAGGCAGAAAATAGATTTTTTTGTTGTTGTTGTTTTATATAGATCTATTGTTTTAGGAATGCTGTGGAAGAAAGTCGTAAGAGTGAATCGAAAGTCAGGCTTTGATTTTGTTTTTATGTAGAGAGCGGGGGGTTTTTTTAGGGGTGTTGTGGAAGAAAGTTGCCTGGAAGGAGTAAATTAAATCAGGAAATGGATTTTATTTGTGTATGTGTAGATATATGTAATTTTTTTTTTTTTGGTGGAAGAAAGTTGTTCTTGTAGGAGGAAATCTGAGTTTGTACACTATTGTCATTCACTGCTCTCGTTGTAGCCAGTGACCACTTAAGAGTTGGTGATCTTTATGGTTCCCTCCAACTCAGAATTTTCTGGGAACTACCATACATTGACTACCTGTAATTGCACCTGGCAGCATTTCTGGTGCATCTAAAATTTATTTAAAAAAAAAAAAAATTAAAAAAAATCACTATTTGGCCACAAAGCGAAATGCAGCTACTCTAGAAAAGTAAATATATATATTTTTTGAAAGCTTTAGTACGAGAGAAGCATAAAAATTCTTTAATCCTAGAGGTTTTGAGGGCTGAAGTGATAAGTGCTTTGCAAAGCACAGGCATTATTTATGAAATGCTGCCATTTCAGCATCCGTGGAGGAGTCAGAGCAGGAGTTTGTGCCCAGAGGAGCCGCTCATTCCACAGGCAGGGAGCGCCGGGGGAGCCCGGAGCAGAGAGGAGCTGAGGTTTGGTTTGCTGGCTTCTGGTAACTTCCCTCCTGTGGCCCTGGAGCCACAGGACCATGGCAGCTCCTTCTGCACAAACAGAGCTGAGGGGAAAGAACGGGAATGTTTAACCCTTCCCAGAGCAGCAGGAATAAAACCCGTTTGGTTTGGGGGCATCCACTGGGAATTGCAGCCTCTGTTGCCACCAGGTGCTTGTAGGACGTGCTGGTGACACTTGTCCATCGTCCCATCCGTGGGGCTGGCCCCAAGGAACGTGGATTTGATCCCAAGTTTTTCATCACCACCCTGATGGCATCACTCAAACTTTTTTTTCCTATTCCCTCGCTCAGTGTGGTTTGGAGAAGTCTGAGAGAATTCAGCTTGTCTTCTCCTGCAGCAGATCCCAGTCATGGAGATGTTCCTTTGGATGCTTAGGGAAAGCTGTGCTTGCTGGTTTTCCATTTAGGGAGGTTGTGGGATTTCTCCTTCAGAAGGATGTGGTAAATCTCAGGCATTTAAATAAGTCTTGAGAAAACGTTTCACTCTCAAAAAATTGTCTGTTGGGTAAGACCCCTGAAGGTGTGGAAATCCTGAGGGTTTTTGGTGTCTGTTGCCAGTCAGGAATGACTCCCAAATTTCATTGACATGAGAGTGTTTCCAAAAAAAAACAAAATAAGCAGCTCCAAACTGTGTCTGTTGAATTTTCTTCTTGAGGTTATCCATGTAAACCTGCAAACTGGACAGGAAAAAGAGGAAAGGTGCCTTTATCCATGTTTATTTGTGGATTTGCTGGACATTATTTATTTCCTGAGCCTCAGTCACATCTCTGCTGCTGCTCTCCTGAGGGAGAGCAAACAGAGCAGGAGAAGTTCCAAATAATCAGTTGGAGGAGGACTAAGTGAGGGTAATGCTGGGATCTGTAATCCAAGCTCATATTGCAAAGGTTCCAAAGGTTTGGCTTCTGGATGTGCTCTTAGGTGGTTCTTTCTTCCTTTGTTCAGACCTGTGAGGGAGAAAAAAAAAAAAAAAGGGAAGATCCAGACCCTAATGTTATTGCTGCCTTCAAAAGAGAGGGATTTGAGAGGGATTGTTCAGTGTGCTCATTCTCAGGTCTTCATTTAGATAATGTGGCTTCCCCTGACTCTAAGGAAGTCAATAAGGTTTATACCAGAGCCCTGGCACTCTATAAATTAAATATTAGGAGCAGTGTTTGAAGTTTAAAGCCCTCCCTCCTCCTCCAGCTCGGCTTTTCTGCCGCTGTGCTTTTGTCTTTCTGCCTGAGCACCTTGCTGACAAGTGCTAATAACAAAATGCCAAGAGAGGGTCCAGTCGGAGTTACCACACATTAAACATTCTGAACTTGTCCTTTTGCTCATAGATTGTGCATAATTAATAATTAAACGCTTTCACTTGTAATGGGTTGACCTCCTTGAACTGTTCATTATTCACAAGGCAAAGGCATCACTCAAACTTTTTTTTCCTCTTGCCCTTCCCTCGCTCGGTGCGCGCAGCTGGTTTGGAGAAATCACAGGCTGCTCTTGTCTTCTCCTGCAGCAGATCCCAGTTGGGGAGATGTTCCTTGGATCTTCTCCTGCAGCAGATCCCAGTTGTGGAGATGTTGTTTGGATCTCCTGCAGCAGATCCCAGTTGTGGAGGTGTTGCTTGGATCTTCTCCTGCAGCAGATCCCAGTTGTGGAGGTGTTGCTTGGATCTTCTCTTGTAGCAGATCCCAGTTGTGGAGGTGTTGCTTGGATCTTCTCCTGCAGCAGATCCCAGTTGTGGAGATGTTGCTTGGATCTTCTCCTGCAGCAGATCCCAGTTGTGGAGGTGTTGTTTGGATCTTCTCCTGCAGCAGATCCCAGTTGTGGAGGTGTTGTTTGGATCTCCTGCAGCAGATCCCAGTTGTAGAAATGTTGTTTGGATCTTAGGGAAGCAGCCAGTCCCAGGAATAACCTTCCATGGATCCTCAGAACCCTTTGTGTCTCCGCTGCCATTTTGGCATCATCCCCAGTGTTGAGGTCTCTCTGATACTGGTCAGAAGCTGTGGCAGTTCATGAAAAAGGAAAGAACCTTTTCCCAGTCAAAATGGAAAAGATCTGTTCCTCACTCCTTTAAAATCTTGGATTTCTACTTTCTTTCCCTCTACAGTGTGATTTCATTCTGTAGGTGGGGAAATCGGGCAGGTCACTGGGGTGCAGCAAACGTGACCAAATTCCATCACTCAGACTGGGTATAGATGTGTAGCTTTGCTTTATTTCCCTTCATTCCCATCTCTTGGAGTGTCAGGCAACATCTGGGAAACCTCAGGATACAAAACAAGCTCTGTCTGCACATCCTGGACTTGAGCAGCCTGGTTTAGTAGAAAGTGTCCTCGAGATTCAGCCTTGATTTCCTTGAGCCTCCCCAAAGGCTTTGCATTTTGCAGGCAAACATCTGATAAATCCGTGTCCACTGAAATCCTCGGGATGACTCCACGTCCTTTCCACCCTGAGATCCTCTCTGTGTTCATCTCCACCCTTCCACACAAAATCTCTTCCCCAGCTCCTCAGAGCAAACCAAGCATGGCCATGGCCAGCAGGTCAAATACCTGAATCAAACAGGAGAATATGTCCAAAAAAAATGGGGGGAAAAATAGGATTTAACATTTGCTTCCATCCAGGTGAAGTTTTCTTCAGCAGGAGCTCCTTGTGCCCTGCCTGTGCTGCAGGACAGGAGCTGCACAGTCCAGGCTTTTATGCCGATGTTGGAACAACTTCTCCCCTAGCCTGGATGAGCCCAGAGGGTTTGGAATAACCAGAGTGGGACAGAGCAGCTCATCAGCTTCTCCTCCCCTCTCATAATGAGCTTTCTCTCGATTATGGGTCCGTCATCTCCTGTGAATGCAGAAATTATCACCTCCCAAATGAGTGTGAAGTGCTGCCTGCCCATCCTGATCCTGCCGCGGACTGAGCTGAGCTGGCAGCCCCCGGGAGGGATGTTTGGGTTGGAAAAAGCTCCTCACTGGCATCTGAGTTAAAATCAACAGCAGGGCTGGATTGCTGGGCACAGCCAGTTCCCCAGGGAGTGGTGTCCCATGGATTCTGTGCCTGGGGGATTTCCTACCCGTCCCTTTTGGGTCCATCTCAGTGTCACCCATGGATTCTGTGCCCAGAGCATTTCCTACCTGTTCCCTTTTGGGTCCATCCCTGTGGATTCTGTGCTCAGAGCATTCCCTACCTGTCCCTTTTGGGTCCATCCCAGTGTCACCCATGGATTCTGTGCTCAGAGCATTTCCTACCTGTCCCTTTTGGGTCCATCCCTGTGGATTCTGTGCCCAGAGCATTCCCTGCCTGTCCCTTTTGGGTCCATCCCTGTGGATTCTGTGCCCAGAGCATTCCCTGCCTGTCCCTTTTGGGTCCATCCCAGTGTCACCCATGGATTCTGTGCCCAGAGCATTCCCTGCCTGTCCCTTTTGGGTCCATCCCTGTGGATTCTGTGCCCAGAGCATTCCCTGCCTGTTCCTTTTGGGTCCATCTCAGTGTCACCCATGGATTCTGTGCTCAGAGCATTCCCTGCCTGTCCCTTTTGGGTCCATCCCAGTGTCACCCATGGATTCTGTGCCCAGAGCATTCCCTGCCTGTCCCTATTGGGTCCATCCCAGTGGCTTCAGGGAGAAGCCCAGGAAGGCTCTGCTGGGCAGGAGAAGAGGATGGGGAGAGGCAAATCCTGCTCAGTCTGAGCAAGGCTGGCATTTCCCTCTGTGTGTTCTCTGTTTAATCCAGGTAATTTTCATGGGCAGTGCTTTGAAGTGGAGAAAGTTTAATTGTGCTGCTGATTTCCTTGTGTTGCCTCCACTCTGCAGCAGAAACCTTCCCTAGATTGCTCTCATCTCTAAGTTTGGAAACAATAACCTCTCCCTCAACCCGGCCCAAGTTCAAAGAGAATTTGGCCACGTTCTATCAAACACTTCTTGTGTTTAATAGAAGTCTCTGAAAATTGTCAAGCAATTTTGCCTTCTCCTTTCACTCCTCAGCTACTTTTGATTTAATTGTATTTTCCAGCGGTTTCCAATTGTTGGGATCGGAAACAAAGCCTTAATAAGAGTTCTAGTTAATTCTCTCTCTTGTAATTACCGATCTCATTTTTCTGATAATTGGCCACAGCAATTATATGTATATTTACTAATCACACAGGAGGCTCTGCAGTCGTGTCTATCTGCCACCATTGATAATGGCACACACACACACATTGCAGAGGTGCTTTTATCATCTTCTTTTTTCCACTACATCAAAGCTATTTTCCCCGTTCCCCATAATGAATACATGCATGCATTTGACACAGTTGTGTGCTAGAGAAATTGTTTGGCTCTCACCAAATGCTGCACGCTCCCGAGTTTCTTGCCTGCAGCGCTGGAAGGTTGTATGTAATGATATATTGCTCATCCAAATGGCCAAAGCACTCCAAAGCACAGTGAGATTAAAATAAGTCATTCCTTTGTTAATTTAAATAGGTGCATGTATCATACTTTGCAGGGTACTTTGTGGAGGGATGTCAGGGAGGGGAGAAAGACGCCGAAAGGTATTTTTAATAGCAAATGAGAATAGATGAGAATGGAGTCATTTGCAGCTGCGTGTTTTATGTGGCTCTCTTGTTCCAACTGTAGGTCTAATGAGATGACACTGTTAAAGTACTCTGCAGTGTAATTTCATTACATCCTGAGCTGTTACACTATAAACACACTGGAGCTCTCCGTCATTCCTGGAAAAACTCCTAAATTCGTAAAGCCCTTCTTTGCAAATGGTGATGTTGTTTGTTCCCTGTTCCTAATCTTTTTTTTTTTCTCTTTTTTTTTTCCTCCTGTGCTCTTTTCCTTTTTTTTTTTTTTTCCTTCCATAAATACTGGCTGGTTGTTTTCTACCACTAGCCTGTTAAATCCTGCTCTTCTTTTTTTTTTTTTTTTTTTTTTTTTTTGGCTTCTAAAAATTCTTTTTTGCCTTTTAAATCGTGAAAACAGGCAGCATATGAGGACAGCCTGGAAAAAATGAATAAGTGTAAATAAACATGAGTGTAAATAAATAGCGAATGCAGTGAAAGAAACAAAGGTCAACACAAGAATAATTTCACAGCTCTTTGTTAATTACAAGACCATTTGTGTGTTACTTAAATAATCATTAATTTCTCATTTACACTTTCCCTACCTTCCTTTTTACCCTGTGGCTATCATTGTCCTTTTTTCACCTCCCCTCAGTGTCTTTCCACATGTTTTTTTACCCATTGTGTAATACTCATTAGTCGAAATTCAGTGTGTGTTTTATAACACATCCTCCAAAGGATTTGGACCTCTCCATCTCATATCCTGCGTGTGAAAAGGGAGCTTTTTGGGGGGTTATTATTGCCGGGGTGGGGGATTTGGTTGGGTTTTTTTTTTATTTTAGTGTGCGTGTGTTTTGTTTTGCTAAAATAATATATATATATATATATATATATATATATATATATATAAAATATAATATAATATAATATTATATTATATTATATTATATTATATTATATTATATATATTATTATATATAATAATATATATTATATATTATATATATATAATTTTAGCAAAACAAAACACAATATATATATTATATTATATTATATTATATTATATTATATTACATTATATTATATTATATTATATATATATTATTATATATAATAATAATATATATTATATATTATATATTTTTTTATATATATATATATATATATTAAAAAAAATTAAAAAAAAAAGGAAAGAAAAAAGAAAAAAAAGCTTTTCCTAACTGCTCTCCTTGTCTCTCTGCAATGCCAGGAATCGCCGGTGCTTCCAGCCGGGGAGTTCTCGGAGCCATTTGTGCACTTCATCACTCAATGGTGAGCTGCCTTTGCAAACAGCCCTGCCCTGCCTGGAAGCGGATCCATGAACTGCCCGGGCTCCCCGGGCCCTTCTGCCTGAGCTGAGCATCCCTGCCCGCAGAGAACGGGGCGGGGGAGCCTCGGGCAGATGGGGCAGCAAAAACTGAGCAAAAACTGTTTCAATGATGTAAACGTTATTTACACAAAGGCTCCTAAAAGTACTCACCGAGGGGTTGGGGTTGGTTTGGGTTCGTTGGTTTGTTGGGGGTTTTTTTGGGTTTTTTTTTTTTTCTTGGGGTTTTTTTGGGGTTTTGGGTTTTGTTTTGTTTTGTTTTTTTGGGGTTTTTTGGGGGTTTTTTTGGGTTTTCTTGTGGTTTTTTTGTGTGTTTATGGGGTTTTTTTTGGTGGGTTTTTTTGGGGGTTTTTTGGGTTTTTTGTTTGGTTGGGTTTTTGTTGTTTTTGTTTCGTGGGTTTGGTTTTGTTTTGGGTTTTTTGGGTTTTTTGGGGTGTTTTTTTGGGGGTTTTTTTGGGGGTTTTTTTGAGGTTTTTTGGGGTTTTTTTGTGTGTTTATGGGGTTTTTTTGTGGGTTTTTTGGGGCTTTTTGGGTTTTTTGTTTGGTTGGTTTTTTGTTGTTTTTGTTTCGTGGGTTTGTTTTAGTTTTGGGTTTTTTTGGGTTTTTTGGGTGGGGTTTTTTGTGGTTTTGGGGGGGTTTTGGGGGTTTTTTGGGGTTTTTGTTTGGTTTTTTGGTTGTTTTTGTTTTGTGGGTTTGTTTTTAGTTTTGGTTTTGTTTGTGGGTTTTGTTTGGTTTTTTTTGGTTTTGTTTGTTTGTTTGTTTTGTGGGTTTTTTGTTTTGTTTTGGTTTTGTTTTTTTGTTTTTGTTTTGTTTTGGTTTTTTTTATTGTTTTTTTTTGTTTGGGTTTGTTTGGGTTTTTTTGTGGTTTTTTTTTTTCTTTTGCCCCTTCTCTTTCGAATAAACCTCGCCCTGAACGCGGGTGCTGAGGCTCTGAGAACCCAGCTGCAAAGCTCGGGTGTGATATCGTTATTTAGGGGTTTTGTTTTGGTTTTTTTTAATATTTAGCATAAAATTACCTCGATGTTTAGGAAGGCCAAGCAGCCTTGATGAATTCATTGGCTTCTCAGTAAGTAATTTTTCCTGAGAGCCGTGGTTTAAAACACACCACTGGGTGGATTTGCTGTCCTTAAAACAGAATAGTTCATTGGAAACCTTTTAAATTAAAGGAGAATTGGGTGGAAGAGGAGGTTGTAGAATAAACAATGCTCCTCTTGAGCGAGTAGAGGATACAAATCTGAAAGGTAAGAGATCCTAAAGAAGCAAAGCAAAGGGGAAAATCACCTTTTAACTGCCCCACACCCCTCAAAATCCAAAAAACAATTTTAAAAGGGGAGGCATTTCTGCCCAGCAGAAGAAATAAGCTTGAATTTTGTAAAAATAGGAAGTGTTGGAGGGAGAAGCATCCCCTCTTGCAGGGCTGGGTTAAGTCAGATGGAGGCAGCTGAGTGGGAGCTGAGGCTGGGGGGGAATCCAGGGATGTGTCTTTATCCAGGGATTTGTCCTGCCCCAGGGATGTGTCCTTGTCCTCCCTCAAATTCTCCACCCTACCCAGGTTGGGCTTTGCACATTTTGGGGTTTTCTACCACAGAAGTGACCTCATAACAGTGAATTCTGAACAGCTCACAGAGCAGGGAGTATCTCTGAGGCCTGCCACGGTCTGTAACAAATACAGACTCAAAAAGCAGGCTGATGAGCGGTTAATTAAAGTAACTAAATAATTAAAGTTTGTGTAACAGAGGCCTCGGTTTTCAGTGGTCTCAGCTTACAAAGGCCAAGGGTATTTGGAGGATCCTGCAGCACAACCCTGGGTGTGTGGAGCTCCAGCTCCTTTTATCCTCCCCAAAATATCGATGACAGACTGGTCTCCAAAAAAAAATTAAAAAATTAAAAATAAAACTCAACAAAAAAAGGCTGGAGGCAGAGGGAGGGATAACCTGTGTTAAAATCTCCACAGATGTCAACCTGCAGCATAAGTGATGGTGGCTAATAGCCTGCTGTTCCCTGGGGACACAGCTACTTTGGGCTGTCAGATTAGAACTGCTGCCTCAGACTGGCTTGTGGGACTTGATTATTTGAGGGGCTCGGAGTTATTTGTAGGGGAAGGTAAATTGTGTCCTTAATATCTCCAATTTACAGCAACAGCTCATTTGGTGTTTTATATCCAGGGGTTTATTAGCTGCGCTTTGCAGTGCTGGGGGGGAATCACTGCTTTAAAAAAGAAAAAAAAAAAAAAGGGAAGGAAAAAAAAAAAAAGGCAAATTAGGAGCAACTATATCTTATTTAAGCAATCCATTTGGAAAAAGCATGAGAGATGTCAAGTGAGCAGCATCCCAGAGTTGATGGCAGCCCCTCCATAAAGCCTGGCTGTTTGGCTTGGATCCAATTAGTCCGTAGGCAGCTCCTGATGGTCACCTCTGTGCCACGTTATTGTGTTCCCTCACGCAGCTAAGGAGAGCTAATTGCACCTGTTGCAGGGAAAACTAGAACTGTTTGCATGAGAAACATGATCTTATAAACAGGTTAATGCTGTGTAATGAACTATCACCCTGCAGGGTAATGGAAATAAATGGGGGGAAATGAAGGTAGGAACCCCGGGGTATTGCGGGCTCGGCGGTGGAGTTGGATTTCCCACCTGTCTGGATAATTCTTTGTGTCATAATCCCTAGAAAAAAAAAAAAAATGGGATTCAGCTCTCTGTGCCTCCTGGTTTTCAGGGAATCTTTATATTTACACACCCTTCATGGGTGCAAACTGTGTGGACAGGGGAAGGCTGCGAGGGAGGAAAAATCCAGGAGTATTTGGGGACTGTTGGGAAACCCTGTTGTCCATACACTGAAATTCCTCACTCTGTGATAAGAGAGATAAAATGCAGTTGGAAAAAAATGGGATTCAGCTCTCTGTACCTCCTGGTTTTCAGGGAATCTCTGTATTTCCACACCCTTCAGGGGTGCAAACTGTGTGGACAGGGGAAGGCTGGGAGGGAGGAAAAATCCAGGAGTGTTCGGGGAGTGTTGGGAACTCTGTCTCCCATACACTGAAATTACTCACTCTGTGATAAAAGAGATAAAATGCAGTTGGAAGAGTGGGATTCAGCTCTCTGTACCTCGTGGTTTTCAGGGATCCCTGTATTTACCCACTTTTCCTGGCTATAAACAGTGTGGGGCCCTACATCCCACAGGGGAAGGCTGGGAGGGAGGAAAAATCCAGGAGTATTTGGGGACTGTTGGGAACCCTGTTGTCCATACACTGAAATTCCTCACTCTGTGATAAGAGAGATGAAGTGCAACTAAAAAAAAATGGGATTCAGCTCTCTGTACCTCCTGGTTTTCAGGGATGCCTGTATTTACCCACTTTTCCTGGCTATAAACAGTGTGGGGCCCTACATCCCACAAGGGAAGGCTGGGAGGGAGGGAAAACCCCATTAATATTTTGGTTACTGTTAGGAACCCTGCCTCCCATCAGCACCTGATAAAGGTAAGAAATGCACTGAAACTCTTCACTCTGTCATTAAAAAAAAAGATAAAATGTAATTCAGTATTTCAACATTTCAAATACAACAATATTTCAACATTTCAAGTAGAACAGTTCAGTATTTCAGCGTTTAAAATAAGCAAGCAGTTGTTTTGATATGAACATTCTGTTTTATGACACAGCATGAAGAAGCAGCCAAAGGAAAGGCCAGCACCTGAAGATTTAATGGTAAGTGCAACCTCAGTTTTGGATTTGTCAGTGAATATTTTTTGGTCATTTGCCTAAAAAAAAAAAAAAAATCAATTTTTTTCCTGCATTTTTCAGTGTATTTCTCAGTGTATTTCTCTCTAAACTCTTCCTGCTTGTGCAGCAATTCCATCCTTGCACCCCAAGCAGAGGTGGGATTGTGATTCTGAAGTTGGTGGGTATTTTGCTGTTACCCTCACTTGTGATTTGGGGGAGTTAATTCAGAACTTTCACAGCCACTATCGAGTTTCAATCAAAACCATTTTGATGCTTGATACACGTTTTCTGCCAGTTTGGATGTCCAGGGATTAAAGCTTAATGTAGGTCACTCTTTGTCAGCATTTGCCAGCTTTAACCTTCCCAAATGTGAAGATTGAAAACAGAGAGTGTGGTTAAAATCTGTATTTTTAATGAAATGCAAGAGCCTCTGTTTTCACTGACGCTCATGTAAAATCAAATCAGATTGGCTGCAGGAGAATGAGAGAATATTTGGGGAAGTGTGTCCATGCAAGGCTTCTCAGGGCTGGAATCTGAGCTCAGAGCCCACTTCTTGTGCTGGCAATTATCATCTTTTCAATTATTAATTATTGCTATGAACAGCAAGTTATGTAGACTCACAATCCCCTCTGCCTCATGTCAGATACCTTTAATTTTTCAACGTTTCCTTACTTTCCTTTCTATTCTGCTTGCCATAATTCAAAAACTCCTCTAAAATCATCACAATTTTTATAATTGTAAAGGGTTTTAGCAGGATCCAGACACTGGTGCATCCTCTCATGTCTTGCTTCCACACTGGGAGCTGGGAGGAAAATAAAGTTTCTCTGCTGCTGCAGCATTTCTCTGGTTAAAGGCTAATCTCTGCAGATGCCCAGGGGCAGGTGCCTCACAATCCAGACCAATCTCAGCTGAGATCCTGGTTAGGAAAGTATTTAACTGTGAATCTCATTTTAAGGATATTAACTCCACCAAATCTGCATTTGTAAGTTGGGCACCTGCTTAAATACCTCGCTGAAATGAAACCTGAAAGTTTCTCAGAGCCCCTCTGCTTTGGGGTTTTTCATCCCAAAGGCTGATTTATTTTTTTCTTTTTGCCTTTTTTTATTATTATTATTATTATTATTAACTTTTGATGGCTGGGAAATTCTTGCAGTTAGTCACATCTGAGAAAACTTGGAGCAGGTTCTGGAGCTGCAGACACATTTACCTCGTGCACTATTCTGCCATGGCTGGGTGGCTCAGCTATTAAAACAACGGAATGGGGTTTCATAAAACCTCTCTCTCTCTCTCTGTGTTTGTAAATGCACATTTTGGTGATGCAATGGGCCTGCCACTTATAAATAAAACATCTGCAGATCACACAGCCCCCCAGAAGTGTGTGTGGGGATGTTTGTGAGCAATAACACCACTCCAGGGTGTAGAGCCATAAAAATGAGGCCAAAGGGTGAGTGCCTGCAGTAGCAGGGAAGTGCACAGATTTATCTTTACAACTACATGCCCTGGAGTGTGCTAGTCCCCTTTAAAGGAGGTGTTTTGTGAAATTATTTGGAAATTCCGGCGCCTCTGGGGGAGAAAAAAAAAATAAAAGAGAAGCCTTCCTACTTTTTGAACAATTTAATGCATTTTTTCCTCTCCTTTCTGTTCAGAAATATATTTAGAAATATTTAGAAAGGAACTTGGAACAACAAGTAGTGAAGCAGGATCTGCTCACTCCTTTATATTTTAGAGGATATCTGTAATATTAAATGTATTATAAGTATATATATTATATGTATTATTTAGAGGATATCTGTAATATTAAATGTATTATAAGTATTATATATATTATATGTATTATATATTATATGTATTATATATATAATGTATATTTATGTATTATATATTATTCTAGCTGGCCAGCTAGAATAATATATATTATATATATTATATGTATTATATATATTTTATATATATTATATTGTATATAATATATATATATAAAATATATTATAATTAGAGAGTCAAACCCTTCAGATTTTTGCTTTTCCCCAGTCTTGTCAGGGAGCACTTTATTTATAAACTTCATATGAATATATATACATTAGCACTCTGTGTCTGTGTGCACAGTTAGACACAGCATCTCTGTGCTTAAACATCCGTACAGAAATTAATTTATAATTGCTGGAAAATGGGGCCAGAGGAAAAAAAAATACTTTGAATATCACTTTAAATAATATTTAAATATGTCATTTAAATATGGGGTTGGAAAAGCCCAGTCCATTTGATCCCCACCCTTGTCACAACCAGAGCAGAGCACTGAGTGCCACGTTCCTTGGACACAAACGTCCTGTGAATTCTGGAATTTCTCACCCTTTTAATCCTTTTAATTCCATCCTCCTGAGGTTGCCACCTGGTTCTGGTGGATCTGAGGAGTGCACAGAGGGAAGTAAATACTTGTGGAGCTGAGGAGTTCACAGAGGGATGCAGTGAAACCCTTGATCTTCAAGGTCACCTTATCACTGATTTAAACCAGAGCAGGATTTCACCTTGTTCATTGAATTTTGGGTGTTTTTTAATTAAAAACATTGTGCCAGCAATGATGGGAGGTGTCACCCACCACCATCCTCACCTTCAGACAAACCAGAGCATCATCTTCCTCCCCTGTGGACACCAACTGTGCTGGAAGTCACTATTTTGTGACCAGTTCAGGATCATTAAAGACTGGAAGCAGAATGAAGGGAGCAGAAGATCAATCTTCTCCTCCTCTGCTGATCATCAGTGGATTTTAAATGCATTTGAGGAGCTGACTGACAACACCTGGACTGCCAGCTTGGCACCTCCACCAGAGTCCTGGGGCTGCAGCAGGGATGGACTTTCCCTGCCTATCATGCAAAAAAATGGTTTTTTTATAAAACACAAAATGTCCATTTTGTCAGGAAATAGGGCCAAACCTGAGGCTGGATGAAATTCCTGTTTAAAGTCAGACTTTTTTGTTACCATGGATATCCACATGCAGGTGGATCAGGCTCCTGTATTTATTTATTTGATTATTTATTTGATTATTTATTTACTCACTGCCCTTTCTTCCATGCAGCCATCTCCAAAACAAGATATCCCGTTGGTTTTTTTTTTTTCTGTATGTAGGAAATGAAATCAAGTGGCTTGTTCCACAGCAGTGAAACAAGGAATTTCACCAAGCAATGAGAAAATTGTCCTTTCAGGGAAAGGAACAACCTCAGAATTTACCAGTGGTCATCCCAAACTTACTCTACAACGCTGCACTTACATCTCCAGTTCCTTCCCTCTTCAGAGAAAGGCAGAGAGCCAAACAAATTGAATTTATTCCTTTATTATCACAGGAAAGACTGCACAGCACATTCCTCTTGGCCTCTCCCTTTCTAACACGAACATCTCAACAATTCTTCCGTATAAAGAGATTTTTTTCCCCTTTGCACTTGAGGGTGGGGTTTTTTTTGCCAGAAACACGGCAGTTTTCCCAGCTTTTTTGGGGGCAGTGCTTATTTAAGAGTTGTGCTGTGGCAGCCCAGGGAAAGCTCCAACTCCAGTCGATGCCCAGAGTCCAGGGAAGCCCCCCTGAGCCTGGGCTGCCTCCCAGGCTGGGGGAACGTGCCTGTATTGACGGTGTTTTCCCCAAGCTTTCCATTCTAAGCTCTATTTAATGGAATCTATGCATAGTAAGTAATCAGGTCAGAGAGAAGCAACATCCCCCTGTTTGAGATCAATCGCTGGCTAATACTTTATCTAGGCCACTTTATTATCTCATGCTGATTCCATTCCCATTCTCCTCCTCCTTTGTAGCGCGCGCGCGTTTCAGCTGTGCTGAAAGTACGGCTGGCATACATATTAAAAACATATACCCATTCTATCTGTATGTAAATGGGGGAGGCACAGCTGGATATTGCAGGAGTTTGATTTACTAATAGTTATTATCTGTTCTAGCTGTTCAGAGGCAAAGAGAGTTGCAAGCAAACAAGCTAGCGCAGAAATTGCCTCGATGGTGTCACCGGCCTGCTCCGGTAATTGTTTCAAAGCTCTGCTCGAGCTGCAAGCTCGGCCCTTTTGCCTCTCTGCAGGTTGTTGGTGCTTTTTTTTTTTTTGGGAATTGCTGGAGCCTCTTGGTGAGGTGGGTTTGTTGTTGTTAGTGCAGCATTGAATTCCTCCGTGCTGTGGCTGGTTGTTGGAAGGAAAGGTGTTTATGGTAAAGGAATGGTGTTTGAAACAGGGAAAGTCAGGAATTGAGGGGTTACTCCTGTGGAGGCACCAAAGCACAGCCTTTAGGGTTTCTCAAGGAAAAACCCTAATAACATAAAATATCAACAATGACATAAAATATCAACAAGACTTCTCAATACCCAGTAATTGAAAGATTTGCAATTCTGCTACCAAAATGAGTGAGATGTAAGTATTTGTCCCTGTGCCTGGAGAACTGCTGAACAACCAGCAGTGCCAAATGAAACATTTGCTCAAATTAAAACTGCAAAGCCCAGGAGACTCAAGGAACCAAAAAAATATGAACTGTATCCCTCTAAGCCGCTGCCAATTTGGGGGCAGGGGGGAGGATGCAGTCACCTCCTGCACCCCATTGCTTTTGCACAGATCTGATGATTTTTCTTCAAGTTGTCACATTTTCGACACAACCAGGAGCTTTTCTCCTTTCTAAAATCTGAATTCCCGACGCTTTTCGTGTTGGTGTTTTATTAATTTAAACATTGTGTGATAAATGGTGTATCTGTCTGTGTCAAAGCCACTGACATGCTGGAAAACCTGTTTCTCCTTTGGTATTTTATTTATTTTAATGCCTAATGCAATTGTGAAATTTCCCATTCCTAGGCATCCAGCAATCCCTCTCTCCATTCCAGGAATGGCTCTAGACCAGGCACAGATTTTATTGGCTATAACGGGTATTTTTTTCCCCAGATAAACAGTTAGTTTGTGTATTTAAATGTCTTAAAGACACGTGTCAAGATGTTAGAGACTCCCAAAAATGGATTCTGGCTGCCTGTTCCCACATCTCCAACAAGTACAACAAGGAAATTAAAAATGTGAAGCTTTTCAGTAGCTGGATTTTAAGTAGCTATATTTCATGTAGCTTTATTTTAGATGGTCTGCCCAGTAGCTAAACATATTTGCAGTTGGTTGTGTTAAACCCCTGGTTTCAGCTCTCAGGAAATACTTTTATGGTTTAAACAAACAAATGGAGCATCAACATAATCCTGCCTGGGTTTTTTATCTAAAGCCCCAGAATAAAGCCAATAAAACACTGGTGCTTAGGTCTGTCAATAAAAGGGCTTTCCCCCAGTGCTGTCACTGAGTAGCCAGGGCTGGGGTTTGGATGATGATGGTTTTTGGGATAGACCAGAGGGCTCTCAGCACTTTCCTTTTCCCAAGCACACGAGTGAGAGCAGCTTTAGAGCTCCGTGGCTCTTGTGTGCACCTATCCAGATGTTTGGGCATCTTTGCTGAACCACAGGGAGCCAAGAATTTTCCCTCCTTGGCTGCTTTTTTTTTTTTATCATGGGCCAGTGCAGGATCTCCCATCAGGGCTGATAAAATTGTCTGTTCTTGGGCCTGTGATGAATGGTTTTGTTTGCAGATGTTCAGCCTCTCCTCTGCCACAACGATCCCAGTTACTCCATGGGGAAGTTCTGACAGACACCAAACACACGCAGATGAGAAGGAAAGGGCTCTCTCCTGGTTTCTTAAGGGAAAAAAAAAAAAAGTACAGAGCCAAGTATTTTAGCTGTTGGAAAATGTAGAATTGTTTGGGCTGGAGAAGGCTTTTTAGGATCATCTGTTTCAACCATGAAATATATGTGATAAATGATAACCTGGATCTTCAGTCTCTCAGTTCAGACATGCAGTGGGCAAGGAGTTCTGGATCAAATCCTGGATACACTGAACACAAATGAAAATTTATATAGAGGCAGGGATTTCATAGCAGGGCTCAGGATGCTCCTGTCACTGGGTGGTCAAAACCTTCTTTGCTCAAGGTAGCTTAAGAGGAAAAAAATCTGTGTTTCTTCAGGTTGGCAGCATTTCACCGAGCTGAAATTGGGGAAGGTGGGTCAGGGTGGGAAAGACGGGATGGGGGTGGATATTTCCCCCTCTGTCTTTCAAAAAAAAAAGGGAAAAAAAGCCATCTCCATCCTTGGGGGTGGGAATTCCTCTTTGCCACTTGAGAGACCAGCTCTCAAAATGGAGAAATCCATTCTATCACTGTCCCTAAATCCAGCAGTCACCCAAGAGCAAGATGGTGACCAAGCTCGAGGGCTGAGCTCTGGGCTTTGAAGGCGTTGCCTTCATTCCCTGCCTGCTGCACCCGTGGCTGTGGGATCACCCAGTTCCTCCAGCCAAGGGAACATCTGACTTCCCCTTCCTCACATGCCCTAGAGCTGCACAAAATTGCAGCACTTCCCAGCAAAATGTGAACAAGGAGGAACTCGACTTGGCTCAAGGAGGTGTTGAAAATCTAAGGAAATTGGACAAAAACAAATTGGCAGCGGCTTAGAGGGATACAGTTCATTTTTTTTTTGGTTCCTTGAGTCTCCTGGGCTTTGCAGTTTTAATTTGAGCAAATGTTTCATTTGGCACTGCTGGTTGTTCAGCAGTTCTCCAGGCACAGGGACAAATATTTACATCTCACTCATTTTGGTAGCAGAATTGCAAATCTTTCAATTACTGGGTATTGAGAAGTCTTGTTGATATTTTATGTCAGCTGTCTTCCTTACGTATTTATTTTTAAAAATTAAGCAAAATAAAATCTGTTAGCAGTTCCAAAATAGCTTTAAATCCCAGAATACTGTCCTTTCTGTTCATTCCAAATTCATCAAGGAATTTGCTCTAACAGGCAACTGTTGAAATCCACGTTGGATTTTTTTTAGTTGTGTAATAAAATTGGCATTTCAAATGTATTCAGGCCCTCTGCATAGATTAAAATGGCTGGTGCCTGTGCAGTACCAGCTACATATGGGTCTCTAGTCCAATTAGCACCTCAGGACACTCCTGCAGTATTAAATAAGAGTAATAATTGCCTATGAATAAGCAGAGTATAAAGCAGGAGATAGAGATATGGCTTCTTAGTGACCTGTGTGCATTCTGCCTCAAATCCCTTAATCAGATTTGTGCCGCTTGATTCTTCCATCCGCAGAAATTCAGCTGGAGGATCAGGGCCTAAAGTAGTAAAAAAATCAATTAATACGACTTTCTAATTTGTGCAGTTGACAAAAAAAAAAAGAAAAAAAAAAAAAAAAAAAACCCGCATATAAATAGAGAACATTTTTCTCCTGAAGAGGGGCCGTGCTGAAAGATTTTTTAATTGGATTTTCATTGTGATTGACAACGCTTGATTATGACAGTAACTTTATTTGGCCGGACTGTTAGAGCCCCCTTGTTCGGGGGGTGGGTTTTGTTGGTTTTTTTTCCTTTTTTTTCCCCATCAAAGGCCTTTTTTTTTTATTTTTTTCTCCTGGCTGCCATTCCCGGCGGAGCTCGGAGTTTGTGAAAGAGCCTTTTAGCACCTTTGTTGCCGCCATCCCTGGTGACGATTGGGCCCAGCTGGTTGCGGGGTCGCAAAATGCTCCTCTCAACAAAGAGAAAATCTCCCTGGCCTCTATCATTTTAAGAGCTCCAGAAACCTGTTGAGGATTAGAAGTAGCTTTAGATGTGAAATGAGTGTTAAGTATTAGTAATCGGGAGATTAGGGCCCCGGGGACAACGGGAGATAAACAACCGCAATTAAAGCAAATCTGCCAGAGTAAACAAAATTGAGCAGAAACAGATGCCCTCGCCATTTTGGGGGATTGATTGGAGGGCACCGAGGAATCGATTTTTGTCTTGTTTACACTTCCAAACCCCTGTGATAAACTGGGAGGCTAAATATTTCATAGCGCCTGATTTTAGTTAATTTTTTCTCGGCTCCTCACAGTGACCAGGCCCGGCCTCGCTCAGCCTTCACAGGGAGCAGCTAATTGCCTATGAAGGGCCCCTGTGTTTAAATGGGCTTGACAGGAATTTAAATTTTGTTTCAATCAACCTCTGTGCTCACAGCCTGCTCCACTTTCTAATTTTTAAATTAAACATGATTTCTTTTTTATTTATTTTCTCTTTTTTTTTTTTTTAAGCTGCGGCCTGCCCTCCGGAGCCGGCTGCTCGCGCTCCCAGCCGGGGCCGAGCTGGGAACACGCGGCTTTATTCAGGCTGGAAAGCCAAAACACAGCCCTGGAAAAGTTCATTGTCCCATAAATGTGCTCGGATTTGATGGGAGAGGTTGGGGGAAACCCTCAGCTGGTGGAAATCGGGGCTGGGGAGAGCCAGGTTCCCACCAGGGAGAGGATTAAAATACAGCTCTGAGCGTGGAAATGGCGTTGGTGGCCTCGGTCGTTGTTCAGTGACCTTGGGAGAGATTCAAAGGAATTTTTGGGGTTTTTTTCCCCCGCAAGCCAACTAATGATGATACATTTTGCCTTCTCCGTGTTTTCAGCAGGGCTCTGTGTGTTTATTCCAACCTCATTTCATACCTGAGCTTTCTCTGCTCCTCAGACAAGGGGGGGATTTGGCAGCACCTTCACCTCAATCATTTCCTACTTTCTTTAGTCCCTTTACAAAGCCTGGCAAACTCGGGATGTTATTTTGCACTCCGTGCAGGCAGCGTGCAGCCATTGGAATGCAGGATGATCGTAGTGGTACTTTTAAAAACAACTTGTTCATTTGCTGCAACTTCATCACAAAAATGCTAACGAAGTACGAGCTGTTTCATTCTCCCTTTTTGCTTCCAGCCACATCATTTTCAGGGTGGTTTTGTTTTTCTTTTTGCTTTTGTTAATTGTTGTTATTTGTGTGTGTGTGTATGCACACAGCGTTTTCTTCTCTAAGGTTTGGGTGAAAAACATTTAGGAGATTGTTACAGTTTACTTCAGCTTGGTAATTTGCTTAGCAAATTTCTACTACAATAGAAAAACTTGGGGAAAACAGTTGTTTTCTTCACCCTTCTCCCCCCAGTCTAGGGGAACACTTAGTCCTCATTTGAAGGAAGTGCTTGTAGGGAACATTTAGTCCTCCCTTGAAGGAAATACAGTAGGAAATACTTGGTCCTTGTTTGAAAGAAATTCTGTATCAGTTTTAATTCCTGATGAGCTCCTTTCAGTGTCACCAAGACCATTCCTGTGCTGGAGCTGAGGACACTTCTGCAGGTGCAGCTCCATCAGAGTTCAGGTCAGGTGTGCATTCCTGGTGTGAATCTCTGCTCTGGCTGAGCCCCCACTCTTTCATTCTCATCACAGCCACATCTTGAAGCTCACGAACTGAATCCGTCTCAAATGAAACCCCACCAGAAGATGTGCTCCAGGCACACACCTAATGAGCTCCAGCTACTAATGGGCACTGAGGCCACAAACCAGAGCAGAGCTGGGCAAAAGTCAAACCTCTTCCATCCCTAAAATGTCGCACCGAGCGTTTCACTCAGCAGAGCTGCTTCTGTTGTCGACAGCTTGCTAATGTTGACAGACTCCATCAGCCTTGGGCCACTCTCCCCATTCCTCCTCTGCAGCTCTTCTTAACCTCAGCAGCACTTGCAGAAGTAAACTCCAATTCGGATTTCGGTTGCTTTAGTTTGTTTTAAGAGTCATAACACAGAAAGTGAAATACCTTTGCTGGGAGCTGGCTGGTTTTTTTGCTGAGCAGCGCGAGGAATGCCAAGGGCAGTTACTGGTTTAACAACGAATATCAAAAGCAGAACTGCTGTGGAAAGAATGAATGATCTGCAGATGGGCAAATAGGTTCCTCTGTGCCACAGCCAAACCCTAAAAACTCTGCAGTAGATTTCAGACCAGTCTTTGCCACAGGAAGGGAACAAACAGCAGAGCCAGGGTCCTGCTTGAAGTCAGGGCCACGCCGTGTTGTGGAGCTGCTCCCATTCCTGCTCTTCTGCCCTGAAGAATTCCCCCTTGACCCTTTATTGGTGACGAGTTGCCAGCTTGGACACATCAGTCAAGTGCATGAGAGGTCTCTGAGATCTCTTTTGGGGTCAGTAGCTGTCCAAAGCTTGGAAAAATAAGGCTTTGATCATAACGAAGGATCTGTATTGCTGTTCAAAAATGGAAATTCGGGTGAGGTGTGTAGACAGCTGCTCTTCAGGTTAGGGTGTTGAGGTTGAAGTTAAGCTGTTCTTGCTCTTGGTCCATCCATCAGGCCTGGGAGCTGTTGTTATTTGAAGGCAAATTCTGTAAATTGCAGGAGAGTTTTGGTGCCTCGACAAAATTAAAGCAGCTTTTGAATCAAAATTTGAAAATCGCTTGCTATTAACTTCATCGTATAAAAAGGAAAAAGGCATTGGTGAAAGTCAATCTACAAATAGATAAATAATAGGGGGAAAAAAGTACCTTTCAAAAAAAAAAAAACCAAGGAAGAAATATAACCCCAAGGCTTCAGTGCTTAGTTGTGATATCCATTTATCTTTGTTTTCTATCATCTTTTCACTGTCTCACATATCATCAGAGGGATAAAATCATTAGTGTGCTAATCTAGGTAGCCATAGTTCTAAGGCTGACCTAGGCTAATCTGCCTTTGCAATTTCAAGAACTATGTGTGACTCCTCTGAAAGTAACCTTAAATTGTAGTCTTGTAAGAATTCCAGAGCTGTATCCTTCACTCCTTCTCCTAATGAGGTTATGACCAAATGCTCATTATAATTGCTTTAGACTCCTTTTAATTTTCAAGCTTATTAATCATAAGAAGAGTTATTTAAAATTGCATAAATTAATCTTAGATTAAAAGCCCATCAAAGCCTCGAAACAATTAAGAATAAGTAGGATTTCCCTGGGGCAGCAAGTTTTATTTTAATAGTGTAGTCAGGTGGATATCAGAACATTGAAGTATGGTAGTGATTAATGTATGCAAAATTTAAATGAGAGTTTTTAAATGGCAAATCTAAATCACATATTGACCTAACTGTAGGCTTTAACTGCATTGTCTGTCATATATTTAAACTGTTTAGTAATCAACATTTTAATTACAGCGTATGTTAGGGAGGCCATGCAACAAACAAAACTCCCCACTTTCCCGAGTGGAGCTGCTCAGCAGGCTGGGCTCTGGAGCGAGGAAGGAGCAGAAACTTCCAGGAAAATAATCAGATTTGTTGTTTTTTAGTGTGGATGTGTTCTTGTTCCTGCCTCATCTCCACCCAGGAAACGCCACTGGTCGATGCTGGGAGTGTTCAGGGTGGGACTTGGAGCAACCTGGGGTGGTGGAAGGTGTTCCTGCCCAGGGCAGGGGTAGGACTGGATGGGTTTTAGGGTCCTTGCAGCCCACGATTGGGGGATCCCACAGTTCTGTGATTCCATGATTTCATCCCCCTGCTCTGGGGCTCTCTCCAGCACCCAGCTGAGCAAAGCTCTGGGGATGCTGGAGCCTCTCCAGCACAGCCAGCACAGTCCTTGCCCTCAATAGTCTGAGGACAGGAGCAGGGAGAGAGAACTGGGCCAGCAAACGCTCGCTCCCAGATCCAGCACAGCCTTGCAAGTCCCAAGGAGGAGCTGGGGTTTTAGGGTTAAACTCAGCCTGTGATCTGCAATCCCATTTGGAGGAGACAAGGAGGCTGCAGCTGACCTTGCTGCAGCTTTGGGACACTCTTGGCAGACACACAAACTGAGCCTCCCAGTCCCTGCTGTTCCGAGCTCTTCAGGTGCTCACACTTCTCTTCAAAGGGTTTAAAAAAAAAAACAAAACTCAAGATTTCAAAAGGAAAAGAGGAGATGGAGCAGCTGGATCACACTTAAATTGTGTCGTGCAGGGTCCTTTCACCCATGGGTACATCCTGTGTCTCCCTGGATTAACTGTGCTCAGCTTGCAAAGATTTTTTGCAGAGTTTTTACCCCACTCAAGCCTCAGAAGCTGCGTGGAGCATCTCCTGAGGATGCCCTGCCACCTTCTGTGCCTGTGAATTAACAGGGATGTTTTGGGAGTCGGCAGTGAGAGAATTGGCCTGAGGATTCCTCGCTGCTATTCCTGGCTGTGGGAGCCACAGTTGGATACTGTGGGTAGCTGGCACAGATAATTAGAACAGCTTTTAGTGTGGCTTGTCCTTGGAGGCAGCAGCTCGAGATGGAAAATCCTCCAGCACTGGAGGCAGGGGTGGAGTGATGGAATCCTGACACGTGCTGAGGTCACTGCAGGGGGACCCAGGGTCAGTTCGAGGTGGTTTGGGTCACTCAGCACTCTGTGTTTCCAGGAGTCCTGGGAAGCTGTTGGGTCACTCAGCACTCTGTGTTTCCAGGAGTCTTGGGAAGCTGTTGGGTCACTCAGCACTCTGTGTTTCCAGGAGTCTTGGGAAGCTGTTGGGTCACTCACACTCTGTGTTTCCAGGAGTCCTGGGAAGCTGTTGGGTCACTCAGCACTCTGTGTTTCCAGGAGTCTTGGGAAGCTGTTGGGTCACTCACACTCTGTGTTTCCAGGAGTCCTGGGAAGCTGTTGAGTCACTCAGCATTCTGTGTTTCCAGGAGTCCTGGGAAGCTGTTGGGGTCACTCAGCACTCTGTGTTTCCAAGAGTCTTGGAAGCTGTTGGGTCACTCAGCACTTTGGGTTTCCAGAAGTCCTGGGAAGCTGTTGGGGTCACTCAGCACTTTGGGTTTCCAGGAGTCTTGAGAAGCTGTTGGGTCACTCAGCACTTTGTGTTTCCAGGAGTCCTGGGAAGCTGATGCAGCTCCAGAGCTGAGCTTTGTGTTTGTCCTGTTGGAGGTCAGACTTGTCTCCCATTAAACATGAGGATGGGCAGGAATTTCCCCTCGAATCCATGCCCTGAGTTAATGACAAGAGCTGTAAACAGGCACAGCCACCTCAGTAGCAATGGGAGAACCAGCTGGGATGTGCTGTTGGACAGCCAAGGTAGAATATTTTGGAGTTGGAGGGATGAGCTGCCAGCTCATGCCAGATTTAACATTTGCTCTGTGGCTTTCCTTTGAACAGAGCACCTGGAGTGGGGGAAGGTGTGGGACACCCCCCCTGCTCTGGGAGCATCAGGAATTTGGTGGTTTGCACACATTTCTGATGGACTTAGTGCTGGCAGGGCCGGAATTCTGCTCAAGTGAAAGGGATGCAGAGGCAAAACAGATCCCAGGTGTTGAGCTCAGAGGATGCTCTTCCCATTCCCATCTCCTGCTGCCAGGGAGGAATTAGGGAATGGCAGGGAAAGGGAGCAACCTTCCAATTTCACTTCATTCTTACCAGGTGCTGTGTTCTGTGCAGGAAAAGCTGCACCTGATGCATTCCGAGCTTGCCAGCACCACCCCACAAACTGCTGCATCTTCCTCCTCCCCCCCTTTAAAAACCTGCAAGTTACTCAGCGAGCCAGCTCTCCTGGAAGCAGCCTGCAGCCAGCAGTAATATTTATTTTCTCTGTTTGTTTTAAGCCTGGGAAGTCTGTGCTTTCCTGCACACTGTCCTGATGGAGCCCTGACCAGCGAGCGTGCAATGCCCCCAGCCCTAATGTGCCATTAATGATAGGTTAATGTACAGTATAATGTTTTTTGGACTCTGGGTTCATTACACTTCTGAGTGCAAGGTCCTTCTGCAGAGCGCCCAAGGTCCCATTGCATTATATCATGCAATAAAAATACCCTTTTCATATCACACACTAATAAACTGTATTTGAAATGCTGTCTGAGGGCACGGCCATTGTCTCCATAGGCTGTGCCTGCAACAGTTGGGATCTTTTTATTGTGGTTTTTTTGGGTTGGTTGGGTTTGGGTTTTTTTTTGTGGTTCTGTTGAGTTCAGATTTTTTTAAATGGAAGGCAGGATTGGTCTGTGCTGCTTGGTGATAAATGGAGCTCAGGCTGGGAGCTGGAAAAAAGAAATGGTAAAAGGGTGGCACCAATGCAGTGCCATTTGTTTCCCAACCTCCCTTGCCAGAAGCACGAGGAATTTTATTAACATTTTTAATTTGCTGCCCTCCCCAGTCAGCCTCTCACTGTCCCAGGGGAAAAAATACAAGGAGGTGCTGTTGTGGGTTAGAGCTGATGCACTCCCACCATTTGGGATTGAGCTTCCTGCCCTGTCCTCATCCCTCCCACGTTCTATGCCCCAGGGAACACCACCCCAGGGAGGAAAATCTCTCATTTTTGATGATTTCCAAGGAAAACTCAGTGTCTGACTGGCATTCCACACTGGGAATGTGCTTTGGCACCATTCTAGGCTGCTTCCTGTTCCGTGGACCTTGGAACCTCTGAGTGGAACACTGACTTCTCCTTTCAGTGCTCTGAAACGGCAGGCATTGCATGAGGGACATCATTTATGATCTGCCCGTCCTCTGGCATTGCTCTGAACCTCCCTGGTGCTCTCCAAACACAAACATTTTATAGCCAGGAGATCCTGATGGTGGGAGAGGCTCTGCTGGAGCTTTGCCCTTCCTGGATTTACCTGTCTTCAGTTGTTACCTGTGCTTCCCTGAAGGGCTTCAGGCAGCCCAGAGTTGGGGCTGTGGCTGAGGATTTTGTATCCCAGAGGGAATTTCATCCCCCTGGAGCAGAGCTGCCCTCCAGGTGGCCACTTGGAGCTGGGAAAAGCCCATGGATCTGCAGCCCTGCCCAGGATGCCATGCAAGGTCTGTGGCAATAAGCTCAGGGTGGGTTATTAACAGAAACAAAGATTTTTTTTTTGGTTGTTTCTTGTTGTTTGTTTTTTTTATTATTATTTTTTTAGGCCATGAAAGCAAATTGCTGAATTTTAGGGGTAGATAAAAAAACAATGGAACTTTTACCCTTGAATAATGATGCTTTAATTGACTGGGCTAAATGATTGATGGTTGGTGAGCACCGAGTTGGAATTACCAGGGCTCTGCGTTCAGGGGGGGCACTGCCCTTTTAATTTCCTGTCAGATATTTAAATCCTTCACCTCCCCCCTCTGCCAGGAGCTCCCCTGTGAAAGAGTTAAACCTGTCTGGTGGGACACTGCAACTGGAGAAATGTACCCTTTATCAAGAGAACCAGATGAGACAAGTTCATTTAAAAAGCCTGGTTTGTCATTGTTTATCTCATTTTCGGGGTTGACACACAAAATTAGGCTGCCTGACACTCACTGGGGGCCAGCCCTGGCCCTGTCCTGCCTGACCTTTCCAGCTCCAGGCTCTGTGCTCTCCAGCAGCCACTTCCCATTCCCTGCAGGATTCCCAGTGCATCCCAGTGAGCCAGGGCAAGGCACACCAGCACCAGGCCAGTCAGAAAAACCACTTTGGTGCTGGATTTTCAGCCTCCTTCCTGCTGGCTGTGCTGTTTACAGGTATTTTTAAGGCTGAATATTAAAAATAATTGGGAAGGAGGTGGTTGTTGCACACCAGTACCACTTTGGTGCTGGATTTTCAACCTCTTTCCTGCTGGCTGTGCTGATTTCCAGGTATTTTTAAGGCTGAATATTAAAAAAAAATTTGGGAAGGAGGTGGTTGTTGCACACCAGTACCAGGCCAGTCAGAAAAACCAGTTTGGTGCTGGATTTTCAGCCTCTTTCCTGCTGGCTGTGCTGATTACAGTTATTTTTAAGTCTGAATATCTGAATATTAAAAAAAAAATTGGGAAGGAGGTGGTTATTGCACACCAGTACCAGTTTGGTGCTGGATCTTCAGCCTCTTTCCTGCTGGCTGTGCTGATTTCAAGGTGTTTTTAAGGCTGAGCATTTAAAAATTGGGAAGGAGGTGGTTGTTGCACACCAGTACCACTTTGGTGCTGGATTTTCAGCCTCTTTCCTGCTGGCTGTGCTGAGTTCCAGGTATTTTTAAGGCTGAATATTAAAAAAAAATTTGGGAAGGAGGTGGTTGTTGCACACCAGTACCAGGCCAGTCAGAAAAACCAGTTTGGTGCTGGATTTTCAGCCTCTTTCCTGCTGGCTGTGCTGAGTTCCAGGTATTTTTAAGGCTGAATATTAAAAATAATTGGGAAGGAGGTGGTTGTTGTACACCAGTATCACTTTGGTGCTGGATTTTCAAGCTCTTTCCTGCTGGCTGTGCTGATTTCTAGGTGTTTTTAAGGCTGAGCATTTAAAAATTGGGAAGGAGGTGGTTGTTGTACACCAGTACCAGTTTGGTGCTGGATTTTCAGCCCCTTTCCTGCTGGCTGTGCTGAGTTCCAGGTATTTTTAAGGCTAAATATTAAAAAAAATTGGGCAGGAGGTGGTTACTGTACACCAGTACCAGGCCAGTCAGAAAAACCAGTTTGGTGCTGGATTTTCAACCTCTTTCCTACTGGCTGTGCTGATTACAGGTATTTTTAAGTCTGAATATCTGAATATTAAAAAAAAAAAATTGGGAAGGAGGTGGTTGTTGCACACCAGTACCACTTTGGTGCTGGATTTTCAGCCTCTTTCCTGCTGGCTGTGCTGAGTTCCAGGTATTTTTAAGGCTGAATATTAAAAATAAAATTGGGAAGGAGGTGGTTGTTGCACACCAGCACTAGGCCAGTCAGAAAAACTAGTTTGGTGCTGGATTTTCAGCCTCTTTCCTGCTGGCTGTGCTGATTACAGGTATTTTTAAGGCTGAATATTGAAGAATTGGGCAGGAGGTGGTTATTGCTTTGTTGTGAAGCTGTGTGGAAGCCTGAGGAGATCTGAAATACGCAGGGACGGGATCATGTGTACTAAAAATAAAGCTGTGCATGCCACAGCAGGCAGGGTAACCTCTCCAGGCCAGGGAGGAGCTGGTCCCTGCCACAGAAAATGCATTTTAAGCTTCCACTCATTCACCTTTCCTCAGTCTTCCCTTGCAGTAAATCCCTGCAGGAAGATTTAAGCACAGCAGGAGATGCCTGGGTTGGGGTGAGACCATATTGCAGTCAGGGCTGGGACTTGTATTTGTGGCTGAGGCAGCCACCAGGATTTATTGAGTGCCCAAACTGTTGGGGCTGTCATTGTCCCCTCTCTGAGGTGACAGCTCTGTCCTGCTGCACTGGGCCAGCTGCATTTCTCCTTTGCTGGCTTGAATTTTTTATTTGGGATTTTTTCTTTTTCCCCCCTTATTCTTCCTCTCATCTCCCTGCCCCTTTCTCCCCTCCATCCTTTCCAGAGGAATCTCCAGTTTCAGGCGCTGCTTTCAGAGGTCTCTGTGCTTTGGGCAGCGGTTGCCATGCTCAGGCTGCTTGAAAAAGTGGGGGGAATGTGGGATTGGGTGCTGAATAATGACAAAATTATGGAGGGCAGGGATGAGTTTATGAAGAGATTTCATAGGAGAGAGGAAAGCGCTGCAGCCGCAGTGCTGGAGACCTTGGAGGGGAACCTCAATAATTCCCCGAGACATTTTTGGGTGCTGAGCCAACTGCAGGTCCCTCTTTTGGAGTTTGTGCTGATTTTCACTCCAAATCTTGCTGCAGACAGGCCAAGGCCAGGTTTGATGGACTCCTGCATTATTATTATTATTCTTTGAGAAATGTTTTGTTGCAGTTGGCAGGCGCTGCTGAGTTGAGGGCAGGTTTTAAAAGCAGCCAGGTGGGTTTGGAAGTTGATTTTGGAACATCTTTGGGCCACTTGTGTCCCTCTTGAGTTTTGGTGCCTGACCTGAAAATGCTGCAGGTTGCCCACCAAGGTTTGCAAAGGTGAGTTTTGGTGGAAATCCCTGTTCTCCCATCCCCGGTTCAAAAACAAACAACTCAGAAAAATCAATCACCAGATTCTAATAAAACCATCCCTTCAGCCTGAGAAAAATCCTCACTGGAGGAGGACAGTAAAAACATGGGAAATCTGAAGAGTAGTTTCAAGTTAAACTTACTCCTAGAGAGAAAAACGTGGGAAGCCCCAGGTTTTGGTGGAAGAAATCAAAACAGGTTGACCAGCGTGCAGGGCTGAGATCTCACAGCTGAAATTTCATTTGGAGCAGCTTCAGTGCAGGGATATCCTGGGTGTGAGCTGGATTTGGGGTCTCTCCATCCTAAAGGAGAAGGGACTGGCTGGAATATTTGGGTTTAATGGCCCCAGTGCATCTGCTCTGCCCTGTCTGTGCCTCCTGGTTGTTCTCTCCTGCTTCTCTCTTGGCTCTTCTGTTGAAGAGGTGGAACTGCTGCTTTTAGGCTGTGTTGGAGATAAAAGCATTGACCTTATTCCTGCGCTTTTCCACCCAAAAACACCCCAGTGCTGGGCAGAACAGCTCATCCTGTCACTGCCTGCCTTGTCCAGAGTCCCTCTGCAGTTCTCCTGGTTCCCCTTTAGGTCAGAGCCCATGAAGGATGCAGGGGAGCTGGCCAAGAGAGGAATTTTAGGGCATCCCACACATTTACAAGCAGAGGAGCAGATCAACAGGGGGGGGTTTTTTGGGATATATTTTACCCAAACACCATTCAGCAGCTGCTCAGCTGCCCTGCAGAGGGGCTGGCTCCAAACACAACAAACAAATGGAATATCAACAAAAAAAACCCAAAACAATTCCACCGAGTCTGGGCTGCCTCCCTCCTGCTGGGAGGATCCAGCAGGAAATCCCCTGGGGTTGGAGTTGGTGCTTTGTTGCATTTTTTGTGGCTGGAACCAGTGTGTCTTTATCTCCAGAAGGGCTCTGTCCTCTCCTGGCTGACCCTGCCTGTCCCCTCTGCAGGGCCACCCCTTCGTGGTGCAGTACAACGACGGCAACGCCGAGGTGGTGTCCATGTGGGTGTGCAGGATGCTGGAGGAGCGGCGAGCCCAGGGATCCCAGTGAGCTCTGCAGCATCCCCCAGAGCTCTTCCCACGCCAGGAGCAGCACCTTTGGACTCTCAGTTTTTTATCCAGATCACATTTTATTCCCAACTCTTTTCCTAGAAGCATCAACGAAATCGGGATATTTGTCGGCTGCCTTTTCCTCGCCGCCACGTTAAGGAATTTTCTTCCTTTGTTTTCTTTTGTTGCTGAGCAGTTTCCAGATTATCTTCAGTTAGACTGTACACAGCCTTAAAGCAAGTATTTTATATCTCTATTTTTGGCTTACTGAATGTTCTCTCTGTCTCCTGACTCCACAGAGTGGGTTTTTTTAAACTGTTGCTCCTGTCTGAGCATCCAGAGGATTTCCTGAGCAGTTGGTGGCTGCCTCTGAGCGCAGGCAGCCACAAAATGCTGGTTTGAAGTGTAAAACAAAAGCAAAAACAGACAAAAAAGAGAAATACCTGGCCTTGCCCACCCTGTGAGGAGGTGAGGGCTGCCAGGTGGGTCAGCATCACACCAGTAAGTGACTGGGAATGCCCCTCCCTGCTCCCAGTGCCAGCTGCTGGGGGCTCAGGCATGGGGAGCATCCCTGGGCAGGCTCTGCAGGCTGAGCCCGGAGTCACAGAGGGTTTGCTGAGCTGGAAGAGGACAGGGCTCTGCTCTGGAGCCAGCCTGGGAGAGCTGGGAATGTTCACCTGGAGAAGGGAAGGATCCAGAGAATCCTCAGCGCCCCTTGCAGGGCCCAGAGAGGCTCCAGGAGAGCTGGAGAGGGACTGGGGACAAGGCACAGAGGGACAGGACACAGGGAATGGCTTCCCAGTGCCAGAGGGCAGGGCTGGATGGGAAATTGGGAATAATCCTCCCCTGGGAGGGTGGGGAGGCCGTGGCACAGCTGTGGGTTCAGCTGGGTCAAGCACAGGCTCCGGGTTTGCTGTTCCAGGAAAAAGGAATGGCTGCAGTGTCTCTGCTGGGTGTTTCTGGCTCCTGCAATTCCTGTGGACGTTTCCACAACAGACCAACGCAGATCGAATCAGTTCTTGTGTTAAAATGCTTATTAAAAGAAAAACAAAAACAAACCAAAACACAGATGTGAGAGGCAGGTTCGGGGTGAGTGAGTTGGGCGGGAGGAGGTTGGGGTTTGTTTGCTTGTCTTTGCATTAAAAATAAACTTTTGCTACAAAAAAAAAAAAAAATTAAAATACTCAGTTTATTTCCTACCTCCAGCAGCCTAAACCCCTCCACAACTCAGTGAAATATTCCTTCCCAACCACTGCAAAATCCTAAATGTTATTCTGGAAGCAGCTTGGAAAAGGACTTGGTTTCCTTCCTTGGAGGGAATCGTTTGTCTTCTTTTGAAGTGTAGAGGTTGCAGGCGTGAACTTACAGACTAAAGTTTGTCTTAATTGCTCTGATGTCACAACCTCGCTGGCAGATAACAGCGCAATGAATGAGCCAACAGCCCCCGTTCCTCCAGGTCCTTTCGCTAAAGTGAGACAAATTCCCTCCCCGTGAGCCAACCAGGGCAGTGGCAGCGCTGCCATTTATTTATCCCTAACAGTTCGCAGCAGCTTTCCCTGGATAAAAGGTCTCTCTGCCTCTCTCTCTCTCTCTCTCGGATTTAGTTTAAAACTCAGCAAACCCGGGGCTTCTCCCGCTGCTTTTCCTGGCAGGGAGGTTGGGAGGGGAAGGCTCGCCCTGAAAATCCGTGTGGGATGGAGCTGGGAAAAACCTCCTGCCTAAAGTGGTGGCAGGATTGTAATTCACCCGGTTCCTCGGTGTCATCGGGGAATTTCCGTCCCCTTTCCTCTCCCAAATCCTTGGATTCAGCGCAGCCAGGGATGCCCCGCTCCGCGCAGGATCTGAGGGAATGGGGTTGGATCAGAGGGCAGAGGAGGGAAGTTTGGGATTAGGCAGCTCCTCTCAGCCTTGCTGGCATTTCCAGCTGAGCAGCAGCGAGGCTGGAGCTTCCCAGAGCTCGTCCTGCTTGGATCTGGGCTCTGGGGGTGCTTTGTCCCCGCACCGACCCCAATCCCTGCCACCCAGGGGCACAAGGGCCAGGATTTCCCCGGGTCCAGCCCCGGCTCCTCTCCCAGCACCAAGAGCATCCCAGTCCGTGTCTGTGCCCTGTGGGATCCGGGTGAAGCCTCAGCCGTGCATGGAGCCCCGGAGCTGCCCGAGGGGATCCCCCGGGATGCAGCAGCGCTTTGGGGCTGAGCAAACCCCGCCTCGGTGCGCTCGGAAATGACTTTGGGACAGGACACGGAGCACGCCCCGGGCTCTGCCTGACGTGTCACGTCATCCCCGCTCCCAAATTTTCCAGGGATGGGAACGAACCTCCAGGGAAAATCCCTGGAAGCGCTGGGAAGGGGCTGAGCAGCGCTGCTCTCCACGCAGGCGGGACCCGCCCCGGAGCTGGGGCTGCCTGGGGATGGGATTTTGTTTTTTCCCCCTCTCTCCTCTTTCCTGCTGCAATTTTTGTTTGTGGGGGATGTGAACCGCGGTATTTCGTGGCCGGAAAGGTTGCAGGAAACGCAGCAACATCACAGCCGGGTCCCGCTGGGAGGGTGGCAGCAGGGCTGTGCCGTGCTCGTTCAGCAGACACGGAGTGACCCCCCCAGTCCCGCTCCTCACCCCCGCAGCTCATTTCGGGCTCCCCCAGCAGCCCCACACCAGCGTCACCTCTGCCTCCCCTCCTAGAACCTCAGGGCTCCCATGGGAGCGCGGATGTGGGGAAAACGGATCACGTCCCATCTGTGCCAGAACTTCCAGTATTTTCCACATTTCCCTTCCCCGTGGCCAGGCAAAGCTCCCGTGAGAGGAACCCGTGGAAGTTTGCCCTTAAATCAGCCCGGAATTAGAAAATATTTTGTTTCCCGTATCCCGTGGCCAAATCCAGCCCGCTGTCAGCATTCCAAAGGCGAAGCGCCCGTCTTTTGTTTTCCAAAGAACAGCCTGAAAAGCCGGGAGGGGAGGCGTGGCTGCCAGGGCTCCTTTACCTGCCGCTGTGCCCCGGCTCAAGGCCGGCAATGTGATCGCCTTAACAACTGAGCAATCACCAGGAACGGCTCTCGGGAGCTTCATTTGATCCCCCCCCTCCCCCGGATACCCGAGAGCAAAAAAGCGAACGGGAGGATTGGAGCTGGGAGCGGCGCCTGTGCTTTCCCTGCCTCCCTGAGCCGCGGGGAAAGTTCACCTGGAGGCATCCCTGGGAAAGGGATGGACCGCGGGAGTGTGTGGGCAAAACCTGGGAATTTGGGGCTTTGAAAAAAAAATAAACCCAACTCCTGCAGGGAGCCAAATCCACTGGTGAAGAGCGAGAGCTGCGGGAGAAGCGGGGACAGGGGGGGTGAGGAGGGGGCGATGCCAGCGCGGCCTCGCTCGGCTCTGTGGCTCCCGCTGTGCCCGGGCAGGAGAGCCCAGGAGGCTCCGCATCCCACGGGAGCCGCTCCTGGGAAGCCCCCGGAGGGCCAGGGGAGCGGAGGCAGAGCAGGGACTGTCCCAGGTGGCGGCTCCGCTCTGCCGGGCTCCTCCCGGGGCTCCGGGGCACACGCACAGAACCTTTTGGGTCTCTTTGGGCAGCGGGAGCAGCGAATCCCATCTCCAGGGTGCCCCCAGGCTGCTCAGCTCCTCGGATACATCCCCGTGCAGGGGGCTCCTCGTCCCGCTCCCGCTGGGATGTGGCAGCCGCAGAGATAAACCCAGAGATAAACCCAGAGATAAACCCAGAGATAAAGTCGGGGACACCCCGGGGAGCCGGCCTTGCCCAGCTGCCGCGGGCCGGCCCCTCAGGGAACAAACACGTTCCAGGTGCCCCCAGCTCCCCGAGAGCTGCGGAGGAGATCCAGCCCCACCCGAGGGTGCCCCCTCTGCACCCAGGGCAGGGGATTGATGGTCACCCTGCCCCGGGGAACCAGGTAAGGACCAGGCCGGGCCCCAAATGCTGCAGCTGGGCGGGAGCGATGGCCCTGAGGTGACAGCCAGGCCTGGGGGGCACAGGGGCTCCCCAGGGGAGGAGCTGGAGCCCATGAGTGATGGGGAGATCCTGAGCTGTAAGCCGTGTTTTAGGACAATCAGCATTCCCGGGGGTGGGGTCACAGGCACCAGAAATTTGGAGGGATCAGGGGACCGTCCCCTGAGCTTTCTGGCCTCCTCCTGTTCCCCCGGCTCACCGGCACTGGCCAGCCTGGACCGGGAAAACCTAACGGGGGGAGGGAAGAAAACCCAGAAATTTAAAAATCTCCAATTGTAGAATTTGGTCACACAGAATTTAAAAAAAAAAAAAAATGTTGTGCGAGCTGCTCTAGTGGAAGGTGTCCCTGCCCATGGAGGTGGGGTTGGAAGGAGAGGAGCTTTAAGGTCTCTCCTAACTCAAAGCAGCCACAGCCAGCCCGTGATCCTTTCCCGTCGGGAAGCTGCTGCCGAGGAGCTGCGCTGACCCGGGGCTGCGTTACCTTCAGCAGAGGGTCTGTCCATAAACCACCCGGGCGCGCTCAGGACAGGATTTATGGATTGAGCCTTCCCCGCTCCTGGAGCGGCTGCTGCCTCCCGGTCCCCGCTGCGGCTGCTGCCGGCGCCGGGCCCGCGGTGCAAGTTCAAGGTTTGTCAGAGCCGGAGAGCCCGGGAGGCGTTTAATGGATGTCTGGGGGAGGCTTTGATGGGCGGCAGGAAGAGGAAAAGTTCCCCCGCGGCCGGGCCAGCAGAGCTGCCGGGCCCCGCGCAGGTGAGTGCGGCTCCATCCCCGCTTGGCCCCGGCACGGCTCGGCCGGAGGGGATGGAATCGCTGTCCTGGCCTCGTCCCGCTCCGTCCCTGCCGAGCTGTTCGCGTCCTCCTGATCAATAAAAGTCGCGTCCATCGATCCCGCACGCCGCGTTCCTCCGCAGCCGCTCCGGCCCAGGAAAACCGGGAAAGGTTTCGAGGCGCAGGGTGGGCAGCGAGGTGAGGGGACAAGGTGACAGCAGCACCTGAGGCACACCGGGGAGAGCCGGGGGTGTGTTGTGTGTGGGGGGAAAGGGCTGTCCTGGGTGGGGGGGGACGGTGGGAGAGCCGGGATGCGCAGGGAAGGTGCATCGGGCTGGGGATCAGCGGCGCCCAGCCCTGGGAAGGGACCCCGGGGCGCACCCCAGAGCTCCCCGGAGCCCCGCACGGCTCCCGCTGCTCCCCCACCCCGCCCCGCGGGGGCTCAGCAGCCGGGTCAGGCGGAGTGTGCCCGGCCTGCAGAGAGCCGCCGCCCCGCTCGCTCCCTTTGTCAATGTCCAGTAATTAAAATGTCACCGTTTAATTTTCAGGCCTCTCGGAGCAATCTTTTCCTAATAAAGAGTCTAATCGAAACGCTCCTTCCCCCCCCCCCGCGCCCGGGCGGGAAGGGCCGCGGAAGAGGCTGCGGAGGTGCAGAGCCGCCGCGGATCGATGGAGAGAAGCCCGGATTGATCGGCCTCTAAAATTAAATTTATTGGGGTCATGGTTTTATATGGTGCTGATACAACTGTTAAATGGGGAACATTCATTTCCAATAGGAGGCGTTTATTAAACTTCCACTGAATTAGACCGCCGTGATTTATGTGGCAATCTCGGCTCAGCCCTCCAGGAGCGCGGGGCCTTCCGCGCCCGCCACGCGTGATTATTTATTTATACACCCGTGACACGGCTCCCTAAGTTTTAACCTAAATTATCCACCGGCTTCGGCTGCCAGCGGCACCGGCCCGGGGAAGTGGGATGGATTTGGGGGGCGGGGGGGTCCCGTCGGGGCGCGGAGCCCTCCCCGCCGGCCGCGGCCCCTCCGCGCCCCCCGGTCCCGGGGGTGTCCCCAGGGGGGGGGTCCCCGCTTTGGGGGGGGGGGGCGGCGGTGCCCGCAAACGTCCCGGCTCTCGCGTGCGGCGATCGTTGAGCGTTAATTAGAAATTCATTACAATTAAAAGCCGCGCGCACACGCCTTAATTACATCTGATTTTTAATTCCGAATCCGTGTTTACACAGTAAGCGAGACGTACCTCCTGATTATCCCCAATACTCTTTATACTGTACTAATTATGTAAATTAAACCTAATTAACTGACAAAAACTGCAGTCAATTCAACTGTTAAAAGATACGGCGTGTTGAGAGGAGCGGGGAGAGCGGCCGGGGTGGCGGGGCCGGGGCCGCTCCCCGCCCCGGGGTGAACCGGGGGCCGCCTCCGCCGCTCCGAGCTCCGGCCGAGCTCTGCGGGCACCGGGCACAGGCACGGCCCGGGCAAGGGCACGGCGGAGGGAATCGCGTCCTCCCGGAGCCCCCCCCCTCTCCTCCCGGCACCGCAGGAGCGGCCCCGGGCCCGGCGGTACCGGCTCGGTCCGCTCCGCTGCCGGTGCCGGTGCCTCGCAGCCGCTCCCGGGGCTCCGAACGCCGCGGGGATCGCCCGGAAAGCGGCGGCCAGCGGGGCAGCGGGAGCGTCTCACCGCGCCCCTGCCTCCGTACGGCTCCAGGAGCGGGGGGCTGGGGAGGATAAATAATTAAAAGGCGAAGAATAATTACCGGCTCGGGTTGCGATCATTGCGGGAAGGCCGCGCCGCAAAGCCCGGCCCGGCAGCACCGGCTCCGCGTCCCCCACCCCGACGGGGCGTCCCGGGGGGAGGCGCGGCCGCTGGCCCGGCTGGGAGCGCGGCCCGGAGCTCGGTTCGGCCGCCGAGGAGGAGGAGGAGGAGGAGGAGGTGGCTCCGCACCTGCGCTTCGCTCCGCGGCGGCTCCGCCGCATCCTGGCGGTGCCGCCGGTGATGGCGGGGAAGGCAGGAGCGGGGCCACGCACAAAAGTGATAGCTGCGGGCGATCGGCGCCGTTATTAACTTCTGTTTGATCGGCCTAATTGCGCCGATCGCGGCCGGACGCGATGATTAATTACAGTTTAATTAACGTGGCCGTGACGAGCGCCGCATGCGGGAGCCCAACCCGGGCAGGGATGCGGCGAGAAGCCCCCGCCACTCCGGCAACACCGGCGGACACCGGAGCGCCGGGTGCCCTAAGCCGCTCCGCCGGTCCTGCGGGCCGGTCCTGCCGGTGTGGCGTGAGCCCCGGTGGGGAACGAAAACCACGAGCTCGCCCCCCTCTGCCCTCTCCTCCCGGCGATTTCGTTGCCTCTCCATGTCCCCCCCCCCTCCTCGGCCCCGGTACCGCTCCCGCACCCGCGCCCCGCACCGGAGCGCGCATCCCGGCTGCGAGAGGGATGCGCGGCAGCAGCGCATCCCCGATTTCGATGGGGTCCCTCCGCCGCTCTCTCCGGGCTCCTCTTTTCGTTACCGCCCGTTCCCCACGCAAACTTTGAACGAGCATCGCTCCCCGCGGGCTGGCGGCTCGGCGGGAGGCGGGCGCGGGGGGGACACGGGGGCGCGGAGCCCCACGCAGGTGCGGCGCGGGGCTGATCCCGGCTCTTACCTCGGGCAGCCCGGGCGGGTCCCCGCTCGGTGGCGGCCCCCCACGCCCTCCCTCTCCCTCCCTCCCCCCCTCTCTCTCCTCCCGCTCCCTCCCCGTTCCGCCGTGCCTTAAAGCCGCGCCGTGATTGACTGGAGCGCATCGGTGATTGACGGCGGCGGGGTCCCGGAGGCCGTTAATGTAAATATGCTGGTGCTAAGTGGGTGTGTCTTCCCGTTATTTTAGCTGTCACCGGATCAATGTGCAGCGTCTCCAAGTACGGATCCGGATCCTCCCTCGGTGGCGCGGCTGGTCACTCGCTCTTGTTGCATCTCGCCCGGGCGGACGCGGCGGCGGCGGCGGGGCGGGCGGCGGCCCCGAGGCGTCGGTGAAGGGCGCGCCCGCTGCCCGCCCGCCCCGCGCCCCGCAGCTTCGGCTGCCCCGGGAAAGGGGCTCGCTGCGGACGGGCCCCCCCCGGCCGATGGCGGCCCCGGCTCCGGGCTGCGGCCCCTAGTCCCGAGCAGCGCCTGCACGTCCAGCCGGGCTCCGCGGCGCGGTGAGTGCGAGCGGGCGGTGGATGGAGGGGTGGCCGTGGGGATGCGGGCGGCGGGGGGGACGCGTTTTCGGCGGTCGCTCCCCGTTATTTTGTGTAATTACCTCGGAAGCGGCTTAAGCGCCGGGAGCCCTCCCCGCTAAGCCAATTTGCCTGGCTCGCTGCTGCTGCCCTTCTGCTGCTACGTGCGGCGGGTGCTGCCCGCCCCGGCCCCTAATCCGCCCGGTGCCTAATCGCCGGCCGGGAACGCCACAAAGGGGCTCCGGGCCACCGCGCTCCGCCCGCGGGCGCCGAGAGCCAAGTTTGGGCCCGCCCGCTCCGGCCCGGGGCTCGGGGCCCCCGGGACGCGCCGGCCGCATCCTCCGGAGCCCGCCGCGAACCGGCACGGCACGGCCCGGCGAGCCGGCACAAAGGGAAGGGACGCGGCAGCTCCCGGGGACTCGGCGAGGAAGGAAGCGGAGGTGGTGACCCCCCCACACACACCCTCCGGGATGTCCTTGCCCCGGGCTCCCGGGGCCGCTCAGCCGCGGGGCCGCGCCCGGCGGGCGGATGCGGCGGCGCTCGGTACCGGCGGCGGCGGTGCGGGGGACGCGCTCCGGCCCCGCCGGACCCCGCCGGTCGGGGAGGGTCCTGCGGCAGCGTCCGAGGGGCTCCGGGTCGGGGCCGGTAGCGCCGAGCGAGGAGCGGCCGGGCCGCACGGCGGGGCCCCGGGAGCGGCGGCGGGCCGGGAGCGGCGGCGGGGCCCCGGGAGCGCCTCTAACCCGCGCCTTTTCCCCGATTTTGTTTTGCAGGGGCGTTTTGGGGGGGAATGGAGGCGATCGCCAGTCAGATGGGAAATGGGAGAGATTCAAGCTCCTCCCCAAATTCAAAGCAAGAGCTGCAGCCGTACCAGGGCTCCAATACCCTCAAGCCCAACCAAGTGGGTGAGACCTCCCTGTACGGCGTGCCCATCGTGTCCCTGGTCATCGACGGGCAGGAGCGGCTGTGCCTGGCGCAGATCTCCAACACGCTGCTCAAGAACTACAGCTACAATGAGATCCACAACCGGCGCGTGGCCCTGGGCATCACCTGCGTGCAGTGCACGCCGGTGCAGCTGGAGATCCTGCGGCGGGCCGGGGCCATGCCCATCTCCTCCCGCCGCTGCGGCATGATCACCAAGAGGGAGGCGGAGCGGCTCTGCAAGTCTTTCCTGGGCGAGCACAAGCCGCCCAAGCTGCCCGAGAACTTCGCCTTCGACGTGGTGCACGAGTGCGCCTGGGGCTCCCGGGGCAGCTTCATCCCGGCGCGCTACAACAGCTCCCGCGCCAAGTGCATCAAGTGCAGCTACTGCAGCATGTACTTCTCGCCCAACAAGTTCATCTTCCACTCCCACCGCACCCCGGACTCCAAGTACACCCAGCCCGACGCCGCCAACTTCAACTCCTGGCGCCGCCACCTCAAGCTCAGCGACAAGACGGCCACCGAGGAGCTGTCGCACGCCTGGGAGGATGTCAAGGCCATGTTCAACGGCGGTACCCGCAAGCGGACCTTCTCCCTGCAAGGGGCGGCCGCCGGCGGGCCCGGGGCCGGCTCCCCCGCTGCCAAGGCCGCCCTGCACCCTCCACCGCCCGCCGGCCCCGAGCTGGCCCCGGCGCACAAGAGCCTCCGGTGCAGCGGGCAGGAGGCGGCGGGCGAGCGCGGCGCGCTGGGGCTGGCGGCGGCGCACGGCGGGGCGGCGGGCTCGCACGGCGGGGCGGGCGCGGTGCGCAGCTACCCGGTGATCCCGGTGCCCAGCAAGGGCTTCGGGATGCTGCAGAAGCTGCCGCCTCCGCTCTTCCCCCACCCTTACGGCTTCCCGGCCGCCGCTTTCGGACTGTGCCCTAAGAAGCAGGAGGAAGCGCTGGGCGGCGCGGGGGGCGGCGAGGCGGGCAAGGGCGGCGCGCTGCCCCCGGGCATGTTCTGGGGACCTCCGCATCCCCACCCGCACCAGCCGGCCCAGCCGCCCCACCAGCCCGGCGCCGCCAAGGACGGCGGAGTGTACCCCTCGTTCCCGGTGTTCTGGCCGGCCGCCGGCAGCCTGCCCGTGCCGCCCTACCCCGCGCAGAGCCCGGCCAAGGCGGCCGCTACCGCCGTGGTGGTGGCGGCGGCGGCGGCGGCGGCGGCTGCGGCTGCCGAGCCGGCGGGGCTGGCGGGGCGGCACGGGGAGCTGGAGGGCTCGGAGCCCTCGGGCAGCGGCCGCAGCAGCGCCACCCCGCAGGAGGGTGCGGGCGCCGAGGGCGAGCGCTGCCCCAGCGCGCTGTCGCGGGCGGCGGGCGAGGAGGAGCGCTCCGGGGACGAGGCGCTGCTGGCGCCGCTGCCGCTGCCCAGGAAGGGCAGTTACCTGTCCGCTTTCCGCCCGGTGGTGAAGGACGCCGAGAGCATCGCCAAGCTCTACGGCACCCGCGAGGCGTTCGGCGGCGCGGCGCCCCGCGGCCCCGGGTACCTCTCGCCGGACTTCCTCAGCGAGGGCAGCTCCAGCTACCGCTCGCTGTCCCCCGGCGGGGACACGGCCGAGGAGCCCGAGGTGGATGTGGAGTCCAACCGCTTCCCGGAGGATGAGGAGGACGAAGCCGCCGCCGCCGCTGTCCCCGCAGCAGCCCCCGCCGAGGGCCGGGAGCCGCCGCCGCCGCGGCTGCTGGCCGGGCCCGAGGAGCCGCCGCCGCCGCCGCCCGCCGGGGCCGAGGGGCCCGAGGAGAAGGCGAACGAGGCGGGGGCGCAGGAGGGTGGCCCGGCCCCCGACGGCAGCCCCGAGCGCAGCGGCAGCAGCGGCGCTTACGAGGTGCGGGGCCGGGGCCGGGGGGATCTGCCCCGGGGGGGTCCCCGCGGGGCCGGCCCGGGCTCTGACTCGCTCTTTTGTAGGTGTTCGCTCCGGAGAGGGGGGAGCACCTGCAGCCGCTGAAGCCCGCGGCTTCCCTGGGAGCCCCCGGCGCCTTCCTCTGCACCCCCGAGGCGAAGGGTAACGCGGGGCCGGGGCCGGGCGGGGGCTGCGAGCAGAGGGGGCGGCTCTGCCCCGGGTGGGGGGACCCCCGAGGGCCGTTTTCGTTTGGGGGTTTTCGGGAGAAAAGCGAAACGAACGGGATCCGGGGAGGGCAGCGGGGCCGGGCAGCCCCCCCCGCCCCCGGGCCCGGGGATGCCGCCGGGGCCGCGGCCGGTGCGGCGGGGATGGGCCGGCGGGGCCAAGCTCCCGGCCGCAAGCTCCTTTTCCACCAGCAAAGCGATTAGGATGTCCGCTAAGAAGGTTTTAACGAGGGCTTTGCCCGTAATTATGTAATTAAGGATATATCAGGACCATACTTTCATTTGCTTACGGCGGCAAATCCGTTTTATTAACTTTAAGAGCAAGATAAAGAAGACAATCACTCCGCGGCCGAGGATTTGGAGAGCAGAAAATCCTATCAGGACCAAAGGAATGTCTCTCATCCCAGCCCTGTAAATACCGACAGAGGTAAGCACCGCTCCGCGGGGCGCTGCGCGGCCCCTCCGCGGGGCTCCCCCCGCCCCGGGCCGGGCTGACGGCGCTGCCCCCACCCCCGGCAGGCGAGGACGGGCTGGCCATGGATGTCCCCGGGACGCAGCAGCTGCTGGAAAAGGACATCGAGAACCTGGCCCGAGGTATTTGCGGTTTCTGTGCGGGAGTGATTAACTGCTGTGATTAACGCGATGCCATCAGCGCCGCGCTGAGCCGCCCCTCCAGCTGGAAAAGCGCGGGGCTCCCCTCCAACCCCGCCGCGTGTTTTTATTTTTTTTATAAACAGACGAGTTGCAAAAACTGGTCCTGGAGCAAATGGAGCTGAGGAAAAAGCTGGAGAGGGACTTCCAGAGCCTGAAAGGTAGCGGTGTCCCCCCTCCCCTGCCCACGGCCCGGCCCGGCCGGGGAGCGGCTCCCGCGCTGACCCCCGGCCCCACAGATAACTTCCAGGATCAGATGAAGCGGGAGCTGGCGTACCGGGAAGAGATGGTGCAGCAGCTGCAGATCGTCCGAGGTAAGGCCCAGTACCCATCGGTACTTTTGTTTTTTAAATTTCCTTTATTTTTCCCCTTCTTAAAAAAAAAAAATCTGCTTTTTTGATTGTTTGGGTGAGGAGTTTTCTGTTTATTTTTTTTTTTTTTTGGTTGGGTTTGTTTTGTTGGGTTTTTTGGGGTTTTTTTTGGTTTTTTTTGTTCGTTTGTTTGGGTGTTGTTTCTGTTTTTTTGGGGTTTTTTGTGGGATTTTTTTTGTCTTTTTTAGTTTGTTTTTTTCCGTTTTTTGGTTTCGGTGCTTTTTTTGGATTTTTTTGTTTGGTTGGTTGGTTTGGGATTATTATTATTATTATTATTATTATTATTATATTCCGTATCTTTCCTCGCCCTCCAACCCCTCCCGCGGTTCCCCGCAAAACGGCTGCGAGGCATCACCGCTCGCACGGCAGGGAACGAACCTTCCCCTCTCCCCCTTTGCCGCTCGGGCCAAAATTAAAAATAAAAACCAAAACCAAACCAAAACCAACCACACCAAACCGAGCTGTAGCTCCGCTCCCGTGTCCCCCCGGTGTCCCCGGGCGGGCTCAGCCCCTCACCGCCGCTCCCCCCGCAGACACGCTGTGCAACGAGCTGGACCAGGAGCGGAAAGCGCGCTACGCCATCCAGCAGAAATTAAAAGGTACCCGGGGGAAAAAGAGGCCGCGGAGGTCTCGGGGGGGGGACACGGGGCTCCCCCGGTGACGGCTCGGTCCCCTTTGCAGAGGCTCACGACGCGCTGCATCACTTCTCCTGCAAGATGCTGACCCCGCGGCACTGCACGGGGAACTGCTCCTTCAAGCCGCCGCTGCTGCCCCAGTGAGAGCCCCCCCGGGCCCCCCACCCAGCCAGCCACCCACCGACCCCCGAAGCCATGCGGGCAGAGCCCACAGAAGCCATTCCCACCAGGAGACCACCTGTACATAGAGGACTCGGAGCCCGGCTTTGCTCGGACCGGCGATAGAGGCGGGGTGGGGTGGGCCGAGGGTGGGGAGGGGGAGCCGGGTCCCGGCCGGGCCCCCCCGCTCCGCCTCCCCCTCCCTCCCTGTGTGTCCGCTTCTTCCACCCTCGTCCAGACCGGAAACAAAACAAAACAAAACAAAAAAAAAAGTGGCTATGTGCAATGGATATAAATGTACTGTGATTCTCTTGGTACAGTATTTGTCGGATTTTTATTTATTTATGATGTATATTTATTTATCCTCTCCATGCCCCCTTTTCTCCCTCCCACCCCCTTCCTTGCCCCCCCAACTCCCCACGCCTGTAAATTCGGGATGTAACGGCACTTTAACGGGCACAACAACGCTCTGGGGACAGCCCCCCTCTGTACGTGATTTCGGTTCTTTAATAAAAACACACTCGAGGAAGCCGCCTGGTACTCCTGGAGCCGGCCCGGGGCTCCCCCGGTGCCGGGGATGGGCCGGGGGTGCCGCCCGCTCTCCCCCCGCCCCCCCGCAGCAGCCGGAGCTCATTAATGCCCATTTATATGCCGGTGTCACAGATGAAGGTACGGCATTAATGAGCTCGGAGAGCCTCGCACACCTCTCAGCCCGAAATCGCCGGGTTTCAACCCAGAATTCATTCACCCGGCAGCGCGGCGGGGTCGGGATGGGGAGCGGGGCCGGGCCGGGCCGGGGCTGCACCGGGGGAGCTCCGGGCCTGGGGGATGCACCGAGCACCGGGATGCGGGATGCGGGATGCGGGATGCGGGATAAGGGATGCGGGATAAGGGATGCGGGGCCCCGGAGCATCCCGGGGAGCAGGGGGAGGCAGCCGAGGTGCCCCGGGGGCTGGCGCTGCCCGCGGCGGGGTCGCTGCGGTGCGAGGCGGCCCCGGGAGCCCCGCGGAGAAGGAGCTGGCGGTAATTAATTAGTGCCCGGGTTCATTAGGCCGTTCGGCGGCCTGGGCCGCCACCGCGTGGGCGCAGCCGGAGGTGCAGAGCCCCGGTTCTCCCCTCTCATCAGCTGCATCGGGGGCCAGGAGGCCCTTCCCACCAGGGCAGGGGCGGTGGGAGGAAGGTTAAAAACCCCTTGGGGCGGACGCTCAGACGAGTTTTTTGGGTTTTGGTTCGTCTGGGCCTCAGAGGAAGTTCTTAAGGTTTCTTTGTCCCATCACTGGGGTGTCCAGGGCTGGGTTGGGCCGGGTTTGGAGCAGCCTGGGACAGCTCCCTGCTGGTGGTGGAATGGGATCAGCTTTAGGGTCTCTTCCAAGCCATCCCGGGATTTTCCCTTTGGTCCCAGCCGTCCTGCACAGGACATCCTGCCTGTGACACCCGAGCCTGGGAGCAGCGGGGCTGCGACACCTCCACACAGGTGAGTGCAGGAAAAAACAAAAACAAACCCCACAAACAAACCCAAAAACCAGAAAACAAACCCCAAAACTTGCCTGGCCACGGAGAGGGATGTGCCCCAGGGGAATGAAAGCTCCGAGGCCCTCACTGGAGGGAATGAAACATTTGCACCGTTTTTGGATTTCACAGAGGGGCGGCCGAACCTTCCCCCTTCACCTTCGGGTGTCGGTGCCACCTCTCAGGAGTGACCCCACAGAGGGTTTTGTGCCCTGGGTGTCTCTCCAGCCCATAATTCCACCCGGGGCTTGCTGTGCCCACCTGCCCCAGCGGTGCCTCCCTCCGCGGGCACCCGAATGAACCACGAGCCTTTAATATTTCCCCAGCACTTAGCGCTCATTAAAATGTGCTTTGCAGAATTTAATATGCGGCTTGAAAACGACACAACGTATTAAGTGCTTAATATACTAGAAATTATGGAACTATTACAGTCTAAGTAACACGGAATAATTAGAGTGAATTAAACTTCACCGGCAGGATGAGGGAAAGGCTTCAGATTTTTTTATGATTCTCTTCGTCGTTGTTGTTGCTGTTGGAGTCTCAAAATAGTTGAGAGCCGTAACAGCCCCTGAAAACAAACAACGGGAGTCAGGGTTTTTAAATAATTAAAGCGGGAGGGAGCCTGGAGAGTCTGCGCTTGAGCTGAGTTTGGAATCGGGGGAAGCAGAAGGTCTGCGGGCTGCAGCTGATGGAGCCGCTCTTTCAGGCCAGTGGCGGAGCAGCTCGGAGCTGCTCAGCGGAGCCGCGGCCACATCCATCTGCTGGGGCTGGGGATGGGGATGGGGATGGAGCTCCTGGGGCTGGAGCTCCTGGGGCTGCTGGGGATGGTGCTGGGGCTGGGGATGATGCTGGGGCTGGGGATGGTGCTGGGGCTGCTGGAGCTGCTGCTGGGGCGGCTGGGGCTGGGACTGGAGCTGGAGCGGCTGGGGATGGTGCTGGGGCTGTTGCTGCTGGGGCGGCTGCTGGAGCTGGGGCTGGGGTTGCTGCTGGGGCTGGGGATGGTGCTGGGGCTGGGAATGGGGCTGGAGATGCTCCTGGGGCTGCTCCTGGGGCTGCTGCTGCTGGAGCTGCTGCTGGGACTGCTGGAGCTGGGGCTGGGGCTGGAGCTGGGGCTGGGGTTGCTGCTGGGGCTGGGAATGGGGCTGGAGCTGCTGCTGGGACTGCTGGAGCTGGGGCTGGGGTTGCTGCTGGGGTGGGGATGGTGCTGGGGTGGGGATGGTGCTGGGGCTGCTGGAGCTGGGGCTGGGGTTGCTGGTGCTCCTGGGGCTGCTGCTGCTGCTCCCCCCGGGCTTTGCTGGAGCGGCTCTCGGGGACGGGAGCGCTCCCGCTCCCGCTGCCGCACGGGCCGGGCTGGCGGTGTCCCCTGCGGGGCAGCTCCCGCCCCCCGGGGGCTGCGGAGAAAAAAAATCGGGAAAATCCCGATTTCCCCGCTTTGGGAAGCGCTTCGGGGCATCGCGCGGGTGCTGGGTGGGGGAATCCCGGGGGGGTTTCGTGGCTGGAGAGGATTCCCCGGACCGGGGGATGAATCCCGGGGGATTTTCCCGGTGTGAGGGGATTCCCCGGGCCGGGGGATGAATCCCGGGGGGTTTTCCCGGTGTGAGGGGATTCCCCGGGCCGGGGATGCCCTCGGGAGGGTCTCCAGCAGCGACGCCAGGAGTTCAGGCAGGAGTGGGAAGGGATGGGAATGTGCCGCTGTCCCAAAGCCCTGCGTGGGGGAGGTTTCCATGGGATGTTGGGAAGGAGCTGTCCCCTGGGAGGGAACAATTATTTGTATGTAATGGTAGGCTACGTTATTTCTATTATGTATAATAATATTGTATTTTTACTATATATATATAATATACATAATATATATTATATATCATATATATAAAATATTATTATGTATAATATTTCTATTTCCCTATTTCTACATATTTCTATATGTACATATTGGACATATTACATATATACATATACTCTTATTTCTATTATGTAGAATAACATTGTGTTGTTGTATATATGATGTAATATAGATAATATATATATTATTATAAGAATGTATTTTTATTTTATATTATATTTCTATTATATATAATAATCATTATACCTATTTCTACATATTCCTATATGTACATATTGTACATATTACGTATATCCATATACTATTACTTCTATTATGTATAATAACATTGTATTGTTGGTGTATATATAAAACACATATAATATAAAATATATAATATATTATTATAATGTATTATATGTTATCTGTTATATATGATATATTATATTTCTATTATATATAATGATTATACCTATTTCTACATACTTCTATATGTACATATTGTACATATTACATATCTACAGATACTATTATTTCTATGATGTATAATAACTTTGTATTGTTGGTGTATACATATAATGTAATATATATAATATATATAATATATATTATCATAATAATGTATTATATATTTTATATTCTATTTTTATCTTATATCTTATGTCTTATATCTTATATCTTATATCTTATATCTTATATCTTACTTATAACTTATAACTTAAACTTATATATTATATATTATATATTATATATTATATATTATATCTTTATTATATATTATATTTCTATTATAGATAATAATTTTACCTCTTTCTGCATACTTCTCTATGCACCTATTGTACATATTCCATATATCCATGCACTCTCATTCCTATGATGTACATTATTCCTAGATGAACAAGGTAGGCTGCATTCTTTCTGTTCCGACCAGAATTTAACTTTGCAGGAGGCAGCATCACCGAACCCCAGCCCGGGGGCGAGGTCTCCTGCCCGGCTCTCCCCTGACGGCGCCTCCAGCCCCTCTGCTCATTCCAGGCCGGGCTTGTGCTCCTGCTCGGTGTCCCTTTGAGTCGCGCAGCTCGGATAACCCGGGACAAATGTCCGGGTGTGGCTTTAGGGTCTCGCCCACCCCAAAAATCCGCTTCCCACCCCAGGGGCCGGGATGCGATTCCCAGGGGAGCCGTGGCTGCCCCGGGATCCCCGGCGGTGCCCGAGGCCCGGCTGGAGCGGCCCGGGGGTCCCTGCCCAGGCAGGGGGGGGTTTCAGAGCCTTCCCAGCCCAACCCCTGATTCCAGGGAAGCGCCAGGAGGTGGCGGCCGCCGCGCTGCTCTGCGGAGCTGGAAGGTTCTGCGCTCCCGCCGTGGAAAAGCGACCGCGCTGAGCCCAGCCCGGGGCAGGAGGCGACATTCGCCCTCCGCGGGTCCCCGTCCCAGCGCCGTGTCCCCTCGCCGGGCTGGCAGAAGAGGACAACACCGATGCCGGGGGATGGCGCTGCCCCTCGGCTCCCGGCTGAGCCCGGCCGGTTCCCTGCTCCTACCCTGATCCCGTCCCCATCCCGCGGGAGCCGTGCCAGGCCCGGGCTGAAGCCGAGGCAAGCACAGCCCCGCTGCGCCCCTCTCATCACCCCCGAGCGCCTCCAGGAGCGAGCCGTGCCCGGGGAGCGTGGGCACGTGGAACGTGTCCTTCCAGCGGGATTTGCTCCATCACCTTCCCAGGTGAACTCCCGGGAGCCTCCTCCTCCTCCTTCTCCTCCTCCTCCTCCTCCTCTTCCAGACCAAAAGCTGCCGGTCCCAGGCGCTTTTTCCCAGTCCCAGCACTGCTGTGATGCTGTGGAGATGATCCCGTGGTCCCACAGGGGTTCTGCCCACCATGGATGTGTCCAGGGGGTGAGGAGGACCTGGAATGTTCAGATGTGACCAAAATGATCCCATGGTCCCAGAGGGATTCTGCCCACCATGGATGTGTTTTTCCAGGGGGTCAGGAGAACCTGGAGGGTTCAGGTGTGACCCAAATGATCCCGTGGTCTCAGAGGGGCTCTGCCCACCATGGATGTGTCCAGGGGGTGAGGAGGACCTGGAATGTCCAGGTGTGACCAAAACGATCCCATGGTGCCACAGGGATGCTGGCAGATTCCCAGGATTCTGCCCACCATGGATGTGTTTTTCCAGGGGGTGAGGAGGACCTGGAAGGTCCAGGTGTGACCAAAATGATCCCGTGGTCCCAGAGGGATTCTGCCCACCATGGATGTGTCCAGGGGGTGAGGAGGACCTGGAATGTCCAGGTGTGACCAAAATGATCCCATGGTCCCAGAGGGATTCTGGCAGATTCCCAGGATTCTGCCCACCATGGATGTGTTTGTCCAGGAGGTCAGGAGAACCTGGAGGGTTCGGGTGTGACCAAAATGATCTTGTGGTCCCAGAGGGGTTCTGCCCACCATGGATGTGTTTGTCCAGAGGATGAGGAGAACCTGGAGGGTTCAGGTGTGACCAAAACGATCCCATGGTGCCACAGGGATGCTGGCAGATTCCCAGGATTCTGCCCACCATGGATGTGTTTATCCAGGGGGTCAGGAGAACCTGGAGGGTTCGAGTGTGACCAAAATGATCTTGTGGTCCCAGAGGGATTCTGCCCACCATGGATGTGTTTTTCCAGGGAGTGAGGAGAACCTGGAATGTTCAGATGTGACCAAAATGATCCCGTGGTCCCAGAGGGATTCTGCCCACCATGGATGTGTTTTTCCAGGGAGTGAGGAGGACCTGGAGGGTTCGGGTGTGACGCTGTTAAAGACCACAGTGACACAGATTCCGACTTCAGAAGGTAAAAATGACTCTTTTATTTCTGGTAATTTTTTTCCCTTTTATGCTGTTCTACAGAGAACAACCCAGTGGGTGAAACAAAGACAAACCCCTTCAATCACATTGGTCAGAGCAGAGGGACAGCAAGGAGAAGCCCCTCCTAGGGAAAGGATTTTAAACAAAGGTTACAGTCAGGAAAACGTGTCTCTGGTTGGCAGAAAACTCTTTGGGAAAAGAGTTTCAGAGAACCCAAAACACCTCAGGTTTTTATACTCTTTTATTCTGTTCTACAGAGAGCAGCTCAATGGGTGAAACAAACTTTTTCCATCACATTGGTCAGAGCAGAGGGACAGCAAGGAGGAGTCCCTCCCAGGGAAAGGATTTTAAACAAAGTTTACAGTGACAAAAACGTGTCTCCTGTAGACAGAAAACTCTCTGGAAAAGAGTTTCAGAGAAACCCAAACATCTCAGGGTTACTCTTTTATCCTGTTCTACAGAGAACAACCCAATGGGTGGAGGAAAGACAAACTTCTTCAATCACATTGGTCAGAGCAGAGGGACAGCAAGGAGAAGTCCCTCCTAGGGAAAGGATTTTAAACAAAGGTTACAGTGACAAAAACGTGTCTCTTGTAGACAGAAAACTCTTTGGGAAGAGTTTCAGAGAAACCCAAACATCTCAGGCACCGAGCAGTGTCCCGCTCCCCCATCCTCACAGTCACCCCTGGGCTCTCTCCAGGAGCTCCACCTCCCTCCTGTCCCAGGACACTCCTGCAGGAGTGTCGCTGTTGGACACAATGATGGAGGCAGGGAGTGATTCAGAAGGGCTGCGTGGTCCCCTTGCAGGAAGGAGACCCCGGTTTATTTCTCCAGCTACTTTTATGCTTTTTCAGATGGGCCCACCTTAGAGGTGGGACCTTTGGGAACCATTGGTCAGTTCCAGAGACCGCCACGCGAAAATCCCTCCTCTGGGAAATTTGTACAAAACAAGGTAGTTTACATGATGTGACCTTGTGTACCAAAAACATGCCTGGGAACAGAATTTCCCAAACCCAAAACGTGGTAGGCACGAAGCGTGGTGGGGGCTGAGCCAGGGCAGGATCCCCTCCTTGACCCCCCCAGGCACAACTCCTGCCCCAAAACCCTTTGGAAGAGGACAGGAATCCTCTTTTGGGATAGATTTTGGGAACCCCGTGGTGCTCCCCTGGCTCTGGAACGGAGCTCAGCCCTCAGCTGGAAGGGCTGCCGGTGTCACCCTCCCCCGAGCCCCACACCATGAGGGTCCTGCCAAGTCTGGCACCTCTTAATTTGCTCTTTTCCCAGGCATTCCTGGATTTACGGCTCCGGACCCGGCGCGGGTGGAAAGCTCCCTCCAGGGGCTCGCTCCACGCCACAGCCTTGCTGGGCTCCCTGGAGGAAGCTGATGTGCTGCTCCCTGGAAAGTTTCCACCTGGATTTTGCGGGAATTCGGGCTTTGGGAGCTGGCAGGAGATGTGCCTGTGGTGGTTGGGTCTGAGCTGAGGGTCGGTGCTCTGTGGCTTCAAACGCTCCCTTGTTCTCAGGTGCGGGAATGCGCCAATTTGGAAAAATGGAAGAGAAGTGGGAAGGGGGGAAAGGAGAAACCTGGGAGAAAAGGGATTTTCAGAGATGCCTGCACCATGTCAAGGAAGAAAAGGGATTTTTAGGAATGCCTGCACCACATTGGGGAAGAAAAGGGATTTTTAGTGATGCCTGCACCACACTGAGGAAAAAAATGGATTTTCAGTGGTGCCTGCATCTCGTTGAAGAAGGGATTTTTAGCAATGCCTGCACCACATTGAAGAAGAAAAGGGATTTTTAGCAATGCCTGCACCACGTTGAAGAAGAAAAGGGATTTCCAGCGATACCTGCACCACATTGAAGAAGAAAAGGGATTTTCAGTGATGCCTGCACCATATCAAGGAAGAAAAGGGATTTTTAGCAATGCCTGCACCACATTGGGGAAGAAAAGGGATTTTCAGTGATGCCTGCACCACGTTGAGGAAGAAAAGGGATTTTTAGGAATGCCTGCACCACGTTGAAGAAGAAAAGGGATTTTTAGCAATGCCTGCACCACACTGAGGAAAAAAATGGATTTTCAGTGCTGCCTGCATCTCGTTGAAGAAGAAAAGGGATTTTCAGCGATGCCTGCACCACATTGAGGAAGAAAAGGGATTTCCAGCGATGCCTGCACCACATTGAGGAAGAAAAGGGATTTCCAGCGATGCCTGCACCGTGCTGAGGAGAACATTTGGAGCTGGTTACCATCTGCAGCCCTCGTCCAAAGCAAACATCACCAGCCCGTCCAGCTTTGGCTGCGTGGTGGCCATAAAGCCCTGCAAGGGCATCCAGGCTAGCACAGCCCTGGAGCCGCGGCCAGGACGAGGTCTCAGCGCCTTGAAAAACAAACCTTGGCAGGAGCCCCGTTCCCCCCAATAAAAATTCCGTCTTCACGGCTCTAATCAAGTTTTCCAGAGCTGCGCTCCAAATGAGAAACTGCAGGCAGAACGTCTGACCCCGGAGAAGGAGGGTGGAGCCTTTCACTTAAATGGAAATTTCCAGAGCCCTGGCAGAGCTGTGGAGTGTCCCAGGAAATCTGCTCCAAGCTCTGCCACTGAGGTGTTTTGGGTTCTCTGAAACTCTCTTCCCAAAGAGTTTTCTGTCAACCAGAGACACGTTTTCCTGACTGTAACCTTTGTTTAAAATCCTTTCCCTAGCAGGGGCTTCTCCTTGATGTCCCTCTGGTTTGACCAATGTGATTGAAGAAGTTTGTCTTTGTTTCACCCGTTGGGTTGTTCTCTGTAGAACCAAACTCCTGCCTGTCCCTGCTCCCAGGGGGATGAGGCTCCTCGGCTGGGCTCCCTGGGAGAGCTGGGATTGTCCAGCCTGGAGAGGAGAAGGATCCAGGGAATCCTCAGAGCCCCTGGCAGGGTCTGAAGGGGCTCCAGGAGAGCTGGAGAGGGATTTGGGATAAGGGCTGGAGGGACAGGACACAGGGAATGGCTTCAGAGTGGGAAAGGGGAGACTGGGGTGGGATCTTGGGAAGGAATTCCCAGCTGGGAGGGTGGGGAGGGGCTGGGCTGGAATTCCCTGGATCTCTGGAAGTGTCCAGGGCCAGGCTGGACGCTGGAGCAGCCTGGGACAGCGGGAGGAGTCCCTGCCCATGGAGCTGGGTGACTCCAGGATTCCAGTGATGCCAGGAGCTCGTCCTGTCTGGGACAGGAGGGAACCACAGCGCGCTCCATCCTCGGGCTGAGAGACTTCCAGGGACACAAACCCCGGGCCAGGCCGTGGCTGGAAGGCTGGTGAGGGCTCCTGGTGGTGGCAGTGGCTGAGTTCTGTGCCACCACAGGGGTCACACAGCACCTCCCGTGGAGCTCTGGGCACGGAAAAATTGCCTGGAAACAACAGAGGTGGCAAAGCACAGCCGGGCTCAGAGAGCTCAGCCTGGTGAGGGCAATAGGCTGGGCCTCAATTGGTTTGGTTTGGTTTGGTTTCTTTGGTTTTTTGGGGTTGGTTTTTTGTTTGGTTGGGGTTTTTGTTGTTGTTGTTGCTATTTTTGCTTGGTTTTTTGTTTTGGTTTTTTGGTTGGTTTGGTTTTTTTTTCACGAAATTCACCCCCTTGGTTCCTTGGCTTTCCCACAGGGGGATGGATGGATGGATGGATGGATGGATGGCTGAGGAAAAATCTGATTTTTTGGAAGCATTGTGGCATCTCCTGGGATCGGCCCCAGCCGCTGCTGCCTCTGATTTTTGCCCAGAGAGCTGATATTTCAGAGCTCTTCCCACCCTCCAAGTCCTCTGGAAGCGTTAAGTATTTTTTTTTTTTTTTTTTAATTTTTTAATTTTTTTCCTTGCATCCAGCAAATGGAACAATAACTGGAGGACTTAATTTCCCCATCTGTCAGCTCATCCCGAACAAATTGTCCGTCCTTCTCTTCGGAGTGAAATCTCAGCTAAATTAAAAGCTTTAGTGTTCATCTTCGTGGAGCAGAGGTTCTGGAGGAAGTTCTGTCATCACATTTCTGCCTGGTTCTGGGTTTTTTTTGGTTGTTTTGTGGTTTTTGAGATTGTGCCAGGGACAGCAAAGGTGAGATGCTGTAGGTGGGACAGACAGGGTTAGGGAGCTGTGATAGGGACAGGATGGAGTGAGCCAGAACTGGAGGAGAGACAGAGCCAGAGCTGTGTGGAGCTGCTGTTAGAAGATACAGAGAAAAGGTACAGGAGACTGTTTGAATAATGAGATGCTGATACTTGAAGCCTTCTGATGATTCTAAGGAAGCACCTCGAGTGCAGTGGCTTTTCCTTCTCAACCTGCAGACCTCCACCTGTGCCCGCAGGTGCTGCCCCAGGAGCAGAGGTGGGATGCTCTCAGCTGGCTCCCAGCCCCGGGATAACAATTCACCTCTGCAAACCTCTCTGACGGCGCCAGAAACGCTCGGGCCCGCTGCCCGTTCCAAGCACGGCCATAAAAAACAGGAGACAAAGAAAAAAAAAACCCAGCAATGAAACTGCCTGTAAAGCCTGCTGGAGGGAGCCCAAAAGGCCCTGTCTAATGCTAATAATAAGCATATTTCCCAAAGGTGACGTTTGATTCCTCTCCAAAAGCGAAGGCGTTTGCAGCTCTGCCCGGCTGTGGATTCCTCGAGGATTCACTGGGGCAGTTTAATGTGGGACCAAGTTTGTGAAGCCTTCGGCCAAGCTCAGGAGAAACAGCCCCAGTCTGGACCAGACTGGGCCACAAAGCACTTCCCAGATGATTTGGTGTTTTTCACAGCAAGCCTGGAGGAAAAAGAAAAAAAAAATCAAAATAATCGGGAAGGGTTTTGGGTTTGCGGCCTGGAGAGCGCAGAGCCCGGACCGACCCAGAAATGTTTGTACTGGGCATTGATGGGCTGCCTAAAACGACCTCCAGAGCCTCTGCAGAGCACCAGGGATTAAAATAATAATAATAATAATAATTAAAGAAAAATCTATTCCAGCCCATTATCTGCTGGAATGCATCCGAGTCCATCAGTGCCAGGGAGCCCCTGCTCAGGGAGACCTGTGGAAATGGGTGGAGTTTGGAGCAAATCAGGGTTTTGTTGGGGGGGGGAAAATCACAACAGAATATTTTTCCCCCTTGGTTTTATTTATCTTTATTTATCTATTTCTCTTAATTTAAATATCCTCATCTATTTATCTTATTTTATATTTATTTATTTATCTTTATTTCTCTTAATTTCGATATCCTCATCTATTTATCTTATTTTATATTTATTTATTTACCTTTATTTCTCTTAATTTAAATATCCTCACCCATTTATCTTCTTTTATACTTATTTATTTATTTATCTTTATTTACCTTCATTTAAATATCCTTACCTATTTACCTTCATCTATTTATCTTAATTTATATTTATTTATTTGTCTTTTTTTTTTAACCTTAATTTAAATACTCTCACCTCTTTACCTTTATCTTAATTTATATTCATTTATTTATCTTTACAGCTGAAGGGGCGGAGCTGGGGGAGTGGGACACAAGTCCCAAAGGGGGAAGAGAGCCCTGGCTGCTGTGTGAGTTTTTGGGATCAATGAGGATAATAATTCACCTGGAAGGGCTCTCTCCTTTGCTGGTTTTCCACAAATTGCCAGTGATAATGGGAGGGTTGTGCCAGCGAGGATAATAAAAATAAATATATTTTTTTTTCAAAATAAAAAGAGCAGAGTGCAGTTGCTTGGAGCAGCGCCGGGATGGTTTAGTTTGGGAACTCCCCCGGGGTTCCAGCTCTTTTTTTCCCTATGGAACAGAGCGTTCCTCCTTTCCCTGGAGCTCATCCCAAAGACACAACAAACCCAAGCAATCCTCCCCCAGCTCAGGGAGCTCTGCAGTCCCCAGGCCTGGAGGTGTCCAAGGAATTCCTGGATGTGGCACTCAGGTGACGAGGTGGGGATGGGACAGAGCTGGGACTCGATGGCCTTGGAGGGCTTTTCCAGCCTCAGGGATTCTGGGATTCCTGCTCACCATTTTCCAGGCACTGCTCTTCCTCCTCCCTTCCCCATCCTGGATTTTCACCCTGGTAGGGGTGGGGGTTAGGCCTAGGGCCCAATTAAAAACATAAACTTTTAATTTTAAACTCTTATTAAAACTATAATCATTCCTCACTCAGAATACAAACTCACAATTCCTCGTTCTAAGTCGCCTTTCCATGGACAGCTCCACCAGGTATTTTGTGCCTGATCCTGGAGTTGGGGCTCAGCTTTTTTTTTTTAAACACTTTTTTTTTTTTTTTTTTTTTTTTTTTTTTTTTGACTGGGGCAGCTCTATTTCTTTGTGCTTTGGGAGGGTAATTCTGGGCACTCAAGGCCTTGGAGGGCTTTTCCAACTTCATGGGTTCTGGGATTCCTGCTCACCAACCAGAGCCATTTTCCAGGCTCTGCTCTTCCTCCTCTCTTCCCCATCCTGGATTTTCACCCTGGTAGGGGTGGGGGTTAGGCCTTGGGCCCAATGAAAAGCATAAACTTTTAATTTTAAACTCTTATTAAAACTATAATCATTCTTCACTCAGAATATAAACTCACAATTCCTCGTTCCAAGTCGCTTTGCCACGGACCTGGGATTTCGTGCCTGATCCTGGAGTTGGGGCTCAGCTTTTTTTTTTATTTTAAACACTATTTTTTTTTTTTAACTGAAGGCAGCTCTATTTCTTTGTGCTTTGGGAGGGTAATTCTTGGGATGGCCTTGGAGGGCTTTTCCAACCTCACGGACTCTGGAATTCCAGCTCACCAACCAGAGCCATTTTCCAAGCTCTGCTCTTCCTCTTCCCTTCCCCATCCTGGATTTTCACCCTGGTTAGGCCTTGGGCCCAATTAAAAGCATAAACTTTTAATTTTAAACTCTTATTAAAGCTATAATCATTCCTCACTCAGAATACAAACTCACAATTCCTCGTTCCACGTCGCTTTGCCACAGACCAGGGATCTCGTGCCTGATCCTGGAGTTGGGGCTCAGCTTTTTTTTTTTTATTATTATTTTAAACACTATTTTTTTTTTTAACTGGAGGCAGCTCTATTTATTTGTGCTTTGGGAGGGTAATTTTATGGGTAAATATAATCTTTATTAATATTTTCTTTGTTAACTCGCTGCTGTCGCTGAAGAGCTTTGAAGATGAAAGCGCAATAAATATTAACGTTATTCCAACTTATTCGAAATGTTGCCAGCATTCCAGCATCCAACATCTTTCATCCCAAGAATCTCAAAGTGCTTTTTTTCCAAATGTTAATTAATTTCCTCTCAGCAGTCCAGGGGGATGATACCTTTTATCCTCAGCATCTTCATTTCCCCAAGGAGCGGCGCTGAGTGCATTTTTACCCCATGGATTTGGGCAAAAAAAATTAAAAAAAAAAGCAGGGAAACACGGCAGGAGATTTTTTTTTGGGATTGAGCCAGAAATTCCTGCCTCCCATTTTCCCAGCCTTGCTGCCTGACAACATTCCCTGCCTGGGAGTGGGGTGTGACACTCAGCTGCTTTTATTGGTGGCTCTTAAAAGGAAAAAAAAAAACAAAAACACAACAACAACAAAACCACCAGACAAGGATCACAAGCCCCACCCAGGGCATGGGGAGGAAATAAAACTCCTCCAAATCAGGATGATCTTGGACAGGAAATCAAGGATTTTCAGGAATTTCGATGGGCAGGAGGAAATCTTGATGGGATTTTGTGTTAGGGTCTTGAAATTCTTATTTAAAAGCCCGTTAAAATGGAAATATTTTCTCAAATGCAGCACAAGTGAAGATCTGAGCTGAAGGAATGAAATTCCTCCAAATCAGGATGATCTTGGACAGGAAATCAAGGATTATCAGGAATTTTCGATGGGCAGGAGGAAATCTTGATGGGATTTTGTGTCAGGGTCTGGAAATTCTTATTTAAAAGCCCATTAAAATGGAAAAAAAAATCTGAAATCTGAGCTGAAGGAATGAAATTCCTCCAAATCAGAATGGTCCTGGTCAGGAATCCACAAATTTTCAGGATTTTTGATGGGCAGGAGGAAATCTTGATGGGATTTTGAGTCAGGGTCTTGAAATTTTTACTTGAAAGACAATTAAAATGGAAATATTTTCTGAAATGCAGCACAGGTGAAGATCTGAGCTGAAGGAATGAAATTCCTCCAAATCAGGATGATCCTGGTCAGGAATCCACAAATTTTCAGGACTTTTGATGGGCAGGAGGAAATCTTGATGGGATTTTGAGTCAGGGTCTTGAAAATCTTATTTAAAAGCCTGTTAAAATGGAAATATTTTCTCAAATGTAGCACAGGTGAAGATCTGAGCTGAAAGAATGAAATTCCTCCAAATCAGGATGATCTTGGACAGGAAATCAAGGATTTTCAGGAATTTTTGATGGGCAGGAGGAAATCTTGATGGGATTTTGTGTCAGGGTCTTGAAATTCTTATTTAAAAGCCAATTAAAATGGAAAAAAAAATCTGAAATCTGAGCTGAAGGAATGAAATTCCTCCAAATCAGGATGATCCCCATCAGGAATCCACAAATTTTCTGGATTTTCGATGGGCAGGAGGAAATCCTGATGGGATTTTGAGTCAGGGTCTTGAAATTCTTATTTAAAAGCCCATTAAACAGAAATATTTTCTGAAATGCAGCTCAGGTGAAGATCTGAACTGAAGGAATGAAATTCCTCCAAATCAGGATGGTCCTGGTCAGGAATCCCCAAATTTTCTGGATTTTTGATGGGCAGGAGGAAATCTTTGTTGAGTCAGGATCTTGTAATTATTTAAAAGCTCGTTAAAATGGAAATATTTTCTGAAATGCAGCACAGGTGAAAATCTGAGCAGCAGAGCAAATCCTGCAGGTGAAACTTCTCCTTAAAAAACCAAAAAAAACCTCCCCAATCCAGAGGTGAGTGAGTGATGAGCCAAAAACACAAAAAAAAAAAAAAAGAAAAAAAAAAAAAAAGAAAAAAAAAGAAAAGAGGATTTGGAGACAATGTGACTCCAGCAGGCCATGAGAACAATGAGGAGTTCAAAAATAGCACTATTGACTGGTGGAAAAACAACATACATATAATTTTCAGGTAATTACTGCCGTATAATTAGCTGGGTTGTTTTCACATGAGCCATCTGAAATGAGCTCAGCTTCACTTGCAGCCTTCCCATGACTCAGGGGGTGATGGAAGGAGAGGGGTTTGGGTGAAAAATGAAGATTTTGGGGTTTTTTTCCCCCTTTTTCAGGGCCTGGCTGCTGCTGCTTTATCCTGAGTTTATCCTGCTTTTTAGGCTAAAAAAAAAAAAAAGAAATTTAGAGGAAAATCTACTCTATAGGAATTCCATGTGTGGTTCACAGTGGGAGATTCAGGATTGGAACAGGCCTTTTTCTGGATCACTGTCTGTGAAAAAAAATATTATAAATTCAGATTATAATGATTATATTGATTATAATTATAAATTATTTATAATATTTATAAATATACAAATATGTATCTATTTATATATTTTTATATATTATATTATATTTATAAATATTAAAAATACTATCAATATATAATATTAATAATATTATTTATCATATATTATCTATAATATTATAATATTATAATATAATATAATAATATAATAATATTATAGATTATAGTATTTATAATATTATAATATTTTATAATAATATATATAACATTATAATATATAATATTATGATATTATAAACATTATGATATTATATATTATTTATAGATTATAAATTATGTTTTATGTGCAGTGGAGGGAGTGGAGAGTGAGGGGAACATCCTGACAGGGACTCACTCACTCCCCAGCTTCTGGAAAATGTTAATTGTTTTTTATTTATTTGATTTGATGGCCAGAGCCTTTGCTCAGTGAGAATCATTTGCTGCCTGTAGGAACAACTTCTGACCCGAGCACCTTAAAAAAAAAAAATCCCTTTTAACTGGAATGAAAGAATTTCTCCCCGTGAAACCCCCTGGGTTTGTCGATGCTGGGAGTCTGGAGAGCGCAATGAAAAGCCTCCCTCACCTCTGGGATGATATTTTGGAAAGAAATGCAGCTTCCTGGAGTTTTTCTCCCCGTGTTTGGGTGGGGTTTTTGGCCAGTTGGAAGCTTCTGGAGGATGTGATGTTTCAAGTTGTCCTGGGTTCCGATGTAAAATTGTGCCCAAGGTCTGTGTTCCATCCCCATGAGCCCTTGGAGCCAAGGTGGGGCAGTGTTTTCCTGATCTCCTGTTAATGAGCCTAACGATGCCTTGCCACGTGACTCATGGATCACTTCCTCTGGAGTTATCTCTGGTTAATGGGCCATCAAGGACCCACTGCAGGACTCATGGCATGAGATCATCCCACTGGGAGATGCTCTGCCCAGGGGGAGGAGCCAAGCATTCCCACCTGGATAGAATCCAGGGTTGGAGACATCACAGGGAGCTTTTATCCACTGGACTCCCAGAGGAGACAAGAGCTACCAGATGGGATCACTGCTTGGACAAGAACATCTCATCTGGTTCCACTGGATTCCTGGAGGAAGATTGGATCCTTCTCACCATCACTGGGCCCTTCTCACCATCCCTGGACCCTTCTCACCATCTCTGGGCCCTTCTCACCATCCCTGGACCCTTCTCACCACCCCTGGACCCTTCTCACCATCATTGGACCCTTCTCACCATCCCTGGACCCTTCTCACCACCACTGGACCCTTCTCACCATCACTGGACCTTTCTCACCATCACTGGGCCCTTCTCACCATCCCTGGACCCTTCTCACCATCCCTGGGCCCTTCTCACCATCTCTGGGCCCTTCTCACCATCCCTGGACCCTTCTCACCATCACTGGGCCCTTCTCACCATCCCTGGACCCTTCTCACCACCCCTGGACCCTTCTCACCATCACTGGGCCCTTCTCACCACCACTGGACCCTTCTCACCACCATTGAACCCATCTCACCACCCCTGGACCCTTCTCACCATCCCTGGACCCTTCTCACCATCCCTGGACTCTTTTCTCTCAGGATCATCTCTACTCCAACAGAACCACCTCTGCTACTCCAGGAGGACTCACTTTTGGACTGCTTCAAACACCCTGACCAACAGGGTGTCAGGCTGTATTATTCCATTTTATTTGACCTTTTTGGGTTTTTTCTCTCTTCTATTAAATTGTATCTCTGACTGGGAGTCTCACTGGTTTTGCTTTCAAACCAGCACACGAGTCTTGCCTGGCTTTGAATTTTCTCAGCTCCCCAGGACTTGCCGTGGTGGCTTTTTTGTTCTTTCTCCATCCACAAATTATGAAAATGGGTGCTAATGACCGAAAAAAAAAAAAATTAAAAAAAATCCCAGTTGTGAGTCATGGAAATGGAATTTTGTTGACAAAAAAAAAAAAAAAAAAAAAAAAAAAAAAAAAAAAAAAAAAAAAAAGGGAGGGGGATTTAACTCAGCCAAAGGAAATGCTTTTCCAACTGGAGATGAATATCTCAGGAATGACCATTTCTTCTCAGAGAGAGAGAGAGAGCTAGTTCAGTTTTTATTAAAAATAAAAATTAAAAAAAATTGAATAATTCAAATAGAAAGCCTGGAGAGAAGCGAGCAGACCCACCCAAGAAGGGGGCAGCTTTCCCAGGGAAGAGCCCCCAACGTGAATTTGAGGTGAGGAAAACGAAGGTGAAGGGGATGCAGGGGCAGGGAATGCTGTCACCTCCCCCTGGGCTGGTCCCACTATAAACCAGTCCCCTCCACGTCACCCCAGGTCCCCAAGGCCTGTCATGGGGTCCCTTAGAACCCCTCAACCCCATCCCTGATGGCCCCAGGTGTCCCCAAGTGTGGTCCTGGTGTCCCCAGGTGTCCCCAGCCCTGTCCCAACACCCCCAGGTGTCCCCAACCCTGTCCCCAGAGTGTCCCAAGTGTCCCCAGCCTTGGTGTCCCTCAGACTCCCTCAAACCCCATCCCTGATGTCCCTAATGTCCCCAGGTGCCCTCAGTCCTGTCCCTGATGTCCCCAGGTGTCCCCAGGCCTGTCCCAACACCCCCAGGTGTCCCCCAGGCCCTGTCCCAGGTGTCCCCAGGGCTGGTTTTGATAGTTCCAGGTGTCCCCAACCCTGTCCCCAGGTGTCCCCAGCCTTGGTGTCCCTCAGACTCCCTCAACCCCCGTCCCTGATGTCCCCAATGTCCCCAGGTGGCCTCAGCCCTGTTCTTGATGACCCCACGTGTCCACAATCCTGGTCCTGGTGTCCCTTGGTGTCCCCAGCCCTGTTCCTGATGACTCCACGTATCCACAGTCCTGGTCCTGGTGTCTCTTGGTGTCCCCAACGCTGTCCCCAACATCCCCAGCTGTCCCCAAACCCTGTCCAGGTGTCTCTCCTCTTGTCCCTGATGTCCCCAGGTGTCCCCAGCCCTGTCCAAGCATTCCCAGATGTCCCTCCCTCATCTGCAGACCAGTCCAGACAGGGATGGGGGACACTGGGGGATCCTGGGGGGCACTGGGGGACACTGGGGGATCCTGGGGGGCACTGGGGACACTGGGGGACACTGGGGACACTGGGGGACACTGGGGGGCACTGGGGGGATCCTGGGGGACACTGGGGGACACTGGGGGACACTGGGGGATCCTGGGGGGCACTGGGGACACTGGGGGACACTGGGGGGCACTGGGGGGATCCTGGGGGACACTGGGGGACACTGGGGGACACTGGGGGATCCTGGGGGGCACTGGGGACACTGGGGGACATTGGGGGGCACTGGGGGGCACTGGGGGGCACTGGGAGCCGCCTCCCACCCCACCATCATCCCCAGAGTGCAAATCCTGGGGAAGAAGGGGCTGATTGTTGTGGCCGTGGCCGTTGTCCTGCAGCTGCGGGGCTCTGGGGAGCGACAGGGGCTGGGAATTGTGGCATTCCAGGCTGGGAATAGGGACTGGGAATGGGTCATTCCAGGCTGGGAATAGGGGCTGGGAATGTGGGCTGGGAATTCTGTCACTCCAGGCTGGGAATAGGGGCTGGGAATGGGTCACTCAAGGCTGGGAATACAGACTGGGAATGTGGCATTCCAGGCTGGGAATAGGGACTGGGGATGTGGCATTTCAGACTGGGAATACAGACTGGAAATTCTGTCACCCAAACTGGGAATACGGGCTGGGAATTCTGTCACTCCAGGCTGGGAATCGGGGCTGGGAATTCTGGCATTCCAGGCTGGGAATAGGGACTGGGAATGTGGTATTCCAGGCTGGGAATAGGGACTGGGAATGTGGTATTCCAGACTGGGAATACAGACTGGGAATGTGGTATTCCAGACTGGGAATACAGACTGGAAATTCTGTCACCCAAGCTGGGAATACGGGCTGGGAATTCTGTCACTCCAAACTGGGAATACAGACTGGGAATTCTGTCAGTCCAGGCTGGGAATACAGACTGGGAATTCTGGCATTCCAGGCTGGGAATATGGGTTGGAAATGGGTCACTCCATGCTGGGAACACAATCTGAGTCTGCAGAGCGGCCACAAATCGAATTTTCCTAAAGATTTGCAGGAATTTTGGCGCGTGGGCGCAGACCCACGGCGGGATGTGAACTCCCCTGGCCCGAGCAGGGAACAAAAACAGGGAACAGGGAAAAAACGAGGGATGTGTCACAGCTCGGGTAATTAGCCATGACACAAACTCATTTGCATCTGCTTTCCATAGCGCCGCTGACACTCCCAAGCGCTCCCTGATCCCAGATCTGAAATTCCTCTCGGGAATTTTTAAGAGACAGGCAAGGGAAAGTTTTCTTTGCTCAGCCCCCAGCCCTGCTTTGGGCCCGGTTTGGGAGAGTTTGATTTGATTTGAGTTTTAATTCTGTAATTACCACTCGTGAAGAGGCTTCCATCGCTCTTGGAGGTGGATTTTGGGGGAGATGTTGGTGCCAGCCCAGCCTCAGCCTCTCTCTCTCCTGGCTCAGCACATCCACGTGTGTCATTATAAAATAAAAAAAAAATGGATTTATTTTATCAGATCTTGGCCATTCCCTTGCCTTCCCTGCCAAGCAGTTTTCACTGAAATATTTGTCTTTTTTCCCTCAGAAAAAGGTGTTTTCACGCATTTCTTGCCCGCAACGACCTCAGCAATAAAGGGATTTTAACGGCTCGGTGGTGTTTTCTAGCAAGAAATAAACAGTAACTCTGAGAGCCTTCCATTAAATCAGTTTTATTCAGGCTCAGAAATGCCCTTGTGTTACTTTTAAAGCGAAGAGCAAATTTGGATTATTAGACAAAGAAGGAAAATACTTGGATACTCGGGCTAATGAAAACAACATGTTGGCAGAACAAAAAAAAAAAAAAAAAAAAAAAAGCATATCTGTTTTAAAAAATATTATTGTGTCTGAACAGGGCTTTGAGCGTGCGTGAGTTGTGTGCCACGATAGGGTTTTTGGGGAAGTCACAGAAGAGGAAACTAAAAAAAGTGGGGGTAGGAGGAGCAGACTCTCAAGTCATTTATTTCACTGCCAAAAGGGGGAAATGTAACTTTGGAAAAATCGGGAATTGAAAATACCGACCTTTTTTTTTGGGGGGGGTGGGGGGGCTGAGGGAAATGTTGGTCTTTCATTTTCTCTCCCCACAGAGGCTAAAAATAAAATTTAAAAAAATTAAATAAAAAATAAAATAAAATAAAATAAAATAAAATAAAATAAAATAAAATAAAATAAATAAAATAAAAAAAATTAAAAATCAAAATAGATCTCGTAGCTTTAGCTCAGGAGCAGGACAACTGGAGGATTGTTTTGGGGCTGCTCTCCCCACATTTATTTTGGAAATGGGGGGAAAAAACCTGACAGATCTGAGCTCTGCCATCCCTGCCACAGCTGGAGGCACTGAGAGCACCTCTGGAAACGACTGGGTGTTGCCAAAATCTTTTTTTTTTTTTTTTTTTTTTTTTTTTTTTTTTTTTTTTTTGGCAATAAACCATCATCTGAGCCTCGGGGAGAGCAGAGAGGAACGAAATTTCACTACATGTAAATAACGGGCTAAAAATAGCAGCGCAGATTGTTTTTCTCATTAAGTTCCTTCTCCATCCTCCAGCCTGTTCTGCCCTGAGAAAGGGGAGTGATGAGCAGAAAAGGCCCAAACTGAAAAAAAAAAAAATAAAAATAAAAAAAACCCAAGAGCCTGGGTGAGGTTTATCCGTGAAAAACAGCGGCAGGACCCATTTCAAACCCGATTTTTTTCTGCAGCCCCTCTTTTAGTTTCGCTTCCTTCTTTCGAGGCAGCCGGAGCCCTTTCTGGGGTTTTATTTCAAATGAGTTTGGAGAGAGGAGGCCGTGGGTTTTTATGGCCACGTGTCAAGTTTGATAGCGTTGTGCCATGATTTAGCAAAAAAAAACACGCTGGAGGCACATGTCCACATCCCCCTGAATTTGGGAGGGAGCAGAGGAAAAGCTGCTTTGCTGTGCAGCAGCCTCATGCAAGGGAAGGGGGGGGAAAGGAAATAAATAATTGAAATAAATTGAGGATTTGTCTGCACACCAGCACAGATCTTTTTGGGTGAATTCTTTGGCCTTGAGGTGAACTCATTGATCATATTAGATCAGGATTGTTCGGTGTATTTAATGATTTTAAAGGAAAGGGTTCTCCACCGGGCCGCCTCAGACCACTGAAATAGTCAGGCTAATTCTGGGAGCCGTGGGCGTGCCGGAGTCAGCTGACTTATTTTTATTTTTATTTATTTTTTTTTTTTTAGCTATCTCTCCGTGCACCCCGCCTCCCCTTTTTCCCCGAACCAGACACCCGGAGAAGGCCTCATCACAGGCAGGATTATCGGGGTGCTGCTCATCAGCCTCCTCCTCTTAATTGCTCATCAGCCTCCTCCTCTTAATTGCTGCTGGTTTTCTGGGAGCTTCCCCGGGCACAGGGATGGGAACGGGATGGGGGGACCTGGAGAAGGGAGAGGGGTCCTGGTGGGATTCTGCAGGCTGAGAACTTCAGGCCTTTCCATCCCAAAAGGCACTGACCCCAAAGCAAACCCTAAATTTGACCTGAGGGGGTGGTGGAAGAGTGGAAGAGGCTCCCAAAATTGAGTGACAACGCTGGAATGATGAGGGTGTGGTTTGAATAGAAGCGTGTGATGTCACAGGGTGCAAAACTTAGTATTTGAGGCTTTAGTGTATATATGTAAAATAATAGATTATAAATATAATATAATACAATATAATATAATGTAATATTTTATATATATAATTTACATATTTATATATCACATATATTTATATTATTATTATATTATATTATATTATATTATCGTGTTGTGTGGTTTGAATAGAAGTGTGTGATATCACAGGGTGCAAAACTTAGCATTTGAGGGTTTAGTATATATATAAAATAATATATTATAAATATAATACAATATAATATAACACAATGTAATATAATATTTTTATATTATATATAATTCATATATCTATATATAACTTATATATTTATATTATTTATTAATATATTATGTTATATTATGTTATATTATGTTATATTGTATTATATTATATTATATTATATTATATTATATTATATTATATTATATTATATTATATTATAATATATTATATTATTGTGTGGTTTGAATAGAAGTGTGTGATATCACAGAGTGCAAAACTTAGCATTTGAAGCTTTAGTATAAATATAATATAATATAATATTACAATACTATACTATACTATAATAATAGCATATTGCTTTATATATATACATTATATATATATATATGAAGGATTTAGGGCGTAGGCTGAGTTCTTCTTTCACCTTCTTCTTCCTGGGTGGGTTTTTTTTTATAATTAGATGGAAAAGTCCACATTGCTGACCACGGGTGGTCAGTCGTTGGGTTAAAAGTATAAATAATATAAATATTTATCGTATTTATAGGAAGTATAAATAATAATACACATAAATCATAACCCACCTGGTTATTGGGTAATTAGAATTTAAAAGATGGTAGAGTTAGGAAATTTTTCTGTCAGTCTGGAGAGTGTTTCTGGGTGAAATGTTTGGGAATGAGACGTTTGGAAAGAGATGTGAGTTGTTGGCTTTGCTCAGCCTCTCGGGACTTCACGTGTGTCCTTGCCATAAACAAGACACCAAGAAGCAAAAACCTGTTTGTTGGACACAAATAATTCACCTATGTTCCTTTTCGAGGTGAAGTACAACAGGACCTGGTCGAAACCCACAGGGTTTTGTCCTGGATCGGTGGAATGTGACACAATCCTGACACAATTCCATCCTCATCCCTGCTTACCAGGAGCTGTTTTCCTCAGGACTTCATATAAATATTCTTCTTACTTCATATAAATATTCTTCTTACTTCATATAAATATTCTTATTTTGATACAAACAGCGTTGTATCGAAAAGCTCCTCAAACACACTGACACCTCTCTCCCAATTCTTCCCTTTAACACAAGCTACCTGATTTTAAATCTTGGGTCAAAAACCCTCTGAGTCAAACGCTGTAAAGTTTTAATTCTGTAATTACCACTCGTGATTATCCTGCCACTGGTTCCCTGTGCACACCTCGTTTTAATCAGCAGAGCTGAGGCACCAAAGTTTTATTTTCATCTTTCAGTGACCATCATCTGAGTGCTTTCTGAATGTAGGATGATGGATTTTATGGCTGCTACGGGAAAGTAGGAAATTTTTGTCTTCTTTGTTCCGTTCTGTGCATTAAGGTGAAGGCCAAGGAGAGGGATTGTCATGGTGATCTATATTTATAGAATAACACAGGTAGAAAGAAGCTGCATCGAGCTACAGTGACTTAAATAATAACATTCAATCCACCCAAATTCGCAGCTGATGCCATCATCTTGCCAGGCAGAAATTTGGTAGATATTTTCCTCTCTGCACTATCTGGCTTGCTGTTGGAAGGACACAAATTTTACTCAAAATTGACACGAAATGGGTGTATTTGGATCCCAACTCTCTGCTTTTTGGGACTCCTAAAACACCTGTACTGCTGTTCCCCGGCAACAGGAAAACCCGGGCAAGCTCACGATAATTCCTGAACTTGTTCGCAGTAGCCCAGGGAAATAAAATTTGTAATTCCCCGAAATAAAACTCATCATTTCCCGCTTGGTGCGGACCAGGCGCCGGAGGCTACGGCAGCACCCGCTGAGGTACCCCGGCCCCATCCCGTTCCACTCCTAAAGGTCTTAAACCCGCGGATTAAGTAGCAGGAAGCGCAGCTGTAAAATCCCATTTTAATCAAGTTATTTATTACTGCGGGAACGCTCATCCACCGCTCCCCTGCGGCGATCCGGAGGGTGCCCGCAAGGCTGAGGGGAGCCCGGCGGGACCCGCGCCCCTCACGGAGCGCGCAGCGGGGCCGGCGGCACCGCGGGGGCCGCGCCGCTCAGGGCCAAACTTCACGCTCAGGGCGGCGGCCACACCGCCCTGCGTCCCCCGGAGCGGCTCAGGAAGCGCACCGAGAGCCCGGGCGGTGCGGAGGAGCCGAGCCGGGAGCTCGGAGCGGCGGGGACGGCCCGCCCGAGGAGGCACAAAATGGCGCCGCGATTCAAACGCTGCGCGCTGCGGGCGGGCGGGGCGGCGGGGGGGGGCGGTGTCCCGGCGGGGTTCACTGCGCCTGCGCGCAGAGTCGCAAGATGGCGGACAGTGCGGAACTAAAGGTAAAGCGCAGCTCCGGGTCCCCCCGCGGCGCCGCCGGGGCCGCGGCCGAGAGCGGCCCGGGGCGAGATGAGCCCCGCCGGGGCGGTCGACGGCGGAACCCCGCCGGTCAACGGGGGTTGAAGGGTGGGGTGGGTGCGGAGCGGAGCGCGGAGCTGCCTTTCCCCTCGCCGCCCCCCCTCGCCGGCCGCGCTCCGCCGGGCGGCCCCGCCGGCAGCCGGGGCAGCGCGGGCGGCTCCGCTCGGTGCCCGCCGGGTCGGGCCGCGTCGCCGCGGGCTGAGGGCGGCGGCCGGGGGAGCCCCCGCGGGGGGCGGCGCGGGCGGTACCGGGGCGGGGGACGGAGCCTCGGCGCCCCGCGAAGTTTTGCAGGGGAGTCCGGCGGGAGAGCCCCCCCCCCCTCGGCAGCGGCGGTGCCCGCGGTGACAGCGGGGGGAGCGCGCCGGGGGAGCCCGGCCGGCCGCCTCTCCGGTAAATAAAGAACGTCACAAGCAGATGTGGAGGAGTTCCGCGGTGTTGAGCTGGCGGCGGTCCCTGTCATCCTGCGAAAACACATGGAAACGGGGCGCTCCGAGCCACCCCGCAGCCGGGCCGGCGCTCCCCGGGGTGGGGGTCGCTGGCTTCGGGGTATTTTTGGGGAGGGGATTTTTTTTGGGAGGGGGGGTTTTTGGGCGCTCACCCGCGGGGCAGGAGCGGGGGAGCAGTTCTGCCGAACGCGGAACTTTGGATTTCCTCAGGCGCCAAAAGAATCGGCAGTTTTTGAGGAAGAGCAGCGGTAGGATGGAGGGTGACAGGAATCCGCCCGAAAAGCCGAGGAGAAGACTCCCCGAAAACTTTTTGGGTGCAGAGCGAGCCCTGCACAGCCTGCAGGGGTGTTGGAACTTTCAGAGTTTGCTCGCAGTTGTCACAGGGTCGTTTATTCACCGGGAGATTCTCCTGCCTCTGCTTTTAAAGTTCACCGAGTGAACGGCACAAACCGGGGGGATGTTAAATGTGTACGGTCACAGGCGTGTTAAATGTGTAACACAAACTCTGGGATAACTCAGGTGTGACAAAGGAGATATTTTGTCTTTCCCTTGAGGTTTGGTAGATCACGGTTTTTCTGTGTATCGGAGGTTATCGTGCACTTTCGTTTTTAGCTGCTTAAGGAGCTGTCAGCAGGTAAAGAAATATCAAATCTTGAGTGTGTTCTGCCTCGTGTGGGTCAGGACCCTCCAGATCCTCCTTTAAAAATCCTCCTCTGGCCTTTGTTTTTCTGGGTATCCCCAGACCATATTGTATTATTGTATTCCTTGAGCTGTGTAGCCCTTAAGCCTTTTTTTTTTTTTTTTTCTTTTTTTCTTTTCAAACCCTGCTCCCCACATAACGAGATCAAAGGGTTAAGATGCGATTCCGGCGCTCAACTTTTTTTGTTAATTTTAGCGTGGCAAATGGGGGACGGTGTGTTTTGGTAGCTGAACTGCCAGAGTTTGGTGGTGCACAGCAGCCAGCTTGGGTTTGTGTGATGCCTTTATTAGCAAGAGCGACTCGAAAGGAGTTAAAAGAGATGGGAGATAAGGAATAAAAGTCATTCCAAACCCCTTCTCAGAAATCTCCTTCTTGAGAACCGGCAGAGAGAAGTCACAGTTTTTTAAAATTTATTTTTCCAAAAGCGCCGTTGCCACCTCAGGGAGGTGGAGGGTAAATGCCAAAGTTGCTGTTTTAGTCTCAGTTTTATTCTCAATTTCACCTTTCTGCCCGGGTTATGGATGGAGTGGTACTGGCAGGCAGGGGCTGGAGGATGACACTCTGTGAAAAGTTGGGCTTTTTTTTTTCCTGTAGCCATGGGAGCTTGGCAGTTTGCTTAGCAGAAAAAGTAATTACTTCATAAATTTGTACCTTGAGGATCTCAGGACATTCTGATTTTTTGGTGGTGTTTTGGTTTTTTTTTTTTTTTTTTTGGTGTTTTTTTTTTTTTTTTTTAATTTTATTTTATTGTCTTTAGACTGTAGAGAATTCAAAAAGGTGGGTGGGTCCTGCTGTGTCAGGGGGGAGAGAGGACACAAAAATCTCCTGCTGGGGGTTGGAGCTGTCACCCTGCAGCTCTCCAGGCTCTCAGGTACTGCAGGAGGTGAGTGAGTGCTCCTCAGGAAAAGGTGGCTCATGGAAAGCCCTCACATCGTGGTTGGGGACACTGGGTATTTTTTAAGCAGGAGTAAATCCCCAGAAAATGTGCTTTTAAGTTCTTTTTTTTGGGGGGGGGAGTTGAAAGGTAGCTAAGGCAGGGTTTGTGATTAAAGCTCTGCTGTTTTGAAGAATGACCAGTGAGTTCCTTTAATTATTTTCATTTTCTTAGGTAAAACCTTTTACGGTTCTCCTCTGATTAATTAGCAAACAGGATTGATTTCAGATTTAGTGACCTTTAAAAACTAAAATCAGCTGTGATGCTTGGGCAGGGACTCTCTTGCCTGGCCAGAAGAAGTTTGTCAGAAAAAAAACTTCCTCAAGTTTCTCTAACTTGGTTGCCTTCCCGTGCAAAGAACCCTGGGGTTAAGTGTGGGGAGTGTCACATGTGGAAATTAGGGAATGTGATATGATGGGTGCTGCTGCCAAAGGAAAATTAAAGTTCTTGCTCCCTCCAGAAAAACAGTGGTCAGTCTCACTTGCCACAATTTTTCATGGAGGTTTAATCGTGGAATTGCTTTTCCCATCGTGTCTTTTCTGACCACAACCGAGGGCATTTCAGCCTTTTTTGCCCCGTTTGGGATTGTTTGTTCTGTTGGGGGGGGGGAAAAAAAGAAAAAATAATCAGATAAGATCAAACCTAACTTTGCAGATCGCAGCCTTGTGAGGTTACTGAATTCCTGGGGACTGGGGAAGGTTTGGGTAAATTGAAGCAGTATGTTTTCCCTCTCTGCTGCTGAAATAAGGTAGCTGGAAAGTTTGTTCTTCTGCAGAGTTCTCCCTCACTCCATAGGCTGAGGCATACGTGAATTTTCCTGATCTTAATTACTATTCCTGTCTAATTGCACCCAGACTCCAATTTATCTCCAGGTAAGCTATTTAAAGCTCTTTCTAATTGGAAGGAGTATACTTGAGTGATTAAATCTTTCCTTCAATATTTCTTACATCTCTTTAAATTGGTTATTAGGTTGTTGTGATCTTCGCCTTCCACTCCAGCGTTTTGGAAATCATTACGCAGTTTGCAATAATCAATTCAATTAACCACGGATCAAAGAATGAAAAAGAAAAGCTTATGTTCGAGTATTGTCATTCTTGATACTGTCCTAAGAAGCTGGTTTGGAAAGCACATGCTGGGAGGTTTTCTCCTTTGTTCTCTCTCCTTTTAAGAAAGTGCCTTTGGGGATTGAAGAGATCCCTGGTGTGTTTCTTGTTAGACATAATTTATACTTTAAATATAAAAAAAAAGAAAAAAAAAAAAAAAGTGAGCCAAGAGTTTGAATGAAAATTCATCACAGCGTTTCCACACAATGGTGAGGAAAACAAACCCCTCAGAAATATTCTCAGTTGGGAAATAGCCCTCCCTGAAATCCAGGGAAGCAGTTTTGGGGGTAACAGTGACAAATGGACCTGTGGAATTGCATCCCTGATTTTCATAAACATCACCTGCCTACTCCAGCGGTCAATTAGAATTTTACGCTTCTGCGTTACGAGCTCTTTCTGCTTAATCCTTTTATGAGTTGCTGAGGTTGCTTGTTGCTGAGATTAAAGTGAATATAATCTGCTTTCCATTGTCATCTGAGCCCGTGGATTACCTCCCTTCCCGCTGTAATTTGGTCTGTGTCAGCAGAATTGAGTTTTGAACTCGTTTTTGGGATGGATACTGGGGTTTTTTTTTTGAGCTTTTGGTCATCAACACTGGGGTTGCAGATACCAGAGGGATAAAATTGGCAGCTGAACTGTCAAAGCCTCAATCCATAACCCTTTTTTTATTACCATTAAACCCCAGATTGTTGCATGCACGCGGTGCCAGTGGACTTGTGGGCAAACCTTCCCCATCCTGGGAGGATCTCTGCAGGTGAAATTCATTTGAGGAGGGAGATATCAGCACCAGCATTCTGTAGTAGTGCTTTTTGATGGATTTACAGGTGATATTTCTTTTTGGTTATAAAGGCATTTAGGAATTGCAGGTAGGAGATGCAGCTGATTTGGCTTTATTGCACGAGAAAAAAAAAGGTTCCTGCAGGGAGGAGAAGTGCTCAGGACTGCCTGGCCACTGGTAGGAATCACTGGATCAGGCAGACAAGGCAAATAGTTAAAAACATCCCACGGAGCAGGGTGTGGACAGCTGAGCTACCTCTGATATTGAGGTTATTTATAGGGCTGGAGGCTCTGAGTGCTGTGGTTTTATAGCCTGCCCTGCATCCCCCCGGGCCCAGCCAGGGCAGACCTGTCACTAATGCCTTTGGAGTTCCTGGAACTGCTTCTCGGGGAGATCAGCGTCTCATCAGTGCTCTCTTCAGTGCCATTAGAGTGAAAACCAAAGCAGAACTGCAGCACTTGAGATTGGAGTGCTCCCTGTGATTGTTCTGAGATACCCCCAGCCCTCTCCTTTCTCTGGAGCATCTCCTGGAATTCTTGTTTGTCCTAAAGCTTAGGGTGAGGTGGGGGCTGACCCTTTAGAGCATCTCCTGGAATTCTTGTTTGTCCTAAAGCTTGGAGTGAGGTGGGGCTGACCCTCTGGAGCATCTCCTGGATTCTTGTTTGTCCTAAAGCTTGGAGTGAGGTGGGGGCTGACCCTTTAGAGCATCTCCTGGAATTCTTGTTTGTCCTAAAGCTTGGAGTGAGGTGGGGGCTGATCCTCTGGAGCATCTCCTGGAATTCTTGTTTGTCCTTAAGCTTAGGGTGAGTTGGGGCTGACCCTTTAGAGCATCTCCTGGAATTCTTGTTTGTCCTAAAGCTTAGGGTGAGGTGGGGCTGACCCTTTAGAGCATCTCCTGGAATTCTTGTTTGTCCTTAAGCTTAGGGTGAGTTGGGGCTGACCCTTTAGAGCATCTCCTGGAATTCTTGTTTGTCCCAAAGCTTAGGGGGAGGTGGGGGCTGACCCTTTAGAGCATCTCCTGGAATTCTTGTTTGTCCTAAAGCTTGGAGTGAGGTGGGGGCTGACCCTCTGGAGCATCTCCTGGAATTCTTGTTTGTCCTTAAGCTTAGGGTGAGGTGGGGGCTGACCCTTTAGAGCATCTCTTGGAATTCTTGTTTGTCCTAAAGCTTAGGGGGAGGTGGGGGCTGATCCTCTGGAGCATCTCCTGGAATTCTTGTTTGTCCTAAAGCTTGGAGTGAGGTGGGGCTGACCCTCTGGAGCATCTCCTGGAATTCTTGTTTGTCCTAAAGCTTAGGGTGGGTTGTTCTGGTGCTCTCCATCCCTGTGGCGTTGGGCTCTGCTGAAATGATGGAATTGGAAGCAGCAGTCCCTTGGTTGCTTGGGAATCAGCATTTTGAGAGGGTTAATTTTTGGATCACTGGGTGTCCCAGAGGATTTGTGGCTGGAGAATGGGTTTTGTCTCTTGGGGCTTTTCTCTGGCACGAGGTGTTGGTGTTTGGCTCTTGGCTCCACAAGGGAAGAATTTCCCCTCCAGCCCTGAAGTTTTGTCAGAAATGTCTGTTTGCTTTTGCTGCTGTGCTTCCAGTGTAGAAACTTTGGCTTTACAGGTGCCCTTCTAATGGAAAACTCGGCTTTATCACCCTCCATAAAAAGCAGTAAAAGCCTTTGGAAAGCCCCAAATTTCAGGGAAGAATGCAAACATGGCTTTTACGTGAAAAACTTCTCTGTAAACACCTTGTGTGCCTCAGTTCTTTGCTGCCCCCCTTCACCTCTGTTTAAGAGAATTGTGCCTGCAAGAATCACAAATAAATGTTGGTCCTGTTCCTGAGGAGGGGGGGGAAAGGGGAAATGCCCATTTAGAGAGACTGCTGGGGCAGCTGGATTTTGGCATCCTCGTGGCACAGCCCAGGTATCGATTGTGCTCTGTCACTGCTCCAGCTCTGTGCAGCTCACTCCAGTAAGTGCTGAGAGTGTTGGTTTGGGCTTTTTAAAGTGGAGATGATTGGATTTTATGATGCAGAAATTACACGTAGTACCTTCAATAGCAGTCTGTTCATGGAAACAAATGCCTTTCTTAAGAGTAGGATCTTTTGCTAGCGAGAGGGACGAGGAGGAGAAAGGAGTTTACAAAAGGCTGCTTTACTTCTGTTATTTTACTCAATGCTATCAAAGCCATTTCGGACGTAGTCACTGCCATAAAATGGGGCTATTTCAAAATCAATGGAAAGCAGGACAAACCAGAAGGCATTAAACCTTTGAGAACACATGGAGCTGAGGATGGGGCCAGGAGATGGTAGCTTGGCTCTGATCTTGCAGATTTTCAGGGGCAGGCAGAGCCCCGTGGAAGCAGGTGAGCAGGAATGTTTTTTGTCCTCCCTGTGCTGTGCCTCAAACCTTTTCTTCTCCCTCTTTGGCCGAGGCTCCCGTGGCTGGTGCAGCTGTATTGATCCAGGAGCTGGTCAGCAGTTTGCTTCATCTTGTTTTCCTTCTGCCACTGGGGCTGCCTGGGCTCTGCTGCTCTGTTGTGTCCCTTCAGAGCGCTCTGGAGATTGGATTCCAAGGCTGGGGAAGAGTGGGAGTGTATTATGGGCTTGTCTGGAATATGGGAAACAAAGGAATGAAAAGCCAGGGTACAATTAGACCAGAGGTCAGCCTGAGCTTGACCTTCACGTCTATGGGAGATGATATACAAGAGATTTATATGGGAAGTGGCATGATAATTAATGAGAAGGAAAAGGAGCCTCTTAAAGGCTTTGCTTGGAGAGAAGGGAGCCCTGGGCTCAGCAGCAGAGCAAGGACTCCCTGGCCATGTGGGAGTTTATTTAGGGGACGGAGATAAGTGCTGGTCACCTCGTGGGCAGCCCTGCAGATGCTCCGCAGTGAACTTCCCGTGTTTGGGTTAGGAAATGGGAATGAGCTGGCTGGACACTTGCTGATAAACATGGATGGGCTCTGCCTGCTCTCTGCCTTGGCCTGGGCTGCAGGAAATGCTCCAGTGGCTGCTTTCCATGCAGGAAGGACGTCTGAGAGCAGGGCAGGGAGCAAGGGGCACTCCAGTCTCTGCCCAGTTCGGGGCTGACACAGCCAGCAGCTCTTCCTTCAGAAATGGGTGGATGCAGCTTCAGGTGTTGCAGCCAAGCGAGGAGGAGACTGAGCCCAGCTTTCCACATGCTTTAGAACCATGGGTTTAATGGGAGAAGGGGAAAGAGTGGGAGAGCTTGGTATCCCGAGTTTCAAAATGGACAATAATTTCATGCAGCCTCCTGGTGAAGAGCTGTGTGTCACCTTCTCTCCCCTCTGAAGGTTCACTGCTTCTGCAATTTCAATTTTTGGAAGCAGCTTCCTTTCTCTCTCTATTCTCCCCTGTCCCTTCTGTGTCCCTGAGTGCTTTTTCCCATTCCCAGCCCTGATGTAAATTGTCATGCTGAATTCTTCAAGGCAGAGTTCAGCAGGACTCTCTTCTTCAGCAGGTTTTTTTTTGTGGTGTTTCTTTCAGTTTGGCACCATCTTGGCTCCCTTGATCCTGACCACAGATCATTCAGTGGTTCTGGTTGGGAGGGACTGTGGGAAATCTCCAGCCCAAGCAGGATCAGCTGTGGGGTCAGAAGAGGCCACTCAGGGCTTGATCCAGTCCTGGTCTGTGAAACCTCCAAGGATGGAGATGGCACCACCTCTGTGGACAACCTCTTCCTTGGTTTAACTGTTTTCATGGTGGAAACAGGGTTGGTTTGGCTTTTTCTAATCTCCATCCTGAAGCTCTTCCTTCAGCTTGTGCTGCATTCCAGTGGGGAGATCGTGGCTGTTTCCTTGGTGACCTCCTGGACACACTGGAAGGTTGCCAGGAGATTTCTCCAGAACCTTCTCTCCACCAGGCTGAAGGAGCCATATTCCCAAACCTCCTGCCAGGTCATCCTGCAGGACCTCACATCTTTGACAAAGAACTTTTGGGACTGGGGTTTGGACAGGTGATTCCATATTGTGATGCCGTTACCGAGAAGTTTTTACTCCTGAAGATTTCTATTCATGGGCATCCTCAGCAGTGTGCAAAAGGAGCTCCTGAGCCTGTCCACCAGTGGAAAAGGTGGAAGTTGCTTCCACAAATTGAAATTGCAGAAGCAGTGAACCTTCAGAGGGGGGGAGAAGGTGACACACAGCTCTTCACCAGGAGGCTGCATGAAATTATTGTCCATTTTGAAACTCAGGGTACCAAGCTCTCCCACTCTTTCCCCTTCTCCCATTAAATCCATGGTTCTGAAGCATGTGGAAAGCTGGGCTCAGTCTCCTCCTCGCTTGGCTGCAACACCTGAAGTTGCATCTTTTGTGGCCACAGTCAGTGGAGCGTGCAAACACGTGATAAATGTTCTCAGAAATGTGTGCTGGGCGGGACTTAGAGGCCTGGCTTTTCTAACCTGGGTTTATACAAGATACTCAACTGAAAAAGGGGGTGTACGAGATGGTTTGTACTAGATACTCAACTGAAAAGTGATGAGTTAGTGTGCAAAATAGAATTCAGTATGAAAATAACAGCAAACCGAATTTTCCTTGGCAGTTTAGCTCAGGTGCTGCTCCCTGTTCTGTATTTTGTTTTGTAAAAAAAGCAGAAGCCAAATGCAGTAGGGAGCATTTGGTTCAGGTAAAATCTGTAATCTGAACTGCAGGAGAGTCCTGTAAGAAGTTGTGTGGATGAGAATGTTTTTGATACGTTCATTCCTCATCTTGTTTCTCGAGACTCCCTTGACAAAATGATCTCACTTTTTGTGCAGATGTTGTATCTCGTTTCCCTGGTGCAAAACCAGAGCCTTTTGAGGCAGTCCAAGTATTTGTGGAGATTCTCAGCTTCTTGGAAAAGCTGTTGAAGCCAGCCCTGCTCAGGCTGTGGATGGAGCTGTGAGCGCACCTAGAAATGCACAGCACCAGGAGGAGAGACGTGGGACAGAAACAAAGCTGTTCCTTTTGGTGGGTTCTGTGTTGATTTAACAGCGTCTCATCTGCGAATCTGCCGAGGCCACTCCGTGGCAGGGCTTCAAATTTCTTTTTTTTTTTTGTTTCCAAGTATCTGTTGTTGGTTTGAATCACAAGGATTTTAAATAATATTTTTCTAAAGGGTGTCCACCCAGGTTTTTTGTTCAGTTAATTCCTATTTTTTACCTCTTTGCTGTTAAAAGTTGACTCTTTCTGTTCTGCGGTGACGTTTTTATTTGAGGCCCTCGACGGCGTCACTTGGGTTTCGGAGGAAATGGCTAAAAATAAACGTGTTAGCAGCTGATTCTTAGGAATTGGGAGGGTGGCTGTGGTGGCTCAGACCAAGGGTCCATCTAGCCTGGTGCTGTCTGCTGAGTGAGGGGGGGAAAAGCACCAACAGGGCAAAGTGGGAGAAATCCCCTCCCTGCAATATTCCTCCTTCTCCAGCCACTCCCAGCTCAGCCCTCAGGATCCAGTGGGGTGGATGAACCACAATAAATCTGTTTTCAAGTGCCTCTCCAGGTTTCTTTTGGACCTTTATGACCTGTTTTTGTTCCCAGTGTTTTGGGAGGGATTTCTGACCCTGCTGGTGGTGTTTTGAGCCTGGTTCCATCCGTGGATGTTGTGATGGAGGAGGACAAGCAGCTCGCCCCTGTCCATCTCTGTGTGCTGCTCATGGTTTTTCTGGATTGGATCAGAGCTGTCCCCAGGTCCTCTATTTTTAGGTTGAGAACTCTTAGCTTTAATTATTTCTTCATTAGGGAAGTCATGCTGGACTTCTGCCATCCTCTGAACATTTCCACTTCTCGTGCGTGTTGTGTATATGTATATATAATTATTTAATACCTTTTTTTTTTTGTGATGAGACCACCAAACCCACCCACACTTGGAGCTTTGGGCGAAGCAGGAATCGATATAATTGAGAGTGATTTGTTAATTTGCTCTCTGCTCCCTTCCCAGTCATTTCTCCCGGTGATTTGTGTGCTCGCAGCTGAGCTGACGTTTTCATACCTGTGTTTATCTTGGGCCCAGCGGTGGCAAAGGTCACCTCAGAGCTCTGGAAAGCTCTGGGCTGGCTGCTCTGCTTTTCCCACCAGTTTTGGGGCATTAAACTGGCCTCTCCCAGTGATGCTCCATCCTTAAAACCCTGCTGATCCCTGGAGTTTTCCTTGGGTGCTCAGGAACAGGTTAAGCAGAGCGTGCCATGCAGGACTCCAGGCTTGACCTTCCTCTATTGTTTGCTTTGGGGCAGCTCAGCCTGGTTTTGTTGTTTTTTAGGGTTTTTTTGGTTTTTTTTAAGGAGTTATTAATGCTGGAGGAATACTCAGCTTGTGTGTGCAGGCTGGATTCCCATCGTTTCCTTTGACCTGTGCTGTTCTGTTGTTTTTAAACACGGGGAGGACTCGGAGGTGGTGCCAAGCTGCGTGGAGGGGAAGCAGAGATGTGTTGGAACTTGTTTCCTCTGTGCAGTTCACTCAAAAAGTTTGGTGAAGTGTGCCTTTGCTTTTTAGAGGACATTCAGACAGTTTGGTGACAGGCTTGAGCTAATTAATAATTGATTAACTGCATGGACTCCATTCCTTGGGCCCACACGATGCTGTCTTGATGCCTTTATTTTTATTTTTCCTTTCACCGTAGAGGCTGAGCAGAATTGTGAAGCCATTAAAACATCCTTACCTGGAAGCAGGAGCTGTAGGTTATTAACCTGGTGAAGTGGATCAGGACAGGCACAAAGGTGAAGCCAATTCATGCTAAAATTCCCTGCTGAAACCCAGAAAATGCCTTGTTTTGTCACCAGACCCTAAATAATCCCCGGTGCCCTCGTGTGTGTAAAAGGGACAGGCAGGGTATAAATTCATGAACGTGTGAGAGTTATTCAGAGGCCATTAATGAGCTGCAAAAGCCTTGTCTATATGCAAATTCCTATTCAGGGTGGGATTTGGATGAGTGCTTAATGAGGTGGGGCAGTGGTTTGGTCAGTGACGATGAAAAGGAGCAGTGATGGAGCTTCCTCCTCCCACAGAGTGGGGTGGGAATGAGGGGAGGAGGAAGGCTTGGAAAAGTGAGGGGATGGATCAGAGACTGCACCTCTGTCTCTCTCATTTGGTTGGGATTTTGATTTTTGCTATCAGAGTTTTCTTAAGCAGCTCTTTGGATCCTGTGTTATGCCTGTGGCTGAAGCGTGGAAAAGTGTGGGAATGCATAAATCAGAAATTGTACCTCTGTCTCTCTCATTTGGTTGGGGTTTTGATTTTTGCTATCAGAATTTTCTTAGGCAGCTCTTTGGATCCTGGTTTATTCCTGTGGCTGAAGCTTGGAAAAGTGAGGGGATGCTTGCGTCAGAAATTGCACCTCTGTCTCTCTCCTTGGATTGGGATTTTGATTTTTGCTATCAGAATTTTTTTAAACAGCTCTTTGGATCCTGTGTTATGCCTGTGGCTGAAGCTTGGAAAAGCGAGGGAATGCTTGCATCAGAAATTGCACCTCTGTGTCTCTCCTTGGATTGGGATTTTGATTTTTGCTATCAGAATTTTTTTAAGCAGCTCTTTGGATGCTGGTTTATTCCTGTGGCTGAAGCGTGGAAAAGCGAGGGGATGCTTGAATCAGAGACTGCACCTCTGTCTCTCTCATTTGGTTGGGATTTTGATTTTTGCTATCAGAGTTTTCTTAAGCAGCTCTTTGGATCCTGTGTTATGCCTGTGGCTGAAGCTTGGAAAAGTGTGGGAATGCATAAATCAGAAATTGCACCTCTGTCTCTCTCATTTGGTTGAGATTTTGATTTTTGCTATCAGAGTTTTCTTAGGCAGCTCTTTGGATCCTGTGTTATGCCTGTGGCTGAAGCTTGGAAAAGTGTGGGAATGCTTGCATCAGAGACTGCACCTCTGTGTCTCTCATTTGGTTGGGATTTTGATTTTTGCTATCAGAGTTTTCTTAGGCAGCTCTTTGGATCCTGGTTCATTCCTGTGGCTGAAGCCCAGTGAATATGCAGGATCCTGCTTGGAGTTGACTTGCAGTGGTTTTTCGTGCATTTAAAATTCTAGGTGTGGCTGAAACTTGGCTTCTAAAAAAATCCCCCAAATGCTTTGTTTCTCTGCAGGGTCAGTGGTTATTGTGGGAATAAATTAATTGGATTTAGTCTGATTGTAAGAAAAAGTGTCTGGGGGCTGAGGGGGGGGTGGGTTGGGGGGAATGAAATCTCCCTCTTCCCACCAAGCAAGTGTCCTTAGCACGAGCCAGAGCTCTGGGAAACTGTTCCTGTGGGCCAGGAAAATATTGCATACAGAATATATTTAATTTCCTTACCCACTGCGTGCTTGAGCCTATAGGTAACACGCTGGTAATCCACATAAAAAATGCAGTTTCCTGGCATGGACAGAATATCCCAGATTTTGAGGGGTGAAGTGGAGGATAGTGGGGTTGGGATCAGCTTTGCTGAAGGTGCAGCTTCATTCCAAAGCCTTTTCCTTCTCCTGACTGAAGGAAAGCAGCAGGATCTGCTTCCTCTCCCATTTTTCTCTCACTTTGCTGTATTTTCACACATTGGGGAGAAGCCCTGCCTTGTGGCTGATGGGGAGAGCTGAACTTCCTGCTCCCCCTTTCCCTTTCCTTTGTGCCCTGAATCTGCATTCAGGCCTTGGCTTGTGCTGCTCTTGGAATGAAACCCTGGGATTGCTCCCAGCCCCTGAGCCTGCAGGGCTGGCAGCAGCAGCAGCCAGAGGAGTCATCCTGACCCGGGCTCTGCATGGGGAGGACAGGAGCTGAACTTACTCGTGTTAGAGATATTAGATAGTGCAGAATAAGTGTAATATTTTGTATTATTTTTATATAATTTTTATATTTTTCATATTTCTATATTATTTTTATTATTATTTTATTATTATTTTTATTATTATTTCTATTATTATTTCTATTATTATTTTATTTTTATTATTATTGTTATATTATTGTTATATTATTTTTATAATATTTTTATTATTATTCTTATAATATTTTATTATTATTCTTATTATTATTTAAATATTATTTTTATTATTATTTTATTATTATTTTTATTATTTTATTATTATTTTTATTATTATTATTTTATTGTTATTTTCATTATTATTTTTGTTATTATTTTTATATTTTTATTTTTAAATACTTTATATTTTTATATTATACAATATTATACAATATTATACAATATTATACAATATTATACAATATTATACAATATTATACAATATTATACAATATTATACATCTAAAGTTTCACATATAACACAGTCTATAACATATATACAATAATAGTAATATATAATATTATATATAATATATAATATATAATATATAATATATAATATATAATATATAATATATAATATATAATATATAATATATAATATAGTGGTTTTATATAGATGTGTATAGTATCTATCACATAAGAAAGAAATAAATTGCAATCCTGTGAGGACAGGAGGTTGTTTATGAGAGCTGAGCTTCCCCCTGCCAGGATTTTCACCTGGGCTTGAATTTATCTTATAGAACTTTTTTTTTTCTGATCTATCTTATCATAAGATATATTTTACGATTAGATATATGATCTGTTATCATTATTTATATTATATACATTTTTATTTATTTATTTATTTATTTATTCTTAGTTATATATTTACCACATACTAAAGAAGTAAATTGCAATCCTGTGAGGACAGGAGGTTTTTTTATGAGAGCTGAACTTCCCCCTGCCAGGATTTTCACCTGGATTGGGCTTGGATTCACATCCTAGAAGTTTGGGGTTTTTTTTTGCTGATTTCTCTAATCATAAAATATATTTTAGCACTTGAATCTGTGTCATTATGGGATGTAAATACAATTTCTTTAGCATATAACAAATAAATTGCAATAACCAAACCATTCCAGACTCATGGAAACGTGAATTTCCTGGTGCTGCACCTGTGGATTCACAGGCTGCTGCTCGTATAAAATAGAAAGGGGCAGCAATTCCTCTCATTTAACAAGATCATTCTTAACTAATACAGTGGAAAAAAAAAAAAAAAAACATTTCAGAGGCTCAAATCCTTTCTTTAAATACCATAAAACCAGAATGTATAAAGATAATTTCTCAGCTTTTAATCGATCTTGATGACTTATTGCCACGTGACTGCTTCAAAAAAAAAAAATAAAATCTGTGTACTTTGGCTGCCTGAGGTAATTGCTGTGCAGGGCTTAGGAAATAAAGAAATGTGGGCTGGTGGCTCTTTTCTTTTAAATTTTCAATTCCCAAGGTTTGTGAAGTGGCTGGATGGAGCTCAGTGGGGAAAGGGATGGAATCACCTTGGTCACGTCCATCCCACAGGATGTTGGGATTTGGTCTGGAGTGGAAAAGAGCTAGAAAAGGCTCCACTGAACAGTTCCAAAAGATCTTAAAAGGAGGGAGGAAAGGAAAAGGGGAAAAAAGGGGGGAAGGGGAAAAAAAAGGAGGAAAAGGGGGGGAAAAAGGGAGAAAAAAAGGAGGAAAAGGGGGAAAAAGGGAGAAAAAAAGGAGGAAAAGGGGGAAAAAAGGGAGAAAAAAAGGAGGAAAAGGGGGGGGAAAAGGGAGAAAAAAAGGAGGAAAAGGGAGAAAAAAAGGAGGAAAAGGGGGAAAAGGGAGAAAAAAGGGAGGAAAAGGGGGAAAAAAAAGGGAGGAAAAGAAAATAGGAAAAGGGGAAAAAAAAGGGGGGGAAGGGAAATAAAGGGAGAAAAAAGGGGGGGGGAGAGGAGAAAAAGGAGGAAGAGGGGGGAAAAGGGGGGGAAGGGAATAAAAGGGGGAAAAGGGAATAAATGGGGGAAAGGGAAAAAGGGGGGAGGGAAAAAAGGGGGGAAGGGGAAAAAAAGGGGAAAAGGGAAATAAAGGGGGAAAAGGGGAAAAAAGGGAGGAAAAGGGGGGGAAAGGGAAAAAAAAAGAAGGAAAAGGGGAAAAAAAGGGGGAAAGGGGGAAAAGGGAAATAAAGAGGGGAAAGGGAAGAAAAGGGGAAAAAAAGGAAGGAAAAGAGAAAAAAAAAAAGGGGGAAAGGGAAAAAAGGGGGGAAAAGGGGAAAAAAAAGGCTTTTCCAGGGTGACTGCTTGGTGGAATCCTTGTTCTCAGTTTATTTTCACAGTGGGGGCCTTGGGGCTCCTGTCTGTGGTAGCAATTCCAGCTAATTGGGGGGAGTAATGAACTATTGTCCTCAGGGCTGGGAGAAGAGGGCAGCGGGGTGCTTGGCCAGTGGATTTCAGAGGGGTTTGTTGTCAGCAGATGTATTTCCTTTGGGATAAATTACAGTTGCCTATACCTGGTGTTTTAGCTGATCTTTCCCTTTTCCATTTCCCCCCTTTTTTCCCCTTTTCCCCCCCTTTTTTCCCCTTTTCCCCCCCCTTTTTTTCCCCCTTTCCCCCCCTTTTTTCCCCTTTTCCCCCCCTTTTTTTCCCCTTTCCCCCCCTTTTTTCCCCTTTCCCCCCCTTTTTTTCCCATATCCCCCCCTTTTTTCCCATATCCTCCCCTTTTTTCCCATATCCCCCCTTTTTTCCTCTTTTCCCCCCCTTTTTTCCCCCTTTTCTCCCCTTTTTCCCCCTTTTTCCCCTTTTTTTCCCATTTCCTCCCTCTTCTCCCCTTTCCCTCCCACTTTTTCCCCTTCCCTCCCATTTTTTCCCTTTCCCTCCCTTTTTTTCCCCTTTCCCCCTTTTTTTTTCCCTTTCCCTCTCCCCCATTTAAAATATTTTAGTGCAGACTTTTCTAGATCTTTTCCATTCCAGCTCAAATCCCAACCCAACATCCCGTGGGCTGAACATGACCAAGGTGATTTGCTCCCTTTCCCCACTGAGCTCCACCCAGTTCCCAAACCTTGGGAATTCATTTCCTGAAAGGAATTTTACCTCCAATTCCAAAAGAGAACATGAATTTTGTCACGTTCCATGTTGGCTTTGATGATTTATATTTTTTTTTCTCTTCTCCCCTTTCCCAGTGTGGATTGTGAGCTGCTCACTCCAGTTTTGCAGTTTTCCCCTCTCTTGGGGCATTCCCAGAGCCATTGGTTACTTTTCAGGGAAATGAGATTCAATTATGTACTGCCTTCACCCTGCTGTTCAGCACTTTGCAATTCAGGAGCCAAATTTAATATGATTCTTAATTAAACCTTCTTGAGATAACCAGGGTAATAGGCAGGGATGATGTCGTCTGTCTCCTGTGCTGCATCCTAGAAAATGGGACAAACCAGGAGAAAAAAAAGGGGATAGTTTGGATATATTTGAGTGCATAATCTCAGATCCTGAAGTGTTACCTCATTTGGAGCTAATTAATACCAAAGTCAGAGTGGATCACTAATTTTTCACTTAGGGCACGTGGGGAAGAAATCACTTGGCGAGGCCCAGAAATAAGATTTTTTCTTTCCAAATCCTGGAGGAAAATCTGCATCTCTTAGCAGAAGAATTTGTTTGAATGGAGTGGAAGTTGCCAGACAGAAGGCAGGTGATGCTGCCTGGTGCTGCAGTGGGGATTTGCAGAGTTTCACAGGCAAACAGCAGCCCTGGCTGTGGGAATGTTGGTTTGGGCTCTGTGTGTGTGTGTGCTGCTCCTGGAGTACATTCATTGAATTCCAGGTGCATTCTTCTCCAGCTTCCCCTCAGAGCTGACTTACAAAAGCTCCCTGTGCTTCATGCAGGTATTTGAGATATTTAGGAAGTCAGCAGAGCTTTTATCTCCTTGGGAAGGGATGGCTGGAAGGGAGTCTGACAGGAAAATCCTGTCTGGAAATCCCAAATCACTCCAAGAGTTGGTGTGGCCATTTATTTTGTGTTAATTGCGGGTTCTGAAGTGGATATTTTATTTTATTTTATTTATTAGTTTATTTATTTTATTCTTACTAATTTTTAAGATTTTTATTTTATTTTTTATTTTAATTTTTTATTTATTAAAATGTAAAAATTATTTTATTTTACTTTATTTTTATTTTATTTTTTATTAAAATTTTAAAAATTATTTTACTTTATGTTATCTTTATTTTCTAATTTTATTTTTATTTTTTATTATTTTTAAAATATTTTATTTTTTTAAGATTTATTTTATTTTACTTTATTTTTATTTTATTTTATTTTTATTTATTACTTATTAAAATTTTAAAAATTATTTTATTTTGCTTTATTTTATATTAAAATTTAAAGTTTTATTTTACTTTATTTTAGCTTTATTTCCTCATTTTATTTTTTATTATTTAATATTTTTTAAAATATTTTATTTTATTTTATTTTATTTTATTTTATTTTATTTTATTTTAGTGTTTTAAATCACTGAGGGAGAGGAAATCAATGTGAATTTGTGAGCTCCCACACGGCTCCTTGGTCCTGTCTTTTCTTGATACAAACAGCATTTCAGCCTATTCTTGAGTGCTCTGGCAGTTGTTTTATTTTGGTTAGAAGCTGCAAACCTTTGTCACAGGGACTCTGAGAGAACTTTGGGTTTAGGAACTCTTTGCACATCTGGCTGCATCTGGCTGGGCCTCCACTGCACCTCATCCCGTAGGATTTGGCTCCTCTGTCAGCCAGCAAGGCTTTAGTGGAGAATATTCTGAATATTCGCCATAAAAAGTCAATTTGTCTGGCACTGACCCTCCCCAAATAATTGGGTTCACTCTTAGCCTGAGGTGTGTTATCCAGAATTTCCTAAACTGGAATTTCTATTCCAGCACAGAATGCCCAGCTGCAGAGAGAAAAGACAGCAGGGACAATGAAATTTGTGGAAAAAAAACCCCAAAAAACCAAAAACAAAAGACAAAAAAACCTGGAGTCTCCAAGAAAAGGGAGATTACCACAGTGCCAGCAACCTTATTGAATAGCAAAAGCAATAATATCCTTCACCTAGCAGGGAAACTCTCCTGGGACTGGTAAAACTTTCGTCAGGGATTAGGATAAAACGGGCCTTGCCTGAGCTCAGGCTTTAGACACCACTGAAGGCCTGGCAGGCTGTTCCTAACAAATCCCCTGGCAGCTGGAGCAGGGCCCTGCCCCAGCAGCTCTGCTCGGAGTGTTGGTGCCTCCTCGTTGTCACCAGACAAAAAACCCCAAAGAGTTCAGGGGCTGAACACTGAATTTGGGATGTGTGGTCACCCTGTTGGTCTGGATCTCACAAAAACCCCACAAGTCAGTGTTCAAGCACTCAGTTTGGGGTGTGTGGTTGCCCAATTTGGCTGGATCTCACAAAAACCCCACAGGGTTCAGGGGCTGAACACTCAGTTTGGGGTGTGTGGGCCCACACTTTGGCTGGATCTCACAAAAACCCCACAAGATTCAGTGTTCAAACACTGAATTTGGGGTGTGTGGGCCCACACTTTGGATCTCACAAAAACCCCCACAACATTCAGTGTTCAAACACTGAATTTGGGGTGTGGTTGCCCAGTTTGGCTGGATCTCAGATAAACCCCACAAGGTTCAGTGCTCAGACTCTGAATTTGGGGTGTGTGGTCCCACACTTTGGATCTCAAAAAAACCCCACAAGATTCATTGTTGGAGCACTCAGTTTGGGGTGTGTGGTCCCACACTTTGGATCTCAAAAAAACCCCACAAGATTCATTGTTGGAGCACTCAGTTTGGGGTGTGTGGTCCCACACTTTGGATCTCACAAAAACCCCACAAGGTTCATTGTTCGAGCACTCAATTTGGGGTGTGTGGGCCCACACTTTGGCTGGATCTCCCTGCCAGAGGAAAAAAACCCCGCAGGGAAAGGGCTGGAATGTCCAGAAGGGCACTCCTGTGCCAGCTTTAGGTATTTCCCATCTCCCAGAACACAGCAAAACACCACAGGCATCTGCCAAAAGCACAGGGCAACCTTTAAAACGTGGGGATTGCGTGAAAAATTCCAAATTCTGCTTTTCCCCAGCAGCAGTTCGTGGGGCTGGAGCTGCCTCTGGGTTTGCTTTTCCAATGTCCTGTCACTTGTCACCGAGTTTTGGTTCTTCTGTCAGCGTGGGGTTTTGGGATCCAGGCAGTGACAGACATCTCAGAGAGCTCGGTGACATCGCTGGGCTGGGATGAGGGGGAGAGCTCTGCCTGGAATTTGCTGCTGAAATTTCAATTTATTGGTGTTCAGGTGTGAGACAGCATCACTGAACTGCCTAAAATTCACTGAATTTGGGGGTTGTGTTCAGGTATGGAATAGCATCACTGAGCTGCCTAAAGTTCACTGAATTTGGAAATTTGTGTTCAGGTATGAAACTGCATCACTGAGCTGCCTGAAACTCTGAATTTGGGGATTTTTTGGTGTTCAGGTATGGAACAGCATCAATGAGCTGCCTGAAACTCACTGAATTTGGGGATTTATTTGTGTTCAGGTATGAGACAGCATCAGTGAGCTGCCTGAAATTCACTGAATTTGGGGATTTATTTGTGTTCAGGTGTGCAACAGCATCAGTGAGCTGCCTGAAATTCACTGAATTTGGGGTTTGTGTTCAGGTATGAGACAGCATCAGTGAGCTTCCTAAAACTCTGAATTTGGGGATTTATTTGTGTTCAGGTGTGCAACAGCATCAGTGAGCTGCCTGAAATTCACTGAATTTGGAAATTTGTGTTCAGGTATGGAACAGCATCACTGAGCTGCCTGAAACTCTGAATTTGGGGATTTTTTGGTGTTCAGGTATGGAACAGCATCAGTGAACTGCCTAAAACTCACTGAATTTGGGAATTTATTTGTGTTCAAGTATGGAACAGCATCACTGAGCTGCCTAAAGTTCACTGAATTTGGGGATTTATTTGTGTTCAGGTGTGCAACAGCATCACTGAGCTTCCTAAAACTCTGAATTTGGGGATTTATTTGTGTTCAGGTATGCAACAGCATCACTGAGCTGCCTGAAACTCACTGAATTTGGAAATTTGTTTTCAGGTATGCAACAGCATCAGTGAGCTGCCTAAAATTCACTGAATTTGGGGATTTATTTGTGTTCAGGTATGGAACAGCGTCATTCCCCAGGTGATGCATTCCTGCCAGGAATGCATCACCTGGGGAAAATCCTGAGGACAGGTTCCACCTTAAGGAAGCCCCAGATCTCTGCAGGTGCCCTCAGCAGCTCTGCCCGGGCTGCTTTGGCGTTTCCAGCATCGTTTTGTTGGCTGATTTTTTTTTTTTTCCTGCTTCCAAGCCTGGCTTTTCTTGCTGGCTCTTCAGTTTGCTCCTACAATTACCACCTGTCCTTTCTGAGGGCTGATACCCTGTGTAAACAGAGCTTCCTTTGATAGAGAAGGGAAGCTTCAATCCTCTTGTGTGTGCAACAAAAAGCAAACAATATTTAAACCTGCCACCGCCTCGCTCCTTTCCTTCCTTTCTCTCTGCCTTAAACCCCCCCAAAAACCTCGGAGCTCCCACTGCAGCCCACCAGGAGCTTTTTCCTGGTGAAACCCTCCTTCAAGCTGGAAGGATGTTGCATATTGATGATTGTTCTTCTTGTGTGCCTTTGCCTCCCCTCTGGTTTGAATTGCAGGGAAATTCAACCTGTGGCTGCTTGGCTCGCCCGAGACAAACGCAGGAAGTTCCAGGCTGTCACCCAGGCGCTCGCCGTGCCCGGGGTTTGTTCCCTTCCCTTCCCTTCCCTTCCCTTCCCTTCCCTTCCCTTCCCTTCCCTTCCCTTCCCTTCCCTTCCCTTCCCTTCCCTTCCCTTCCCTTCCCTTCCCTTCCCTTCCCTTCCCTTCCCTTCCCTTCCCTTCCCTTCCCTTCCCTTCCCTTCCCTTCCCTTCCCTTCCCTTCCCTTCCCTTCCCTCCTGCAGATTTTTTTTTTTTGGGGGAGAATGAGTTCAGTTTTTGTAGCTTGGCCTTGAGAGTTTTCCTTTGGGTGAGCCTTGCAGGTGGAACTCAGGGTTAGAGAATGGGGTTTATTAAAAACGGGGATGTTTTTACCTTTGTGTTGCTCAGTTTCACGGATCTGAACTCTCCAAGGAGGCAAGAGTTTATTGTGAGTGGAGTTGTCCAGAAAATTCCTCTCGGGGGTTAAAGAGGCTGCTCAGAGCATGCAGGAGCTGTATTTTTACAGCTGGGGGTTGGAGTTTACTGGGATTAATTCAGAACCGTTTCCATGCTCATCTAACACTTCCTCGTTGCTTTTATTAGAGAGAAAAAAAAAAAAAAAAAAAGATCAACTTTAATTTTTTTTTTACCTGTCTTTGGGCAGTGATTATGCAATTCCTGTTTCATAAAGGGGAAATTTCCATTTGTTTGTCCTTCCCCTTTGAAGGAATTTGCTGCAGAGCTTGCTCTCTTCTGTCACGATGACTCTTAATTACTAAAAGATCACTAAAGCTAATCGCTGTATTTTTAATAACAAGAAATTTACTATCACTGCCTGAAATTGCTGTTTATAAATCTATGATCTCCCATTTCTTTTTTTTTTTTTCCTCCTTTTACTCACTCTCTTCCATCTTTTCACTGAGGTGATTTTTTTTTTTCCATTCCTATTTTTTTTTCCCCCTTTACCTTTGCCATGAATGCCTGGAAGATTGGGGAGGACCTGCTGGATTCCTTCAGGCACAGAATGTGGTGTGGGCCCGAGCCAAATGCTTCTTGTTGTGCTGGCAGATCATTTAAATAATATTTTGGAGCTGCTTATTCCCTGCTTCTCCTTATCATAAACATCCAGGAATAACTCGTTGGATTCTCCAGATAGATCCTAGGGCTGATAACTGGAGAAAAAACACGGATCAAACTTGGGTTTGAATGTTTTGCTTTGAAGGGAGTTGTGCTGCTGGATGGGTGAAGAAAATGCTCAGCCCTTCTGCATCACTCTGTGGATGCTGCTCAGTTGATTAGCAGTATAAATAAATACTGGTTTCTGCCTGGGTTTTACCTCTCAGACGAGTCCCTTCCTTCTAAAAACGAGGGGAAAAAATTCAGGTTCGCGGCCTGTGGTGTTGGATCTCAGCAGATAAACCTGGGCCTGATCTTTTCTTCAGCAGCAGGACCTGCAGCCCCTCTCCCTGCGTTTCAGAACAGAGTTTAAACCTCCCTGGGATGTTCCCAGCCTGAATCCACCCATTTCCCTGAATAATCAGTGCCTGTGAGAGCTTTTCCAGGGAGTTTCTGATCCAGAGGCACCAACACTTCGATTTTATTTCCTTTTTTAAGCTTAATTTCCAGTTTTCATAGGTCATGGAGACAGGATGCTACTCCTGAAAGTGCTCTGACCTGTTAAGCTGTGCTCAGGGTTGGAATTCTTCGTGCTGGGAATCTGCCCAGTTTGGGAATTTTTCCTTGGCTGGAACAGCTGGGTTTGTGTGGAAAGCCAAGATTTCATCTCAGCTGTTGCTTTTGCAGAGAAAAATCCAAGTAAATGATTCTTACCTTCGGCATTTTTCATCTCTTAATAGCTTTTTAAAAAAAGGTAATGATTATTTTGGAGAAGAGCTGTAGGTAGAACATCCCTTTCCTATGGATAATCTCCGGAGAATGTGAGGGGAATGACATCAGTGCTGCCCATGGATTACTCTCATATATTTCAATTCTTTTTTTCCAAACCTTCTTGGTTTTTTGAAGGCATGGAGCAGGGAACTCTCTTTATTTCCAGGTGGGTTATTTCAGTGTCTCCCAACACACAGAAATCTGGGATGCTCCCACTCCTGCAGCAGCAGGAATGGCACGGAGTGCTTGGCATGACACAGCCAGAGAAATGGCCTGGGTTCAATGGAAACATTGAAAACAGGGGGAAATAAAATAACCTGGCCTCTTTCCCACCTCACACAGACAATTGTGGGACTGGTTGGATGGCAGAAATTCCCTGAGGGCTTTGGGAAGGCTGCGGTGTTGGGCTGGGAATGCTGGGGATGGAGCAGGGGTAAGGAATCCATGACTGATGCAGTTTTGGTGGCTGTGCTGTGGAGCAGGAAATGTCAGATGGGTGTTCAGGGATCACAGTTCCCCTCCTCACTCCTGGGAGGTCTTTGCAGGGAGTCAGAACAGAAATGTGCCACCAACCCGAGCTGTGTTGGATTTCTGGAAAGCTTCTTCCGAGTTTGACTTTCTGAAAAACCTTTCTCACCCTCCTCATCCTCTTTCTGAATTTTGAGTCCTCCCTCAGTACCAAAATGCACAATACCAGTTCATATTTGATGCTGGGATTTGTTGGAAACCCAGTTAGAAGCTGAATGCCAAAGCCCTCAACCTCTTTAGAGTTAAATAACATCAATTTCTTGTTCACTGTTTGTAGGAATGAATATTCCAAAACACCTGGAATTAGAGTGTGCAGGATTTCTCTGCAGTCAGTCCTTGGTAACTGTGCATATCCTTTTCTTTCTCTGCAGTTCAGCTTTCTGTTGTTGTTTTGTTACTTCATTTCCTGTTAGGATAGAGAAATCCAAACATTTTTGGCAGTTCTGCTCAGCAGCCAGAGGTGAGGGCAGTTATTTGCTGTTGTTGGGACCAGGCTCTTTGTGCTGGGGTTTGTACCTGGCAGGTGCCAGGGATCTTTTTTTTTTTGCTCAGCTGCTGCAGGCAACAGGAAAGAAAAGCAACATTTCCTGGAGCAAAAAAAAAACTCTTTGTGTCTTTGCCCTTCAGCTTTGCTGCTGCAGCTGAGCCAGCGAGGGGTTGGAATTGTGATGAGGTGAGATGTGACAGAGAAAACGGGAGAAATTGAGGCTTTTTCATGTCTTTCCTTGGGTTGTTTCCCTGCTGTACCATCCTGCCTCTTCCAGGGTGGATCAGAGCGTGGAGAGGGTTTGGATTTCTGCTGGTGGAGCTGGGTTGGGTCCTCTAAAACACAGCTGGGTTGGAGGAGGGGACAGGAATTTTCCTGATCATTTTTATAGGAGACTTTTCCCAGCTCGGCTTCCCAGGGACACGATCCCCTGGCAAAGCCCTGTGCAAGGTGGGGATGCTCTCTTTGTTGTGGATAAAAGGTTTATCTGTCAAAATTATGGAAGTATAACAACCCCACGAGGCTTTCTGGCTGCTTTTAAGGATGGCTCCGTCGGTGCCCCGAACACTTTTGCAAACAAAATTGTTCTTGTCCTCCCGCGCCAGGAATGCGCCGGGGTGGGGAAGATGTGGGGATTTTGTTTGTTTTGGTCTCCGAGGCTGGCTCCAGCACGGACCCTGCTCTCTGTGTGCTCATTCCAGCTCGCCTTTACCTTAGAAATGGAAATGTGTGGCCAGCAGGAGCAGGGAGGTCATTCTTCCCCTGTACTCGGCACTGGTGAGGCCACACCTTGAGTATTGTGTCCAGTTTTGGGCCCCTCAGTTCAGGATGGACATTGAATGCTGTGTCCAGTTTTGGGCCCCTCAGTTCAGGAAGGACATTGAGTGCTGTGTCCAGCTCTGGCCCCTCAGTTTAGGATGGACATTGAGTGCTGTGTCCAGTTTTGGGCCCCTCAGTTCAGGAAGGGCATTGAGTGCAGTGTCCAGTTTTGGGCCCCTCAGTTCAGGATGGACAGTGAGTGCAGTGTCCACTTTTGGGCCCCTCAGTTCTGGAAGGACATCGAGTGCTGTGTCCAGCTCTGGCCCCTCAGTTCAGGATGGACATTGAGTGCTGTGTCCAGCTCTGGCCCCTCAGTTCAGGATGGACATTGAGTGCAGTGTCCAGTTTTGGGCCCCTCAGTTCAGGAAGGACATTGAGTGCAGTGTCCAGTTTTGGGCCCCTCAGTTCAGGAAGGACATTGAGTGCAGTGTCCAGTTTTGGGCCCCTCAGTTCAGGATGGACATTGAGTGCTGTGTCCAGCTCTGGCCCCTCAGTTTAGGAAGGACATTGAGTGCTGGGTCCAGTTTTGGGCCCCTCAGTTCTGGAAGGACATTGAGTGCAGTGTCCAGTTTTTGGCCCCTCAGTTCAGGATGGACATTGAGTGCAGTGTCCAGTTTTTGGCCCCTCAGTTCAGGATGGACATTGAGTGCAGTGTCCAGTTTTGGGCCCCTCAGTTCAGGATGGACACTGAGTGCAGTGTCCAGCTCTGGGTCCCTCAGTTCAGGATGGACATTGAGTGCTGTGTCCAGCTCTGGCCCCTCAGTTTAGGAAGGACATTGAGTGCAGTGTCCAGTTTTGGGCCCCTCAGTTCAGGATGGACATTGAGTGCTGTGTCCAGTTCTGGCCCCTCAGTTCAGGAAGGACATTGAGTGCTGTGTCCAGCTCTGGCCCCTCAGTTCAGGATGGACATTGAGTGCAGTGTCCAGTTCTGGCCCCTCAGTTCAGGATGGACATTGAGTGCAGTGTCCAGTTCTGGCCCCTCAGTTCAGGATGGACATTGAGTGCTGTGTCCAGTTTTGGGCCCCTCAGTTCAGGATGGACATTGAGTGCAGTGTCCAGTTCTGGCCCCTCAGTTCAGGATGGACATTGAGTGCAGTGTCCAGTTCTGGCCCCTCAGTTCAGGATGGACATTGAGTGCTGTGTCCAGCTCTGGCCCCTCAGTTCAGGAAGGACATTGAGATGTTTGAGCGTGTCCAGAGGAGGGCAGTGATGCTGGTGAGGGGCTTGGAACACAACTCCTGTGAGGAACGACTGAGGGAGCTGGGGTTGTTTAGCCTGGAGAAAAGGAGACTTAGAGGTGATCTTATCACTCTTTACAACTCCCTGCAGGGTGGTTGCAGTCAGATGGGGATGGTCTCTTTCTCCAGGCAACAACTGCCAGAAGGAGAGGACACAGTCTTAAGCTGCGTCAGGGGAAATATAGGTTGGATATCAGGAAATATAGGTTGGATATCAGGAAATATAGGTTGGATATCAGGAAAAAGTTTTTTCACAGAAAAAGTGATAAAGTATTGGAATGGAAGTGGTGGAGTCACCATCCCTGGATGTGGCACTTGGTGCCGTGGTCTAGTTGAGGTGTTAGAGCACGGGTTGGACTTGATGATCTTGAAGGTCTCTTCCAACCTAAAATTCTGTGATTCTGTGAAATCATCCGACGTGGAGCAGGAGCTTCTTTGTTGCCTCAGTTATTTCTCGATCCCCTCGTACAAAAGCAGAACAGAGTGAAGCTCTGAGAGGTTCTGGCTGTTCAGGAAGTGACTTTTAATGGTGATGGCATTAAACCCTTCAGCTGTAACTACTCCCTCTCTTGAAGAAGTGTTTGTAAAGCATTATAAATAGTGTTTTTCCATGTTTCGAATCTATTTGTTTCACTTTCCTTTCAGCTGTCAACACTTCAGGTTGGAACTGAAATGCCTTATTCTTTTAAGACATCTTCGTTTCTTACCAAGTGCCTCGTCTGTTCTCATTAGTGGCTCTGTGACAGTCTCAGAGCTAAGTGTGAAGAAGGTTCTTGGGGTATTCAGGCTAAAAAAAAACCCCAAAAAAACAACAAAACAACTCCAGTTGTATCCAAAGGGTTTGTGGAAGGCTGCAGTGAGGATTCGCAGCGAGGTTCCCGAGCTGTGGTTCGGCAGAGCAGAAATCTTGTGGCAAATCTGACTTCGGTGTGGCTGCTGCAAACCTCATTAGAGACGTGAATCATCTCATTTAGGGCTTTTAAATACCAGGAGCAGTTTCAGTGGAGGGCAAAACCTCCCGTGGACACCTGGGCAGTGAGGAGCTCTTGCAGGTGCTGGGGCTTTGAGGAGGTGATGGGAGTTTGGGGCTGGTTTTGCTAAAGCCAGGGAGCTTTAGCTTTCTAATCTTGGCACTTCAGGTTTGAGAATTAGTGGCAAAAATCAGAGCAGAGTTTGAGGCTGAATACTCTGCACAGTTTGAAGGACCAGAGAGGGTGGGAGCGTTTGTAGTCAAATTCAGAGCTTCCAAATGCAAATTCTGGTTTGGGGCTTCATCCTTCAGTGGCTGGGAAGTTGCAGAACCTTCCCTCGTGTGCTGAATTAGCTGCTTTGCTCCCAAATACATCCATCAAGTGTTGTTTGGAATCAGATCTTCTGGGATTGGCTACAAAATATTCAGGATATTTCATGCTTTCATGCAGGAGAACCTGCCACATCAGTGGGTTTCAGGCATTGTATTTCTTTATGATTCCTTGGGAATCCAAAACTCAGCAGGGGAATCATCATTCCAGCTGATGTCTGAGGCCTGATGATGATGAGCAAGCCCCTGTCAAGCACTGAAATATATTTTTCAATAAGACCCAGGCCCTGGAGTTGATTTTCTGGCTCCTGCCTGCCCGGCTGATGCGCACTGGTGGTTACTGGTTTCACTGGTTTGGGAAGGGTTTTTCTCAGTTCCTGGAGAAGTGAAACAGGTGACAAGTTGTACCAGTCTGATTCATTAGATCGTATTGGGAGACACTAAATGGCTGCGTTAATGAGGATGCTAATTAATGGAAGGCAAGGCCCAGCTCCCCCATCCAGAGCAGGATACACAGCTCTGATGGGAGAAAGGCAGAGATGGAGTGGGAGGAAGTTTCCTTTAACCCAGGGGTGATGAGAAGGGGTTGCACACAAATGGGATTGTATTTTAATGTCACTGATCTCCTTTCTCCGAACCTGTGTGGATCAGTTCTGCTGCGTGGCACCAGCTGAGGGAGGCACTTGGAAGTGCTCTTTGGAGCTGAGGGTTGGCACAGCTTGGATCTTGTCGATGTACAACTGCTTTCACATCCAGCTAGAGCAATAAAAAACGATTAGCAGCAGAGATTCTGGCAAGTGATTAAAAAATAATTAGAGTTACAACCTTTATTTTGCACCGAGTCCTTTTCTCAGGTTTTTTTTGCCCACGGAATGGAGATGCCTTTAGAGGTCTCTCATTGCAGACTTGAAAGGAAACACTGAGCATTGTAACAAACACCTGAGCGTTGTAACAGCGGCAGGGAGCCTTTAAAAAAACTTTAAAACCTCCACGCTTAACGGGGCTTCCAGCCCTTTCCAGGTGTGGCTGAGGATGCTGGAAGCTCCTGAGACATAGACTTTAAAGAATATAGGATTTTAAAGAAATGAAGATTTTAGTTAGAAATAAGCCTTATGGTTGTTGAAGTTAATTAAGAGCTTTGTAGTTAGCTAAGGAAGACTAGACTGGAGTTAACTTTTTCCAAATAACTGATTGCTTGTCAACCTTATGTTTGCTTAGCTGTGCTTGCAACAATAAATAGGGAACATGATAAATAGGTTTAGGGACACAGGACAGTTGCAGAGACTCCCCAATCCTGAAACTCATTGAAAGTCACTGTACCTAAGGAAATGGGAATCCTACCAACACCCATTTGTCACCATTTGCATTGAAAAGGTAGAAAGTTCAGGGCGATGAAGAGTCATTTTACTTCCTCATTTTAAACCCACTCCTCTTAAATGAGACCACCGACCCATTTCAAAGGACAAACTGCGCATGCTTAATTGTTTTTTTGCTAATTACCATACAAAGGTTATGAGTATGCATTTGTACTTTGGATATTCAACAGTTTTGTAAATAAAATAGCTTTGTGATTTTCTGTAAGGCGCGATATGCCTTTGGGGAGCTATCCCACATGCTGCCCAGCGCTGCAATAAACACACACTTCCTAACTTCAAACTGTTAGAGAGTTTTTGTCTGTCTCAGTTGGATATTGGTATTAGATCGTGTGCTGGTTTGAAAGCAAAACCAGTGAGACTCCCAGTCAGAGATACAATTTAATAGGAGAAGAGAGAGAGAAAAAAAAAAGGTAAAATAAAATAAATGGAACAATACAACCTGACACCCTGTTGGTCAGGGTGTTTGAAGCAGTCCAAAAGTGAGTCCTCATGGAGTGGCAGAGGTGGTTCTGTTGGAGTAGAGATGATCCTGAGAGAGAAGGGTCCAGGGATGGTGAGAAGGGTCCAGGGATGGTGAGAAGGGCCCAGTGATGGTGAGAAGGGCCCAGGGGTGGTGAGAAGGGTCCAGGGGTGGTGAGAAGGGTCCAGGGATGGTGAGAAGGGTCCAGTCTTCCTCCAGGAACCCAGAGGAACCAGATGAGATGTTCTTGTCCAAGCAGTGATTCCGTCTGGTAGCTCTTGTCTCCTCTGGGAGTCCAGTGGATAAAAGCTCCCTGTGATGTCTCCAACCCTGGATTCTATCCAGGTGGGAATGCTTGGCTCCTCCCCCTGGGCAGAGCATCTCACCATGGGATGATTTCATCCTGTCAGTCATGCAGTGGGTCCTTGATGGCCCATTAACCAGAGATAACTTCTTCTGGGAAGGCATTGTTGGGCTCGTTATCAGAAGATCAGGAAAACACTGCCCCACCTTGGCTCCAACAGCTGATGGGGATAGAATACATCCCTTGGGCACAATTTTACATTGTAACCTAGGACAATCGATATTCATATTTTTAATAAACCACTCCCCCGCCCCCATTAACTCTTTCTTTTGTTTCTTTGAAGCAAATGGTTATGAGCCTTCGAGTCTCGGAGCTGCAGGTGCTGCTGGGCTACGCGGGCAGGAACAAGCACGGCCGCAAACACGAACTGCTGACCAAAGCCCTGCACTTGCTCAAGGCCGGCTGCAGTCCCGCCGTCCAGATGAAAATCAAAGAACTCTATAGGAGAAGGTTCCCCCAGAAAATCATGACCCCAGCAGACCTGTCCATCCCCAGCGTGCACTCGAGCTCCATGCCGGCCACGCTGTCGCCATCCACCATTCCACAGCTCGGCTACGACGGCCACCCCGCCACCTCCCCTTTGCTCCCCGTCTCCCTCCTGGGACCCAAACACGAACTGGAACTGCCCCACCTCACCTCGGCCCTGCACCCCGTGCACCCCGACATCAAACTGCAGAAACTCCCTTTTTACGACTTGTTGGACGAGCTGATCAAACCGACCAGCCTAGGTAAGGCAAAAAAAAAACAACAAAAAAAACAAAAACAACTCCTTGGCTTGTGCTTGTGGGGGAGGAACGGGCAAACTCAGCTGCCAGTGCAGCAAGTGGTTAAATGTTGCATCACAGCAGTGTTTAGAGAATTGCTATTTTTGGTAACTTTTTTGGAACAGATTGTTCTACATGGAGAGACATCTTACCTAACGCTCATTAGTTGCTTGAGCTGAGCCTCTAAATATGGTTTAAACATCCGTTATTTTTTTTGAAGGGGGTTATATATTTTTCTTGCTTTGTCGAGAAACAAACTAAATCTTAGACAAAAAAGGGAAAAAAACCCCCCCAAAAAAACCCCAGTCTGCTTTCAGTAGTTCTTATAAACCACAGAGTTTCATTATTAAAAAAAAATAAAACAACCCAAACTAAACAAAACTACCCCCAAATCTATCAAGCTTCTAAAATGTTCTCATCTGTGCTGGGGAGCAGTGCCAGGCTGGAAATTGGCTGGATCCATTACAGTCTGAACATCTGAACGTAGGGAACTCGTGGTTCTTTTGCAGTTGTGGCCACTCTCCTTGCAGCTGATTTTTGTGTGAAGGTATAAATCACTGGTGGAGCTGCTGAGGAGGATCTGCTGCTCCCAGGGCATTATATAATCTGTGATTTTTTTTTTTTTGGGGCTCCACGGGGCACTTTCACAGCGTGCTTAACGTTTTAATACTTTCCAGTGTCACCTAAATGCACCAGTCCTGGTGATTTCTCTGTGTTTTGGAACCTCCTGCTGGCTTGAAACCCCAGGAAAGCTTCCCTGCTGGTAGGAGGAGCAGATTTGTGAGAGGAGATCTGGGGATAGAGGGTGGGTGAGTGAGAAAAAAAAAAAAAAAAAAGCCCTTTGCAGAAGAAATCCCTTGTAAACAAAGCTGAGCAGGTACTTTCCAGTGACAGTCTGGAGGGCTGGGGGGATGTGGGAGGCCTGATGTGTCAGTGCTGAGGCTTGTCTGTGCATTTCTGAAGGATCTGCCACACTTGTCTGCATTTTTTTTTTTCTTTAGCTGCTGTAATTGAGGGAAAAGCAGAGAATTTGCTAATTTGTTCTCCCGTTTCAGGTGATTTTTTTTTTTCACCTGATGTGTGTGAGTGCTGAGGTGCATTTCTGAAGGATCTGGCACAGCTGTTTGCATCTTTTATTTTGGTTTCTCTAGCTGCTGTAATTGAGGGAAAAGCAGAGAGGTTTTGGTAATTTAATCTTCTGGTTCAGGTATTCTTTGCAGAGGTGCACTGTACCTCTTTTAGCTTTAATCTAAACCCTAATTGATTAATAACCATGCCAGGCAGTGCTGGTGGTGTGAGCTAATTAGGTGCTCAGTATGTGCCTCATCACTTTTCCATTAGAAATCCTTCAGGATAGGGGCTGTAATTTCCAGCAGGCATTCCAGTGCAGCCCTGGTGGTGTGCATTTATTTATTCCTGGATAAATAAATGGGAAGAGCCCTTTGCTGTCAGCTCTGTGTCAGCCCCAAACGCAGGGATCATCCTTCACTCCCTGCCAGCTCTCAGTGCCTCAGGAGCTGATGGACAATGGGATATTTCTTCCCCTTTGTGCAGTGCCAGGGTAAGAAAATGGCAGTGAAATTCCAAGCAGATACCTTTGGAAGCAATCCCTGTCCTTCCTGTTAACTTCAGGGATGTTTGGGGGTGTTGTTTTATGTAGGAATTCTGATTGTCTGAAGCAATCCTATTAAAAAACCTTTTAATTGAGTCTTTGGGGGAACAGCTTCAGTATCCACGCAGATCATAAACTTCTGGAACGGTTTGGGGTTGGAAAGGACCTTAAAGCCCATCCCCACACCTCCCACCATCCCAGGTTGTTCCAGCCTGGCCCCTGGACATTGCAGGGATCCAGGGGCTGCCACAGCTTCTCTGGGAATTCCATCCCAGCCCCTCCCCACCCTGTTCAGACTCAGATTCATTTTCTCCATTTCTGCCCTTACTACTGCACAATCTGAAATGATTTGTAGAAGATTTGCCCCAGATGGTTTGGGCACCCTCCTCTCACTGCCAGCAGTGTGGGTTTCCTCAAGTGTCCCGTGTGTGGGTTCCCTGGTTTGTTTTCCACTGGCAGATATTCCTGCAGCCACTCAGAACTTGGAATTCAGCCAGCCTTTCAGCATCTCCTGCTTGCTTTTTTCCCATCAGATTACTCATGGGATAGGCAGAAAGAACTTTTGAATTGACTCCGTTTCCCTCCCCCACGAGGATGAACTGATGACCCGATGTGGGGTTTGGGATAATTCTTCTGCCTGCTTGGAACAGAACCTCCTGGAAAGAGAAAGGAAATGCCTGTGAGAGAGAGAATTTGTGTCATTCCAATTCCAGCTCCTCCTGAGCTGACACCAACCTGGGCAAAGCACATCCTTTGGGCCTTTGTTGTCCCCAAGTCCAGGTGGCACAGCTGGGAAGGTTTGCCACAGTTTTCCTGTCCCTTTGAGAAGTGATGGTTGATTGAAGAAGCAATAATTTGAGAAAGCCTCAGGGCAGGGAGTCGCCCAGCAGGGCACTTGAGCAGGCGTTCTGTACCCAAATATTTTGTGTGGGTGGGTAGAACACAACTAACAGTGAAGAACAGATAAGGAAATGAAAGCTGCTAACTCTTATTTGTCAGGAACAAAAGGAGGAAATAGAAATTCTTATACTCCAGTTTGGGATCCAGAGGGATGTGCTGGGCTGGATTCATGGAATGCAGGGATTTCTCCATCTCTGCCCTTCCCAGCAGCACCTTTGGAGCAGGGCTGGCTGAATCCCAGGAGCCCTGAGGCTGGAAAAACCCTCCAAAGATCATGGAGTCCAAGCTTTGATCAGCACCTTGTCAGCCCCCCAGGCCCTGAGTGCCACGGTGCAGCCCTTCCCCGGACACTGCTGATGGCACACAAAGAGCCATTTGTTCATTTGCAGTGGAGCTGTTGAATTTGATCCACATTTTATTAGTCAGCCTCATTGCCAAGTGCAGACAGCATCGGGATGGGATGGGTTTGTGCCCCAGCCAGCCAGCCAGGAAAGCTCCTTGTTCTGGGAATGTGTGCATGAAGCTCTCTGCCCGTGCTTAACCACCATTTTAAATGATTTTTTTTTTTTAATAAGGCTTTTTTTTTTAATATATATATATATTTGGAGGAAAAATCCACTCTGCCTTTGATGGAATGTGTGCAAGTTGCTTTATTCCTGTGCTTCTCTGTTGTTTTTCTAATAGGATCTAAAGAGGAGAATTGAGGTTGTTTGTCAAGTGAAGGAAGCTGCAGCTCTCCCTTAATTCCCCCATTTCCAGCCCCCAGAGCACAGACGTTGCTAATTGGTTGTTTTTTAAGCACATTTTCTAAAAGTAACTCCTAACACTCAGATAAGATCTCTTTTGTGTGGTGAAATGTGTTTACTGTGAGTAACAAGGCCCAGAATTTTACCAGATTATTACGGAAGGGACAGGAGATAGTTAAGCAACATCTTAAAAATGCCTTTTGTTACAGCAAATGTCATTCCTAATTGCTTGAGCTGTGTAGTTGCTCCAGAAAACATTTTAACTAGCTTAGGGGTCTTTACTTACCTGTAAGGGAAATGAAGCTTGCTTTTTTTTTTTCTTTTTCCTTTTTTTTTTTGACAATTGCAAGGATTAAAGAGGCTGTGAGCCCTCCTCCTGTTTAAAATCAATCCAAATGGCACAAGGATCATCTTCCTGCAGTTTATTTGCTGTGCTTCAGCCCTCAGTGCTACGAGCACAGCACTGAAAGGTGGATCTGAGCCAGAGAAATGGGAATTTTTACCTGCAGCCTCCTGGAAGGAAGAGGCACAGATCAGTCATTACCCCTCAGAGCCAGCAGAATTCCAGCTCCATCACAGCTTCCACTGAAGCACTCTGGATGGAGGTCTCAGTTTAATTTCTTAATTTCTGTGTTCTGCTAGCAGGGTTTGCCCAAGCAGCAGAATTTCCCCCTCAGGGATTGAGTCCATGCTCCTGACTTGCACTTCCCCTGAATTTCCCCTTTTGGCTGCCAGCGATCCTGGTGCCTCAGACGTGCAGCCAGATCTTGCAGCTTGAGCTGCCTAAAAATCTTGAGGGTGCCTCTAGTTCAAGGTACAGCCATTAAACAATTAAACAATTCAGCGCACACAAGAAAAGCCGCGTTGGAAACCATGAAAGTTTTGTTTGGCAGGAATTTCTCCTTTTTCTCTATCAGCCAGCTGATCTCGTGCTCCGTGCAATTGCTATTATGGTTTATATGAAAGTCACGCTTTTACTGTCTTCTGTGTTTATTATTTTTCTGAAATGTACTTTGTGGGAGGAAGTTCAACAAAACACTGAATTCTCAACTCAGCTTTTGAGTTCTCTTGACTTCCGGCCCTGCAGTTTTTAATTGTGCAAGAATGGGGTGAACTATTAGCTCTGTGCTGGGGCTGGGCTGGAATTACAGCACATTTGGGGTTCTTTTTTTTGGGATTTGCTGGATGAGCTGGGCCTCAAGTTGAGCTTTCCACAGTCCAAGAGTGTTTTTTTTGAGAGAGCTTTGAGCACAACTGGGTAACTCCTAAAGAAAAGGATTTATTGAGGTTTTCTTCAGCTGATTGCTCAATCTCCTCATGCGTAGAGCTGAGGTCACCGAGATTCCAGGCCCTGGCAGGACATGGAGGTCCTGAGAGTCCAGGACATGGAGGTCCCAAGAGTTCAGGACATGGATGAACAAGATTCCAGGACGTGGATGTCCCAGAATTCCAGGCCCTGACAAAGATTCCAGACCCTGACAGGACATGGATGTCCCAAAATTCCAGGCCCTGACAGGACATGGATGTACCAAAATTCTGGGTCCTGACAAAGATTCCAGGTCCTGACAGGACATGGATATACCAAAATTCCAGGCCCTAATAATGATTCCAGGTCCTGACAGAACATGGATGAACAAGATTTCAGGACATGGATGTCCCAAAATTCCAGACCCTGACAGGACATGGATGAACAAGATCCCAGGACATGGTTGTACCAAGATTCCAGACCCTGACAGGACATGGACGTTTCCAGACATGGCTGGGATGGAGCTGGGAAGCCACTTGGCTTCCACAGAATCACAGAGAGTATAAAATATCCTGAATTAGGACAAACAAGGGACAAAATCCATCTCGCTGGCCCAACAATCCCATCCTGTGCCTGAGGAAAAAAACCTTCTCTTGTCGAGAGGAAAACTTCTCCAGAACCAGGATCCGTGCAGGGATGTGGCAGGGCTGACTTTGTGCTGCTCCTTTGAAGTGTTTCTTTTGAGAGAGCTTTGAGCACAACTGGGTAACTCCTAAAGAAAAGGATTTATTGAGGTTTTCTTCAGCTGATTGCTCAATCTCCTCATGCGTAGAGATGAGGTCACCGAGATTCCAGGCCCTGGCAGGACATGGAGGTCCTGAGAGTCCAGGACATGGAGGTCCCAGGAGTCCAGGACAGGGATGAACAAGATTCCAGGACATGGATGTCCCGGTATTCTAGGCCCTGTGACAGGACTTGGATGTCCCAAAATTCCAGGCCCTGACAAAGATTCCAGACCCTGACAGGACATGGATGTACCAAGTTTCCAGGTCATGGATGTACTGAGATTGCAGGCCCTGACAAAGATTCCAGCCTCTGTCAGGACGTGGATGTCCCAGAATTCCAGGCCCTGACAGGACATGAATGTCCCAGGATTCCAGGCCCCATGGCAGGACACGGATGTCCCAGAATTCCAGGCCCTGACAAAGATTCCAGACCCTGACAGGACATGGATGTACCAAAACTCTGGGTCCTGACAGAGATTTCAGGTCCTGACAGGACGTGGATATACCAAAATTCCAGGCCCTAATAATGATTCCAGGTCCTGACAGAACATGGATGAACAAGATTCCAGGACAGGGTTGTCTCAGGGTTCCACAGGAATCAGAATTCCTCAGGAATTGGTGCTTTTAGGAATAAAAGTTGAAATACCAAAGCCCCAAAGCAGCAGTTGAGTTGTGGCAGATGATGATGGAGGTGTCTGAGGGAATCAAGGGGCAGAATTTGAGGAAGGAGGATCCTGGGATGTTCCTTCCCTCTGGCCAAATGATGGCTCAGGTGAGATCCAGGGGTGCAGGAGAGGAGAGCTGGGGTCCATCCACAGAGGTGGGTTGGGAGAGTGGAGAGTTTGGCCGTGGAAGTGTCCCCTCAGCTCCCTGCAGGTCTTCAGAAGCGCTCCACCCCACCGCTGATTTCAAGAATAATCAAACATAAATGTCTGTCCAATTGCACATAATTTCCAGCTGATCTCTTCTGTTTACACAACGTATCAGAAAGAGTTCTAAAATCCATAATATTTATGGATTAATTGTAGCCCTTGGAGTATTTCCAGGCTATTTTCATGTATATATTTAGGCACAATTTCAAATGAGCTCCTTCACATCTCTTTACTCCCTTCCTTTCCCACCCCCAGGGTGGCTCTGCCTGTTCCTCCTGAGGATTCACTGTGAGTTGAACAGAATCTAAAAATGATTTGAAGGGATAAATGCAGCAGCTGACCAGAGCCAGGCTTCAGTTTTTCATCTGCTCTGAGGTGGAGGAGGTGGCCCTGTCACTTCACCTCTGTCAGGGTTTTGTGGGCACACTTGTCACCCGTGGAGCTGGCAGAAGAGCTCATCAAAGGAAGAAGGATTTGGGTCTTTACTAAAATGCTTCCCTCAAGTACTTTTGAAGCATTTGGAAAGGTTGGGGATGCAGCATCTATTGTGATACGTGATGGAAAGAAACGGAGTGGCCAAGGTGGGACAAAAAGCAGCAGGAATTTGGGGTTTTCTCTTGACCTGCTGAGCCCCACAGCCTGTGTATGGCTGAGGGATGGCAGAGACTGGATTTTGGGGTGCAGAGCCCTGCTTTGGCCCGGGCTGGGCTGGATTTAGTGATGTCTGGCTGAGAGAGGCTTTTCCAGGGAGCGGGGTGGCTCCAGGAGGGATCTGCCTGCTCCCAGCCCCATCCTGCTCACTCCAGCTGCATTTACTGGCAGCAGGAAATGCAGGGAAATGGGGGGTGGTGGTGGATTGAAAGCGCTGCTGGTTCCAGGAGGTGACAGAGCTTGTGGGGCTCAGAGGTTGTGGTTGAGTGGCAGGAAGTGTTGTTGTTTAAATAAACACTCGGTTACCCAGGAACTCCAGGGTTTGGGGTGGCTTTAAAGGCCCCACGGTGCATCCTGAGATGAGATTCCCCCCATCAAGGTGGAGCCTCTCAGCATTTTTCTCCCACAAAGCCACTTGGATTGTGCTTCTCTGCAGCTCAAACCCAGCCTCGGATGCTGCCCCCAAACCCAGGAATGTTTTTGTGGGGTTGGGTTTGGTTTTCCATAACTATGTTTCTTTTCCATAACTATGATTTATTAAATATTAAAACGTTTTTTCTTTAGCGCTGCGAATGCAACAGAGCTTGGAAGAGTCTAGAGCACAAAACATTTAAAAAGTCACAGAGTTTCTCCTCCCAAACTTTCCTTTTCCTGATTCACTCTCCCCACCACTTCCTGAACCCTTCCAGGTGGATGAGTGAGCCCTGGGCAGAGCTGGAGCGATGAGGAGCCGTGCCTGGGCTGTTGTGTTCCAGATTTCCTGCTTTGCATGCAAAGCCTCTCTGAATTTTAACATTTTTCAAAGCTCAGATGTTTTCTGTGCCCTCATCTAAGCAGAGTTTTGGTCTCATTGGGAGGCAGAGATGAAAATTGTCAGCGGTGGTGTTTGGTAGAGGGTTGAACGTAAACCGATGCCTTTGGAAATGGAAAAGGAAAAGCAGAACGAGGAGTCTGGGGAGGAAAAACAAGAATTGGGGAATATCCTGAGGTGGGAAGGATTATCCAGTCCAGCTCCTGGCCCTGCACAGACACCCCAAAATCCCACCCTGTGCATCCCTGAGGGCTTTGTCCAAATATTCCTGGAGCTGTGGCAGCCTTGGGAATGTCCCTGTGCCCTGGGGAGTTGTCCCACCACCCTCTGGGGGAAAAAACCTTCTCCTGATTTCCATCCCAAAGCCCCAGACTCAGCTTCCCCGGTCACAGAGAGCAGAGCTGCCCCTCCTCAGGAAGTCCCAGGCAGCTATTCCATATTTCTGGTTAATATTTTGACAGTTTTAGCTAATCCAGACCATTAGGTTAGTGAATAACCAATTTGGCATTTCTTGTTTTTCTTACAGCATGCAGCAAAAATTTCCTCTGCTCCTCATCCTCTTCAACAACTTTTTTTTTTTTTTTTTTTTTTTTTTTTTTTTTTTTTTTTTTTTACAACTCTTTTCACCTTTGGAAATAATTATTGGGAATCATTGGGAATGTGCCCATTTAATGATTATCTTAGATAGTTATTGTTACAATGCAAGTTGAATTTTAGCCCAAGCCTCTCTTTAATACATTCCCTGCAGTGTTTAAGAACTGGTGATGATGATGATGATGATGATGAACCTCAATTTTCTTGAGCATTAGGAACCATCTCCACCTCCAACTCCAGAAGTGACACCAAAAAAAAAAAAAAAATTCATGAAAGGTTGGAAGGTGTCTGTGCCTGACTGGAAATTCAGAGAGTGGCTTTTTTCTCAAGACAGCAAAGAGGTATTTTACTGCAGAAAGATTGTGTGGCTATTTTTAGCCCTGGGTACTGGTGAGGTGGAACAGAATATTTTTAGAGCTGTAGAAAATGCAGCCACTCAAGCTGGGTTCTTTTTTTTTTTTTTTTTTTTTCACTCTGGTGCTGGAGGGGTTTTCCAAAATAAAGAGCAGAATTAGTAGAAAATGGCTTTTGTGTATAATTTTTATTCGTTAAGTAGGTGATCTGTTGGTTGTGTGGATATACATGTATTTCTATATGCGTATATTTATAATTATATTTGCAACAATAATTATATTTATTTATTCCTAAACAATTTTAAGTGTTTTGGCCATGTGAGTGCCATGTATTAAAACAGTTTTCCCTCAAATTTTTGAAAACTTTTTACCTCAGTGAAACGTTTTAAGGAAATCCACAAACAGCATAATTTTGTCCCACAATTAATCTCTGCCAATCCTGGATCATTCCTGGAGTGAGGTCAGCCTGGAATCCTTCAGGAAGTGCTGGGGAGAGCGAATCAGGAAAAGAAAAGTTGGGGAGAAGAAACTCTCTGAGTTTTTAGGCATTTTGCTCTCTTGACTCCTCCAAGCTCTGTTGCGTTCACAGCGCTAAAGAAAAACGTTTTAATATTTAATAAATATTAAATTAATAATTAATATTAATTAAATATTTTAATTAAAAAAATTTAATATTTTTAATAAATAAAAAAAGAAACAATAAACCCAACCTCCCCCCCCCCCCCCTCAACATTCCTGGCATCTTTCTGAGGAATATTAACTCTGTTGTCCTGGCTTGATTCCAGCTTTATTGGATTATAAATTCTATTTTCATCCTCTTGGTTTTCAATTGCAGATCTATTTTTACCTTTCTTTTGTTAAATAACGATCGTCCTTCGCAGGGCACGGTCGTGTTTGTAGCCATCAGGGTGATTTTGTTGTCTAAAACTTTTATCTTTTCCTGCTTTTAATCGTCCACCAGGACTTGTAAAAGTAAATTATGTGCTTGACTCGCCAGGATCTGTTTGGTGTTTTAAATGCAGCAGATACACCAGATGAATTAATAGAAATCTGTCAGCTTTTTTCTGCACTCTGAAATTCCAAATTTCCAATGTTTCTGCCTTGGAAAAGTCTCAGGTCTTTGGGAATAGAGGGGTTGGAGCCAGAGATAAAGATGGCAATTGGGTTTTTAATGGGAAGGCTGCTCCGTGAGCTCTGTTTCATGTGGTTTGGTGGGATTTTCACGCATCATTTGTAGGGTAAGCAGATCTGGAAGGACCAGATACGGGCATAAAAAGATGATAAAGGAGAAGATTAGAGAAAACCACAAAGAGGCATCAGATTTTATCTCTTTGGTTTTTTTTAGACACAACTGCACATCCAAGGGGCAGAGTTGTGTCCTCAGAGTAGCTGAGGAGCCCTGACCACAACTCAGTTTGTAGTTTTGTGGAGCTCCTTGTCTGTCTCCCTCTGCCTGCTCTGCTCGGTCTGTCAAGAGCTTTGAAATATTTTGATTGCCTTTTGGAGCATCTTTGCCTAATTAACAGGTTTTTTTGTTGTTGTTGTTGTTTTTTTCCCCCTTCCCTCTCTGCAGTTTGGCCGTGCTCCCGTGGTAATCACAGCGAGGGCTGTACAGCAAACAGCCTGTGGAGAGCAGGGGGGTGGCTGAGCCGCTTTCCAGGGAATGTTGGAGCTCTGGGATCGGGGATCCGGCAGCTCCCAGGGTTCTGCTCACACTCAGGGAGACAAGGGCACAGGAGGTCCAGGAGGGTTCGGATTGGAAGGGAGCTGAAATCCCATTCCATCCCCATCCCATCCCATCCCATGGATCCCAATTCATCCCATGGATCCCATCCCCATTCCATCTCTGTTCTATCCCCATCCCATGGATCCCATCCGCATCCCCATCCTATCCCCATCCCATGGATCCCATCTCATCCCATGGATCCCATCCCATCCTATGGATCCTATCCCCATCCCATCCCATCCCATCCCATCCCATCCCATCCCATCCCATCCCATCCCATCCCATGGATCCCATCCCCATGCCATGGATCCCATCTCATCCCATGGATCCCATCCCCATCCCATGGATCCCATCCCCATCCCATGGACCCCATCCCCATCCCATCCCATGGATCTCATCCCATCCCATGGATCCCATCTCATCCCATGGATCCCATCCCATCCTCATCCCATGGATCCCATCTCATCCCATGGATCCCATCCCATCCCATGGATCCCATCCCCATCCCATGGATCCCATCCCCATCCTGTCCCATGGATCCTGTCCCATCCCATGGATCCCATTTCACCCCATGGATCCCATCCCATCCTCATCCCCATCCCATTTCCATCTTCATCCCCACCGATCCCATGGATCCCATCCTCATCCCCATCCCATCCCCATTCCATCGCATGGATCCCATCCCATCCCCACACCTTCCCCTATCCCAGGGTGTTCCCAGCCTTGTCCAGCCTGGCCTTGGACATTCCTGGGAGCTTCTCTGGGAATTCCATCCCCGTCCCTCACCACCCTCCTCCCTTCCCAAGCCCCCTCCCACCCTGCTGTCCATATAAACCCATCACCCCCTGTCCCGCCTGTGCCTTTCCAAGGCTCCTCTTTGAGACATTAACTGCACAAAAGACACTGAAAACACAAAAAACCCCCAAAAAATACCCCAAGTCTGAAGAAGAAATGTCTTTTTTAATTTAGTTTTTGCTTCAAGCAGAGGCTGTTTCCTGTCCAGGCTCCTGAGGAGAGCTGGAATCGGGAAAGCTCCCATGGCAGCACTCAGGGATGTCCTTCCACATTTTCTCCCAAACAAATGGATCAATGCTTTAATTTGACCAGTACAGCAGTTGGATGTTAGGAACCATTTCTCTCCTAGGAGAGTGGTTAAGTGTTAAACCAGCTTTCCCAGGAAAATGTGGAATCACCATCCCTGGAAGGGCTCAAAAATCAAAATTGGATTTAATTCACAAGGTGATGTTCAGTCAGAAGTTGAACCTGGTGAACTTTGAGGTCTTCTCTGACCTTAATAACTCAGTGATTCTATGAAAATGGAAGTTCAAACCCCACATTTCATAATCTCTCTTTAGTAAAAATGAAATCTTTTTACAATAAATCAACATGAGCAGAGGAGAAACGGTTGAATTTTAGAACCTTTAGGTCCAAACTTTGTCAGAGTTTTTCTGCTGGGCACACACTTCCAGTTCCTCCTGCTTGCCCATTTCCCTCTTGGGTTCCCTGAGTTGGAGCTGCTGCTGCAAAAAAAAAGATGGGAAAGGGAAAAGCTTGGGAAATCCAAGGAGTTTTGGTGGCTGCTGGTTGGCTTCTTTGGATAATTGACTTTTAAATGAAGATGGCATTAGTTAAATAGTCAGCAGCTTTTAATTAAGTGCTGGAGTTCACACCAAAAGTTCCCCCCCCCCCAAAAAAAAAACCTTCCAGAACTTTTCTAACAAAGCCAAAACTGACAATTTCCAGGCTAAAAAGCAAATTAATACCTGGGAGAGAAGCAGATAAAGCCGTGGCAAACCAGGAAATAACAACTGGAGTTCCCTCGTTCCTCTGCAGCGCCTTAGCTCTGCTAATTCAGCTTTTGTTAATTGGAGTCGGTAATTGTGATCTTGGCCGTTTTCTAGCTAAAAATAGGTGTCAGCTTCTATGGGGGAGCAAGTGTGGGAGCAGATTTTCCTTGTGGATTATTGTGTACATTGTGTCTGTGTTTCCTGCAGACGTTGTGCTGGCAGGGAGGAAATGTGTGCCTTTCCAACTGGCCCTTATTGATAAACCTGAATTCTTTCTCAAAGCACTCAAAGCAGCAGCCTCAACCTCCCCTGCTCACCCACAGCAGCAGAGAACGGGGTCTGCTGGTTTGAAAGCAAAACCAGTGAGACTCCCAGTCAGAGATACAATTTAATAGGAGAAGAGAGGGGAAAAAAAGGGTAAAATAAAATAAATGGAACAATACAACCTGACACCCTGTTGGTCAGGGGGTTTGAAGCAGTCCAAAAGTGAGTCCTCCTGGAGTGGCAGAGGTGGTTCTGTTGGAGTAGAGATGATCCTGAGAAAGAAGGGTCCAGAGATGGTGAGAAGGGCCCAGGGATGGTGAGAAGGGCCCAGGGATGGTGAGAAGGGCCCAGGGATGGTGAGAAGGGTCCAGGGATGGTGAGAAGGAGTCCAATGATGGTGAGAAGGGTCCAATGATGGTGAGAAGGGTCCAGGGATGGTGAGAAGGGTCCAGGGATGGTGAGATGGGCCCAGGGATGGTGAGAAGGGTCCAGGGATGGTGAGAAGGGTCCAGGGATGGTGAGAAGGGTCCAATCTTCCTCCAGGAATCCAGTAGAACCAGATGAGATGTTCTTGTCAAAGCAGTGATTCCATCTGGTAGCTCTTGTCTCCTCTGGGAGTCCAGTGGATAAAAGCTCCCTGTGATGTCTCAAACCCTGGGTTATATCCAGGTGGGAATGCTTGGCTCCTCCCCCTGGGTGGAGCATCTCACAATGGGATGATCTCATTCCATGAGTCATGTGGTGGGTCCTTGATGGCCCATTAACCAGAGATAACTCCAGAGGAAGTTATCCGTGAGTCACGTGGCATCGTTAGGCTCATTAACAGAAGATCAGGAAAACACTGCCCCACCTTGGCTCCAAGGGCTCATGGGGATGGAACACAGACCTTGGGCACAATTTTACATTGGAACCTAGGACACGGGGTAAACGGAAGGATTTTGGGGCAGGAAAGATTAAAAAAAACTGGAATTTTGGGAGGTTGCTGCTGGGATATTCGCACTCAATCAAGGCCTTTGCTGTCGTTGTTGTTGGTTCCAACCCACCACGCGCTGCTTGGAGCAAAACCTCTCCATCCTCAGCCTGAAATACTCACTCAGCTGTCACTCAGGGATGAGCAGAGAAGTGCATCATAGTAAACCAAAAAAAATGGGAGATTTCTCCAGTGTTTAATGCACAGGATGTTTATTCAGGACTCGTAAAATTACAAGGAAAAATGAGATTGAAGTGCAACTGATGAGCAGCTTTTCATTCAGCGTGCGCTGTGGTGAGCGTGTGGAGTAATTCTCTGGGGAGATGATGCTTTCTTTTCATTTATTATTTAGAAAGCCCCTTTTCATTGCTGCAGTGGCCCCGTGAAAGGCTGTGTTTTAGCTAAAAGCACTGTTTTAGAGATATTTAACATTCATTTCCAGCAGGAACATTTCACTCTTGAGCACCGTTCGGTTCTGGAGCGCTGCGGCGCCGAGTGGCAAGGCTTTAAAAATCAGATTTTTATAGCTGCAGACCTCAGGAGTTCTTGGCTTATTCTAGATATATTTGGTGCCTTCGAGTCCATAAAATAGCAGAGTGAAATGTGAGATGTGCACAGAGTTGAACGTGCTTCAGCCCCTCTGTGAACTTCTCCAGGCCCAGCCACGCTCTGGTGCGCGGAGGGAAATAAAAAAAGCGATTGATGAGAGAGAGATCCTGAGATGTATTTTTATTTAATATCAGAGCAGGTTTGGCACGAAATTACAGCGATAAAAAGCCTCGATTTGCCTCAGCTCTGCTGTTTTAATGTACACTTCACAGGCACGTCGAGTTTGTTCATTGTATTTTTATTTACAGGAGCCTTTCAACGGCGACTTTTCCTCCAAAGCTGTTCAGAGCCCAGACCTGTCTGACACTGCCATAAAAAATATCTGTTCTAATTTGATTTAATTATTTACTGGTGATTTTTTTGTTTTTTTCCTGGCTTCTTTTGATGCTCTCTGCTCTCTTACAGCCTCAGACAACAGCCAGAGATTTCGGGAAACCTGCTTTGCCTTCGCGCTGACGCCGCAGCAAGTGCAGCAGATCAGCAGCTCCATGTGAGTCCGAGCTCCAAAAACCTCGAAATCCCAAACCTAATCCCAAAATCCTAAATTCCCCCATAAAAGGAGGCAGCTTTCCACACCCCTGCCTTGGAAATGGGAAGGGAAAATTGCTCTGGGGAGTTGTTTTTTGTGTAGGGAGGAGGGAATTCAGCCCCACCGCTGGGGTTTGGGGTGGGTTTCTTTGGGTTTTGGGTGTTCTCTGCAAAGCCAGAGTTCTGCTTCCTGCAGCTGGTCCTTGCCACCGGGTTCTCTGTTAATTCGTGGTGAAGTTGGGACTTTTTGGTGAGCTGTCAGAATTTTTGTTGTAATGTGCAAAAAAATCCATAGAAACAAGGCAAAAAAACACAACCACCCCGCAGAAAACCCCCCAAAACAGACAAACAAAACCCCAAAACAAACAAACCCCCCCCCCCAAAAAAAAACCAAAACAAAAACACTAAAAAAAACCACAAAACAAACAAACAAACAAAACACCAAACAACCCCCCCCAAAGATTTAAAAAAAAAAAAAAAAACAAAAAAACCCCCACAAAAACAAACAAACATAACCCCAAAACAAACAACCCCCCCCAAAAAATTAAAAAAACCAAACCCAAAAAAACCCCACCAAAACCAAACAAAAATGTGCCCCCAAAAAAAATTTTAAAAAAACCCAACCCCCAAAAAAACCCCACCAAAACCAAACAAAACCCCAAACAAACAACCCCCCCAAAAAAAAGCAAACCCAAAAAAGCCCTGCAACAAACAAACAAAAACCCAAAACAACCTCCCCAAAAACCATTAAAAAACCCCCCAAACCCAAAAAACCCCCACCAAAACAAACAAACAAAACCCCAAAACAAACAACCCCCCCAAAAACATTAAAAAAACCCCAAACCCCAAAAAACCCCCACAAAAACAAACAAACAAACAAACAAACCCCAAAACAAAACAAAAAAAACACCAAAACCCAACCAAACAAAAAATCCCAAGAAATACCCCCCCAAAAAACAGAGGTCAGACAAGAATTTATTTATTTCCCTCAAAAAATTAATAAAAAAATATAAATATATATATATATTTTTAAATACAAAAAAATATTTATTTCCCTTCCTTTTCACCTCTTTGGAGGGTGGTGATGTGAGCAGAAGCAGCAAAGTCTGGTGTGCATTACACACCCCTGAAAGTGTCCATTTTACACTGGTTTTTTTGGGTGTAAAAAAGAAGTGTTTTCCATCAATTGAATTTCCAGCAAACTCTTGAGGAGTCTGTATCTCAATATTGAGGAAAAGCAGGATGATTTTAACTCATTTCCTCTCCTTTCCAGGGATATTTCTGGGACCAAATGTGACTTCACAGTACAGGTCCAGCTAAGGTAAGGATTTTCTTGCCTGTTGGTTTTTTAGGGATGAGCAGGGATTGGTTCTCCTAGCAGGGATTCCAAAGATCTGCTTCATTTAGGCACTTGGGCAATCAGCAGCCTGGTTAATTGGGGGGTTTTTTCATTAATCCTAAATGGATGAAATTCTCTGTCTCAGCCAGATGGGATATGGAGCAAAGGGGTGAGGGAAAACAGGAGCCCCTCTTGGATTTACCAGCCCCTGCTGGAACGTGGGTTGGGCTTGATGGTCTTGAAGGTCCCTTCCAACCCAGAAATCCTGTGATTCTGTGATTCTGTGATTGATTCTGTGATTGATTCTGTGATTGATTCTGTGATTGATTCTGTGATTCTGTGCTCTGTGATTCTGTGATTGATTCTGTGATTGATTCTGTGATTCTGTGATTGATTCTGTGATTGGTTCTGTGATTCTGTGATTGGTTCTGTGATTCTGTGATTCTGTGATTGATTTTGTGATTCTGTGATTCTGTGATTGATTCTGTGATTGATTCTTTGATTGGTTCTGTGATTGATCCTGTGATTCTGTGATTGATTCTGTGATTGATCCTGTGATTCTGTGATTCTGTGATTGATTCTGTGATTCTGTGCTCTGTGATTCTGTGATTGATTCTGTGATTCTGTGATTGATTCTGTGATTCTGTGATTCATTCTGTGATTGATTCTGTGATTGATCCTGTGATTCTGTGATTGATTCTGTGATTCTATGATTGATTCTGTGATTGATTCTATGATTCTGTGATTCTGTGATTCTGTGATTTATTCTGTGATTGATTCTGTGATTGATTCTGTGATTCTGTGATTGATTCTGTGATTGATTCTGTGATTCTGTGATTCTGTGATTCTGTGATTCTGTGCTCTGTGATTCTGTGATTCTGTGATTGATTCTGTGATTCTATGATTGATTCTGTGATTGATTCTGTGATTCTGTGCACATGGAGCAGGGATGGGGCAGATCCCTGGAAGGAATCCAGGGGAGCTCAGAGGTTTTGCTGCTCCCTGGAATGCTCATTGTCCATGAGCTGGGCTGGGAGCAGGAAGGGTGTGTCCTGCTGGGGATCCAGCAGCAAAAAAAAAAAAAACAAACCAAAAACCCACCTCTTTGAACTTCAAATAAATAAATTTGACATCAGAGGCCTGAGGATTCCTTGGCTGTGCTCAGCAGCTGCCTGAAGCTGCAGCTGGGAGGGTGGAAAATGTGGCACCTTGGTCTTGTGTGGGGAGAAGGAGGCTGGAGAAAAGGCAGAGAGGAAACTGGGGTTGGAATGAGTCAGGCTGAGGAATTCAAGCAGTCTGAGGAGGAACTGTAATTTTGAGGGGTTTTCCTGCTTGTTTGCCACCATTGGGGGGCTGTGTTTAGCAAGATCTGTCATGATTTCTTAGCTTAGTGGAAAAAAACCCAATTCCTTCTAGGAAGAGATGATCTTGAAATCACTTTTAAAAGTGAAAGGTGATGGCAGCTCTTTGCTTTCAGGTTTTGTTTATCAGAAACCAGTTGTCCACAAGAAGATCACTTCCCACCCAATCTGTGTGTGAAAGTAAATGGGAAACCATGCAGCCTTCCAGTAAGTAAAACCTTCTTTTGATACACATTCTGGGATGCATTATTAGGAATTACCTGCCTGAGAACTTATCCCAATCTTTGTTTTCACATTCTGGAGCATTTGGAATGCATAGAAAAGATCAAATAATTTGTTGTAGCCAGTAGATCCAGAAGTTTGAATATGGAAGTTAAAAACCCCTTTTCAAGAGCAGGAGCAGAGAAAAAAGGGTTGAAGTTTAGAAACTGGTCCAAAGTTTGGGGTTTTTTTGTTTAGTTTTTTAGCTGAGACAGGAGAGGTGGCAGAGTTCCCTTTAAAGTTCTGTGGGCAGGGTTAGGATTTTGAATTCCCATCAGGAGAAAGAGCTTAGCAAACCCTCAAGAATTTATTGTCTGATCCTTCTCTCTTTGAATTAAACACAGAGCCCGGTCCAGGTGCGTCGGGAGGGGCAGGAGGCAGAAGCACCTGTGGGATTCTTGTTTTCTGAGAGCTGAAATCTGTTTTGTTTTTTGGTTTTTTTTAGGGCTACCTGCCACCAACCAAAAACGGTGTCGAACCAAAGCGCCCCAGCCGACCAATCAACATTACCTCACTCGTCCGCCTGTCCACCACGGTCCCCAACACCATCGTCGTGTCCTGGACTGCAGAGATTGGCAGAGTGAGTGACTCTGGCCTCTCTGGTACCTGTTGGAGAGAGGGTCCTGTGCAGAAAATCCGTGCTGGGGTAGCCACAGAGGGGCCTTGTTCGGCTGGAATTGCGAGGCGGTGCCGGGCGGGTGGGGAGGTGCTCCCTCAGATCCTTCCCTCACATCCCTCCCTCACCTGAGATCCCTCACCTCAGATCCCTCCCTCAGATCCTTCCCTCACCTCACATCCCTCACCTCACATCCCTCCCTCACCTCAGATCCCTCACCTCAGATCCCTCACCTCAGATCCTTCCCTCACCTCACATCCCTCCCTCACCTCAGATCCCTCACCTCAGATCCCTCCTTCACCTCAGATCCCTCACCTCAGATCCCTCCTTCACCTCAGATCCCTCACCTCAGATCCCTCCCTCACCTCACATCCCTCACCTCAGATCCCTCACCTCAGATCCCTCACCTCAGATCCTTCCCTCACCTCACATCCCTCACCTCAGATCCCTCCCTCACCTCAGATCCCTCACCTCAGATCCCTCACCTCAGATCCTTCCCTCACCTCACATCCCTCACCTCACATCCCTCCCTCACCTCAGATCCCTCACCTCAGATCCCTCCTTCACCTCAGATCCCTCACCTCAGATCCCTCCTTCACCTCAGATCCCTCACCTCAGATCCCTCACCTCAGATCCTTCCCTCACCTCAGATCCCTCACCTCAGATCCCTCACCTCAGATCCTTCCCTCACCTCACATCCCTCACCTCAGATCCTTCCCTCACCTCAGATCCCTCACCTCACATCCTTCCCTCACCTCAGATCCCTCACCTCACATCCCTCACCTCACATCCCTCCCTCACCTCAGGTCCTTCCCTCACCTGAGATCCCTCACCTCAGATCCATCCCTCACCTCAGATCCCTCACCTCAGATCCCTCCCTCACCTCCCATCCCTCCCTCACCTGCGGGCTGGGAGCTCTCCCTCCTCATCCTTGTGACTCAGGGAGGGCCCAGCGAAAGAGTTCAAGGCATCCTCTAAACCTTTTGTTTGTTGATTTGGCCAAACATCAGACTTTGAAGCTTTTCCTGACTTTCAGGGACTTGACAAAGCTTGGCTTGGACTGGTGAGGAGCGGGTGTCACCGAGCACAGAGTGACCCTTTAGAGCTGTGAGGGCACAAACAGCGCAGCCCAGCTGATTCCCTGACCTTTTTTTCCATTTCTCCCAGCTGCTCTCCTTACCTTTCATCTTTAAAACCTCATTTTTTTATCACTTTTTTTTTGTGTGTCTGTGGGGAGAACGTTACAATCGACGTCAGAAACCCGCCGCTGTTGCGCCGGATTAATTAAATCTGCAAAAAGTGAACTTCAATAAATGAGAATTACTGAGCTGCTTTCAGTGCTGGCAGCAAAGCTGCTGGCTGGGCATTCCAGAGGCACCGTGTGCTGCTGCCACTGCCCCCCCTCATCCTGTTTTTTAGAAGTGCCCAGAATTGTCCTGAGGTGAAACTTTGGCCAAGAATTTGTCAGCGTGCAAAAAAAAAAAGAAAAAAAAAATTAAAAAATGCTTACGCTCCAGTCAGGCACAATAGGCAGTGCTCAAACATCAGGATGGGATTTCGTGATGGATTTCTTGTGGAGCGGAAAACAATCTCCATTCAGATGATGGGATAAAGGATGGCTGAGTGATTTTGGTTAAAAAAAAGGAAAAAAGTCCTTTTTTATTTAATGAGAGCTGCAGGTATCAGAAAGAAGCAGTTCAGAATCAGCCTGCTTGGGTTTACACATGAGGAGGGATGGATGCTGGAGGGCTGAGGGGTTCAGGGTACAGGATTTAGGGCCAAGAAGCACCCCAGGGTTGAGCCAGGTTTCACAGATAAAGGATGGCTGAGTGATTTTGGTTAAAAAAAAGAAGAAAATCCTTTTTTATCTGATGAGAACTGCAGGTATCAGAAAGAAGCAGTTTCCAAACCAGCCTGCTTGGATTTACACATGCAGGGGGATGGATCCTGGAGGGCTGAGTGGCTCAGAGTTCAGGATTTAGGGTCGAGAAGCACCCCAGGTTTGAGCCAGTCCCTTTGGGAACTGGCTGCTTCTCAGGCTTCACAGATAAAGGATGGCTGAAGTGATTTTGGTTAAAAAAAAAGAGAGAAAATTCTCTTTTATCTGATGAGAGCTGCAGGTATCATAAAGAAGCAGTTTCCAAACCAGCCTGCTGGGGTTTACACGTGCAGGGGGATGGATGCTGGAGGGCTGAGGGGTTCAGAGTTCAGGATTTAGGGTCGAGAAGCACCCCAGGTTTGAGCCAATCCCTTGGGGACTGGCTGCTTCTCAGGCTTCACAGCTTCAGCAGTTCAAAGAACATTTTGGGTGACTTCTGGCATAAATAAGTGTTAGATCCCAGAATTGTCCAGAAGAGGCAGGCAGGACAGGCTTGGAGCAGCCTGGGATGGTGGGAGCTGTCCCTCCCACGGACTGGGATCAGCTTTAAGATCCTTTCCAACCCAAACCACCCGGGAATTCCGTACAAAACAATTCTTCCTAAACTGATCCTTCGAGACACAGCCCTTCCTAATTCGGTTCTTGGAGACTTCAGGCAGCAAAATTAGAATTAGATTTAGATTTAGATTTAGAATTAGAATTAGAATTAGAATTAGAATGATTTCGTATTTGGAAGGCTGAGTTCCCCTCTCCCCCTTCCCTCCAGGATGAGTTCTTGTCCCAACCGTGCTCCCTACCTTTGCTGGAGTGCTCGCTGTCATTTTTCCACAATCTGTTTCAAGAGCCTTCTGTACGAGCTGCCTTGGGCAAGTTCCTGCCTTTGTAGATTCAAGCTGTCGGTAAATAATTTCACAACGTTAATTAGCTTTTTTTTTTTTTTTTTTTTTTCTTTCCTAACTCCTCTCCTAATTGAGGCATTAAACAAACAAGTTAAGGCAGTAGTGGTTTTTAACGACGTGAGAAGCGTTTCGTTGTGAGAGTGAAATATTTTAAATGGAGTGTTCCTGATGCTGGATTCAATTGGAGTGATTTTGTGGTGAGATACATCACTGAAATCCTCCCAAATAAAGGCTGGGAGATGTCACAATTGCTTGGGTTTTTTATTATTTTTTTTTTAAGTGGAAACGTGTGGCAGTTGCTGAGGGAAAACTTTTATTTCTCCATTTAAATTGTGTGATGCAGCTCCAGGTTTAGCCAATGTTCAAATCAAAAAAATAATTTATTCACCTTAATGTGAGGACACAGATTTGGTCCTTTCCATCCTGGGGGTTGAGGGGTGTGAGTCACATTTTTAGAAGGGCATTTATAATTTTTTTGGAGATTGTGAGAAAAATGAGAGAGCTTCAGAAATGCCAGGAATTTGAAGGCCATGGCAGGAAGAGTTCCTTCCACTCTTCAGGGAGGGAAGGTTCTCCTGAGCTGTGGGGCTGGACAGAGTTGGGTTCTCTGCCTCTGACCTGCCTTGGTGCTGAAATTCACATTTCAGGGACAGTTGAGTGCAGGAGGAGAAGACAAAGGTGGCCAGTGCTTCCAGATACTGCAGGTGATGCATCTTGTCAAGAGGCATCACTGCTCGTTTTCCTGTTTTGAAAAGAAAGTAAGCTTTTCTTAAAAAAAAAAAAAAGAAAGAAAAGAAAAAAATTCTGATCATATTTGACCTGACAGCTTTCCTTGAATGCACTGAGACCAGTGCAGTGCTGAATATTATCCATAAAAAATTAAATATACTGATACAAGTGCAGTGCTGAATATTATCAATATAAAATTAAATGTAGTGATACAAGTGCAGTGCTGAATATTATCCATATAAAATTCAATATATTGACACAAATCAGTGCCGAATATCCATATAAAATTAAATGTAGTGATACAAGTGCAGTGCAGTGCTGAACATTATCAATATTAAATATATTGACACAAATCAGTGCTGAATATCCATAAAAAATAAAATACAATGATAAAAGTGCAGTGCTGAATATCATCCATATAAAATCAAATATATTTATACAAATGCAGTGCTGAATATTATCCATATAAAATTAAATGTAGTGATACAAGTGCAGTGCTGAACATCAAACATATAAAATTCAATACAGTGATACAGTGCAGTCCTGAATATTATCAATATAAAATTAAATATATTTATACAAATGCAGTGCTGAACATTATCAAGTATATTGACACAAATCGGTGCTGAATATCCATATAAAATTAAATGCAGTGATACAAGTGCAGTGCTGAACATTATCCATGTAAAATTAAATGTAATGATACAAATGCAGTGCAGTCCTGAATATTATCAATATAAAATTAAATGCACCGAGACCAGTGCAGTGCTGAATATTACCCATATAAAATTTAATGTAGTGATACAAGTGCAGTGCTGAATATTATCAATATTAACTATATTGGCACAAATCAGTGCTGAATATCCATATAAAATAAAATATAGTGATACAAGTGCAGTGCTGAATATTGTCAATATAAAATTAAACCACTGGCAGCAGTGCAGTGCTGGACATTATCCATGCAAATTGTCCTGTTTGAAGGGGTAGGGTGCCTGTCTGAAATGATGTAGAGCTTCCAGGAGTGCCCTAAATGCTGATTTAAAGGCTTGGGCTGCAGCTCAGTCTCAGTGAAGCGTGAAGTCACTTTTGTTGCCTCTGAAACTCCAGCCCTGTGAACTTCCTGAAGACTTTCTCTGAAAGCTTTGCCACGTTACAGACACGGTGCCCTGTGATCCTGGAGCAAACTGCATCCTGTCCAGTGCTGCAGACAGGCTTTGCTCTGACTTTTTGGTGTTTCCTCTGATGGTTTTGGTCTTTTCCAGGCTGCCTGTGCTGCAGACAGGGTTTTCTCTGATTTTTTTGGTGTTTTATCTGAAGTTTTTGGTGTTTTCCAGAACTATTCCATGGCAGTGTACCTGGTGAAGCAGCTCTCCACCACAGTGCCCTGCAATCCCCTAATAAGCTCTTATGTGCTGCAGACAGGATTTTCTCTGACTTTTTGGTGTTTTCTCTGATGGTTTTGGTGTTTTCCAGGCTGCCTGTGCTGCAGACAGGGTTTTCTCTGATTTTTTTGGTGTTTTCTGGGTGTTTTTGGTGTTTCCTGTGGTGTTTTCCAGAACTATTCCATGGCAGTGTACCTGGTGAAGCAGCTGCCCTGCAATCCCCTAACAAACTGTTCTGTGCTGCAGACAGGGTTTTCTCTGATGCTTTCTCTGATGGTTTTTGGTGTTTTCTGGGTGTTTTGCAGAACTATTCCATGGCAGTGTACCTGGTGAAGCAGCTCTCCTCCCCTAACAAACTGTTCTGTGCTGCAGACAGGGTTATCTCTGATGCTTTCTCTGAAGTTTTTGGTGTCTCCTGTGGTGTTTTCCAGAACTATTCCATGGCAGTGTACCTGGTGAAGCAGCTGCCCTGCAATCCTCTAACAAATTGTTCTGTGCTGCAGACAGGGTTTTCTCTGAAGTTTTCCCTGATATTTTGGTGTTTTTTTCTGAAGTTTCTCGTGTTTTCTGGGTGTTTTGCAGAACTATTCCATGGCAGTGTACCTGGTGAAGCAGCTCTCCTCCACGGTGCTCCTGCAGCGGTTGCGGGCCAAGGGAATCCGGAACCCGGATCACTCCAGAGCGCTGAGTACGTCTCCGCTGGGCTTTTTTTATTTTTTTTTTTTACAAAAAAAGGAAAAAGAGAAGGCAGATTTGGAATTAGGACTGTGCTTTAACCAAGCTCTGGACTTCCTACAGCCCTCTGGGCTTTGGGAATCTGATAGTGGTGTTCTTTGTGTTCAGCTCCAATTCAAAGACTCAGAGGCCTTTGTTTTGCACTAGGAGCCGGTCCAGGAACCCTGTTGACACTGTCAGGGGGGAAAAAATGCAAGAGAATCTCTTCCAGCTCAGCCATCCTGGCTTTGTTTGTGCAGAATGGCACAAGTGTGTTTCCACAGTGAAGTGGGCATTCAGAAGGCAGGATTCTCACCCTGGACCTGCATGGTGGGCAGGAGCAGCAGCCCCGGGGAGCGTTTTCTGTTCCCTTGGCACACGGGAGTTGTGGGGTGAGCCTGGATGGGGTGGCCAGCACAGAGCTCCTCCCAGCCCCCCCTCCTCACTCCAGGGTGGATTTGCTGCCTTATTGTCTCCTCTGACAACAAGCTGGTGGAAGTTTGTCTCAGAAAAAAGCAGCAGCAAAAAGTGCTGTGAGAGGGAGAGGGGAAAAATCCCAGCCCCTGATCACTTTTTAATGCTCACATCAGGTGTTGTGCCTTCTCCAGAAGGGAAGAAATGAGTCCAGCAGTGAAAAATTAGTGTAGAATGGCACATCTGTGTTTGAATGGCACAAATTAGAAATTTGTATCAGAAAAGCAACAGCAAAAACTGTTATGGGTTTGGTTTGCAGGGAGAGGGAGAAAATCCCAGCCCCTGATCATTTCTTAGTGCTCACATCAGGTGTTGTGCCTTCTCCAGAAGGGAAGAAATGAGTCCAGCAGTGAAAAATTAGTGTAGAATGGCACAACTGTGTTTGTGTGTTTGAATGGCACAAGTTTGTCTCAGAAAAGCAGCAGCAAAAACTGCTGTGGGTTTGGTTTGCAGGGAGAGGGGGAAAATCCCAGCCCCTGATCACTTCTTAGTGCTTCCATCAGGTGTTCTACCTTCTCCAGAAGGGAAGAAAGGAGTCCAGCAGTGAAAAATTAGTGCAGAATGGCACAACTGTGTTTGAATGGCACAAATTGGTGGAAGTTTGTGTCAGAAAAGCAACAGCAAAAACTGCTGTGGGTTTGGTGTGCAGGGAGAGGGGGAAATCCCAGCCCCTGATCACTTTTTAATGCTCACATCAGGTGTTGTGCCTTCTCTAGAAGGGAAGAAATGAGTCCAGCAGTGAAAAATTAGTGTAGAATGGCACAACTGTGTTTGAATGGCAGAAGTTTGTGTCAGAAAAGCAACAGCAAAAACTCCTGTGGGTTTGGTTTGCAGGGAGAGGGAGAAAATCCCAGCCCCTGATCACTTTTTAATGCTCACATCAGGTGTTATGTCTTCTCCAGAAAGAAAGAAAGAAAGGAGTCCAGCACTAAATAATAATTAATCTAATCAAGTAATTAATTTTGTTTGTCCAGCAGTGAAAAATTAGTGTAGAATGGCACAACTGTGTTTGAATGGCACAAATTGGTGGAAGTTTGTCTCAGAAAAGCAGCAGTAAAAACTCCTGTGGGTTTGGTTTGCAGGGAGAGGGAGAAAATCCCAGCCCTTGATCACTTTTTAATGCTCACATCAGGTGTTGTGCCTTCTCTGGAAAGAAAGAAATATTAAATAATGGTCAGGTGTGAAGTTGCATGCAGAGAGTCTGGATAAACACATTTTTAGGGGGTCTTGAATCCAAAGTTTGCCACACCATTTCAGACTTATTTTATTTCTTTCTCATCCAATTCATGCCTGAATTAACCTAAAATAAACCTTTTTTTTTGTTGTTTTTTCTTTCCAATACCAGTTAAAGAGAAACTAACTGCTGATCCAGACAGTGAAATAGCAACAACCAGCTTAAGAGTGTCTCTTCTTTGTCCAGTAAGTTGATTTTTTTATTATTATTATTTTTTTTATTCCCTCAAAAGCAATTCTGATGGAAATGTGGGAGAAGTTACCTGGTGCTTACCTGGTTTAATTCTGTGGGGATAGAGAGCAGCTGGAATTCTCTTTTTCTCTGCTTAAAAGCTTGTGGAATACCCCAGGGAAAAGGAGAATTCCATCAGCTTGCAAATGTTACTCCAGATTTGTGTAACGTGCATTAAAATGTTAACATTTTAAATTATAAAATGTTAAATTAAAGTGTGTCCCTGGTTGGGCTGGGATTGGTAAAAACTCTGTGAAAAGGGGGTTTGAGTTTGGGGCTGAAAGCAGCCAAAGGATGCTGCTGCTGTAATATATTATATAGTATATAATATATAATATATTCTATAATATAAATGCTGCTGCTGCACCTTCTGACATTCCTGAGCTGCCAGCGCGCTCTGGGATTGAAAAATGGGAATTTAAAAAGCAAAGCAGCGTCCTGGAGTTGTTGAAACAAATTTATTTTTTTCCTACCAAAACTGGTTTTGATCCAGTTTGGAAGCCAGAGGAAATAATTCCAGTGAAGGTGCAAGTGGCAGAGATCTCGATTTGCTCATTAATAATAAAGTTTTATAATGTAAAATGGTTTATACCTGGATTTGTGTTATCAGTGATGAATTCCCAATATTAACAATATTCCTCTGACCTCTGGGACTGGTTTCAAGTGCAGGGCACCTTCAGAATGTTTGAATTCCTGTGTTGATGGACAGAGTCCCTTCATTGCAGCACAATTATTGTAATTAATATCAGAATTAAGGACACATCTGTTCCCTGCTCTGTCTCAGTCTGCTCAGGCTCGACACAAAATTCTCAGTTTCAGAATCTCAACAAGAAAACTTGAGGTTATTCCTCCAAAATTGGAGCTTTTTATTATTTTTCAGGTTAATAAATATGGTTTAGACTCTAAAAAGATCAACTTTTGGAGGTGTAAGCTTTGCCTCATAAAAAGCACAATTAACTGTGTGATTATTTATATATATTTTATATGTATATGTGTATATATATATATATATATATATATATATATATATATAAATGTTCTTGCAAATCTTTAAATGTGATATTGCCATGACCTTCTCTCCACTGATTTTAGCTGAGGAAGATCAGGAATTGATAAGGAAAGTGAAATGATTCTGTGGGAAGGACAGAGGGATTTCATTTCCCAGATCAAATCCTGCTCTGCAGAGTTAAAACCTCAGACACTGATCATCTCAAAAAACTATAATTTATTTCCATGTCATATTTTGGAACAGTGAAGAATTAATTATTTTAAATCAACTTTTATTCATCTAGTGGCATTACAGATTTTTATTCAGTTGATTTGATTTGTCAGAGTGTTGTTTTCTAGATGATTCCATGGGAATTTTCTCTGATATTCCATCACTGATAAAATTCTTCTGCAGTGCTTTTGGGTTCCCTTTTTTCCCCACTTTTTTCTCCTTCAGGGCTGCCTGGTTTCCCTGAAAAAATATTAATATTGATAACAATATTTATTGATATTGATATTATTAATATTATTAATAATATGATAATTCTATTTATAGAAAAATAGTTATGCATATAATATTTATATATTATACAACATATAATAATGTATAATATAATTCTATATAATATATAATATGTAATACATTATATAGTATATAATATATAATAGATTATATGATATATTATATAATATATTATTCTATATGCTATATTATACATTATATATAATGTATAACATATAATATAGTATAATATAATATGATATAATATAATATATATTATAGTATATTATATACAGTATAATATATATTATGTATAATATAGTATATATAATATATATTATATTATATTATGTTATGTTATGTTATATTATATTATATATTATATTATATATAATGTAGAATATAGAATGCAAGAAGTATTATTTAAATAATAATAATAATAATAATAATAATAATAATAATAATAATCCATCCCAGGCTCACTGGGCCAGAGGCTTCACCTTCCAGCAAGAAAACTTTTACCTTGACTCAGCTTTGAATGGAATTTCATTCACAGCCCTCTGTTTTCCCTTTGCTAATTTGCAATCTTTTGGCTCAGGGAGAGGGTTGGTTTTTGTCCATAATTTCTGGTTGTTTCCTGATGTTTCTGCACCCTGAAAATGCTGATTTGCATGGAAAATTCAGGAATTTAGCCTCGCTCTGGGGTTGGAGGGTGCTGGGATTCTCTTTGGGAATATCCAGGAAAATAAACCAGGGTGGTGGGTTTAGCCTTTATAATCTGAATTTTGCCCTCCAAGCTGCTCTGAGCCTGGACTTCAGGAGCTCACACTCAAATTCATGTTCTTTTTTTTTTTTTTTTTTTTCTTTTTTCTCCCCCTGGAAGCACAAATAAATAAATCCCCAGGCTCTGCAGCTGGCCCAAATATTTAACTGGAGAAAAATTCCAAATTCCAGGGGCTTCTACTGGAGGGTTTGCAGCTTCGTTTACAAATCCTGAGCTCCTGTTTCTTTAGCAGGGAAGGAGAGAAATGTTTTGTGTGCTCGTAAAAGAAATGAATGCAGTGTTTTTGTGGCTGCCAGCGGGCAGGGATCAGGCACAGTGATGGGAAAATGCAGCTTTTCCAAAGTTGGGGTGCATCCCTGGGTTTTTTATTTCGTGGCAGAGCTGATCCAGGAGGTTCAGTGCCAAAAATGGGAAAAGAGCATCAACCTGTGAGTGTGGTGAAATCCCAGCTCAGGCAGAAGTTTTTTACCAAAACCTTGGGAAAAATCTTCCTGGTTTTTAAATCTGCATTTTTTTTACCTCAGGGACATCACAGGCAGGGGTTTTCTACCAAAACATTGGGGAAAATCTTCCTGGTTTTTAAATCTGCCTTTTTTTTTCCCCTTGGGACATGAGGTTTTATGTCCTTCCTGGCTTTGACCTTCCCAATTTTCCTTTCAAAGCCTCCAGGTTCTCCTTCTGATGCTGCCTGAGCTGGGGGACTTTGCCCAAAAATCAAATGAGCCATTGCCCCAGCACCTGGGAGATGAGAATTCCTGACAGACACGGAGCAGGGGGTGGGAGCTGATTTTGGGATGGGAAAAATGTGATTTTGGGATGGAATGTGGTTTTGGGATAGGAATAATGTGATTTTGGGGTGGAATGTGATTTTGGGATGGGAGTCATGTGATTTTGGGATAGGAATAATGTGATTTTGGGATGGGAATCATGGTTTTGCTATGGGAATAATGTGATTTTGGGATGGGAATAATTTGATTTTGGGGTCGGAATCATATGATTTTGGGGTGGGAATCGTGGTTTTGGGATGGGGTTAATGTGATTTTGGGATGGGAATAATGTGCTTGGTCATGGATTTGGGAGGAGGAGGTGCCTGTCACCAGAGCATCTCCTGTGGGAATTCTGTGTCCCCAGGGAATTCTGTGTCCCCAGGGAATTCTGTGTCCCCTCCCATCCCCTGTGACAGTGACAGAGGGCAGGAAAATGAACGAGATTTGCTGGGAACGGGGCGGAGGGATTTTCAGTTCAGAGGGAATAAAAAAAAAAAATCAAAATCAAACCCTGCTCAGGATGATGACGCTGGAGGAAGTGGTGGCCTGTGAGAGGAGCCTTTGTTCTTTGCTGTGGGTTTGGGGATATTGTGGTGCCATCCTGTGGCATCCTCCTCGCACTGCTCAGCTCCCAAAAATCCCCATTCCCACCCCTGGAATCAGCTCAAACGCAGCTCTTGTGGGTGTTTTAGTCAAACAAACACAACTTGAACCTGCTCAGCATAAATAATTCTCATGGGATGATTGTTTTGTTGGGTTTTCATGTGAAAATGTTCAGATTTCTGCTTCTCAACTTTGGCGTGGTCAGTCAGAGCCCCTCCTGAGCGCAGCCTCAGCACTTGGTCCCAGAGCAGCTGCTGGGGTTTTGTGAGGAGATTTTTCTCTCAGATTAAGGTGAAATTCTTTTCACTGCCTGCTTTCCTTTCAGGGTAATGATATTTCCATGATAAATGAAGCATAATTCTGCTTTTGGCCCATGCAGGACACTGCTGTTTACAGGTGGGCCTGTAAAAACCCTGGAATCTGCCAAACGCAGCCCTTGTGGATGTTTTAGTCAAACAAACACAACTTGGACCTGCTCAGCATAAATAATTCTCCAGGGATGATTATTTTGTTGGGTTTTCATGTGAAAATGTTCAGATTTCTGCTTCTCAGCTTTGGCGTGGTCAGTCAGAGCCCCTCCTGAGCTGCAGCCTCAGCACTGGGCCCCAGAGCAGCTGCTGGGGTTTTGTGAGGAGATTTTTCTTTCAGATTAAGGTGAAATTCCTTTCACTGCCTGCTTTCCTTTCAGGGTAATGATATTTCCATGATAATAAAGCATAATTCTGCTTTTGGCCCATCCAGGACACTGCTGTTTACAGGTGGGCCCTTACAGGAATGTGGCAGGAGGGCCCTAAATTTTGCTACTGGAATGTGGCAGGATTCTTCCTTCAACCTCCTTCATCAAAAATATCATTCCAAATGTGATCTTTATTCACTTTTTAATGCCATTTCAAACACACAGGAAGGAGGGAAGTGTGTATGTGACAAAACTCAAGATTCCTGAGCATTCTTTTAGAATAAAACTCAACCTAACTCTTGCCTCTTTCCAGGCAGAAAAGCCCTGGTGTGTTTAATTCAACACCAAGGCAATAAAATACTAATTTATTTTTTTTTTTTCTCTTCCAGCTCGGCAAGATGCGCCTCACCATCCCCTGCAGGGCCCTGACCTGCTCCCACCTGCAGTGTTTTGATGCCACTCTCTACATCCAAATGAACGAGAAAAAACCCACCTGGGTGTGCCCCGTGTGCGACAAGAAAGCTCCCTATGAACACCTCATCATTGATGGGTGAGTAAAGCTCAAATAAACCCCAAAATCGATGCCCAAATGTGATGTTTCTGCCTGAAATAAAGTTGGTTTTCCTCTTTTTTTTTTGAATTCCCCCACGTTTAATTCCCCCTGCCTGCTGGTCAAAAATTCCTGAGCAGCTCCTTCTCCTTCAAGAATTCTCCTCCTCAGCTTCAAGCTGCTAAGAATCGAATTCTCAAGAAAATTCCTGAGTTTTCCTAGGTGCAAACACAGCCCAAAGTTGTATTTCCTTTTTAATGGAGCAACTGTAGAAAACATGGCAGAGTTGATAAGAGAGAGAGAGAGAGAAAACAAATCAATCCTGCCCCCCCCGTGAGCGCCTGTACAAAATTCCGTGTACAATTTCACACTCGGGGAGTTGCTATCTATAGAAAGTGACACAGAGATTGATTCCCTGGCTCTGCCTCTTTGCAAAACACTAAAAAAAATATATATATATAAATAAATCTCTCATCAGGCTGTGCCAAGTGTGTATTTCTGAGTTTGCATGTGAATTTCTTTAAGGGAGGAATCTTTCTTTCTTTCTTTCTTTTTTTTTTTTTTTTTTCCAAAGGGAGGGAACTGACAATACTCTCAGTATTTAAAAAAGCCCAAAAAATGGATAAAATAAATTAATAAAAACCTTAAAAGTAAAGTAAACATTAAAAGTAAAGTAAAAAAAAAAAAAACTGAAAAAACCCCAAAATTTCAAAAAAACATCTCACCAAAGATGAGTCTTTTTAGGGAGTGTGTGTTTTGGTTTGGTTTTTATTTTCCAAATGGTGATAAAGGGAGAGAACAAGCAGAGGTTTCTGACAATTAGTATTGGTCAGTATTAAAAAAAAAAAAGAGCCCAAAAATGGATTTAAAAAAGGAATAAAAACCCCAAAAACAAAGCTATAAACCCTGAAAAAACCCCCAAAAATTCAAAAAACCATCTCACCAAAGATGAGTCTTTTTTAGGGAGTGTGTGTTTTGTGGTTTTTTTTTTATTTTCCAAAAGGTGATAAAGGGAGAGAACAAGTAGAGGTTTTGAGAATACTCTCAATATTAAAAAAGCCCCAAAATTGATAAAAAATGAATAAAAAACCTAAAAGCAAAGCTAAAAACCCTGAAATTTCCAAAACCCACCTCATCAAGGATGAGTTTTTTAGGGAATGTGTGTTTTGTTTTGCCAGAGGCCACTCAGAGTCCCTTCAGAGCCTTGCAAAAAGCTCCTGAAGAGCCACTCAGGCTTTTTATTTTATTTTTTGCAGATTTTTATTTTATTTTTGCAGATTTTGTTTTGTTTTGTTTTGCAGATCTTTTTATTTTTGCAGATTTGGGGGGATTTTTTTGCAGATTTTTCTTTTATTTTTGCAGATTTTTGGGGATTTTTTTACAGATTTTTTGGCAGATTTGGGGGGATTTTTTTGCAGATTTTTCTTTTATTTTTGCAGATTTTTGGGGATTTTTTTACAGATTTTTTGGCAGATTTGGGGGGATTTTTTTGCAGATTTTTATTTTATTTTTGCAAGTTTTTTCAGGGTTTTTTTGGGGGGGGGGGTTGTGGATTTTTCTTTTATTTTTGTTTGGGTTTTTTTTTCAGATTTTTCTTTTATTTCTGCAGATTTTTCTTTTACCTAATACTTGAATTTTTTTTTTCTCAGTAACTCCTTTTTATCCAGCTGCGAGAAGACCAGAACAGCAAAAACTTTACCCCAAATTCAGACTAATAAAGGAAAAAAAAAATCTCATTTTTTTTTAAAGACTGACCTAAAATATTTTTCTGGCCAGGTTGTTCATGGAAATCCTGAAGTTTTGCACGGATTGTGATGAAATCCAGTTCAAGGAGGACGGGTCCTGGGCTCCCATGAGGTCCAAGAAGGAGGTGCAGGAGGTGACAGCGTCCTACAACGGAGTGGATGGTGAGCTCTCCAAATGCTCACTTTTGAATGGTTAAAATGGTTCAAAATGTTCATTTTTAAGTGTTTGAAATGGTTAAAAATGGTCATTTTTAAATGCTTAAAATGGTTCAAAATGCTCATTTTTAAATTATTAAAATGGTTGAAAATTCTCATTTTAAAATGGTTAAAAATGCTCATTTTTAAATGCTTAAAATGTTTAAAAATGCTCGTTTTAAAATGGTTAGAATGGTTAAAATGGTTAAAATGCTTATTTTTAAATTATTAAAATGGTTGAAAATTCTCATTTTTAAATGCTTAAAAATGCTCATTTTCAAATGCTTAAAATGGTTAAAAATGCTCATTTTTAGATGTTTAAAAATGCTCAGTTTTAAATGTTTAAACGGTTAAAAATGCTCATTTTTAAACGTTTGAAAATTCTAATTTTAAAATGTTTAAAATGGTTAAAAACGTTCATTTTTGAATGTTTAAAATGGTTAAAAATGCTCATTTTCAAATGCTTAAAATGGTTAAAAATGCTCATTTTTAAATGTTTAAAATGGTTTTTTTCACAGTTTTTTTTTTCACTGATTGATTGATTAATTGATTGATTGATTGATCTGCTGCTCCATTTTTTTGCAGGCTGCATCAGCTCCTCCCTGGAGCACCAGGTGTCCTCTCAGCACCAATCCACCAAGAACAAGAAGGTGGAGGTGATCGACCTGACCATCGACAGCTCCTCGGACGAGGAGGAGGAGGAGCCCTCGGCCAAGAGGAGCTGCCCCTCCATCTCCCCAGCCTCCCCCATCAACAGCAAGGGGTGAGCAGCACAGACCCCAAACAGACCCCAAAGACACGGACCCCAAACACACAGACCCCAAAGACACGGACCCCAAACACACGGATCCCAAAGACACGGACCCCAAAGACACAGACCCCAAACACATGGACCCCAAAGACACGGACCCCAAACACACGGATCCCAAAGACACGGACCCCAAAGACACAGACCCCTAACACACGGACCCCAAAGAAACAGACCCCAAACACACCGACCCGAAACACACCGACCCCAAAGACACGGACCCCAAAGACACGGACCCCAAAGACACAGACCCCAAAGACACGGACCCCAAAGACACAGACCCCAAAGACACAGACCCCAAACACACGGACCCCAAAGGCACGGACCCCAAAGGCACGGACCCCAAAGACACAGACCCCAAAGACACGGACCCCAAACACACGGACCCCAAAGACACGGACCCCAAAGACACAGACCCCAAACACAGAAACCCCAAACACACGGACCCCAAAGACACAGACCCCAAACACACACAGGTCTGTGTGGGGTTAACAGAGATCTCTGTGGGGTTCCATGGATCCTTTTGGGGTTCCACAGATCCTTTTGGGATTACACAGACCCCTGTGGGACTCCACAGATCCTTTTGGGATTACACAGGGATTTTTTTTTTATTTGTTTTTTTTCCCCCTTTTGCAGCATTTTAAATTTACCCCACCAAGCCTCTCCGGTGTCGAGGACGCCCAGCCTGCCGGCGGTGGACACCAGCTACATCAACAGCTCCCTGATCCAGGACTACAGGCACCCATTCCACATGACCCCCATGCCTTACGACCTGCAGGGTGAGCTCTGCCTGCACCCCGGGGTGCTGCGGGCACCCACACCCGGCAGGAAATCGGAATAATCGGGTTCATGCCTCCAGGAACAAAAAGGATTGGAGGGGTCGTCGGCGATAGGCTGGGGTTTAGTTCAAAATTAAAAAAAAAAAGAAAGAAAGAAATGTGTAATAAAGAGAGAAAAATGAAAGAAAGGAAGAAAAAATAATATGATATAATATAATATAATATAATATTATATTATATTATATTATATTATATTATATTATATTATATTATATTATATTATAATATGTATGTAGTATGTATTATATATTATATATATTGTAGTATATAGTATATAGTATATAGTATATATGACATAGTATATAGTATATATGATATAGTATATATCATATATAATAAGTTGTTATATATAATATATATGTAATATTTTCAAATATTTTCATATATAATATTTTCAAGTATTTTCTTATATCTATATCATATTTTCAAATATTTTCTTATATATAATATTCTCAACTATTTTCTTATATATCTAATATTTTCATTTTTTTTTTCTATATCTATAATATTTTCAAATATTTTCTTATGGCTATATAGTATTTTCAACTGTTTTCTTTTATATATCTATATCATATTTTCAACTATTTTCTTATACATAATATTTTCAACTATTTTCTTATATATATCTGTAACGTTTTCAACTATTTTCTTATGTATCTATGATATTTTCAACTATTTTCTTATATATATCATATTTTCAAATATTTTTATATCTATATCATATTTTCAACTCTTTTCTTATATACATAATATTTTCAACTCTTTTCTTATATAATATTTTCAAATATTTTCAAATATCTATATAATTTTTCATATACTTTCTTTTATATATATATATCATATTTTCAGATTTTTTTTATATCTATCTATAATATTTTGAAAAGAAGTGCAGAAAATGGAGAAGGGGCTGTTTTGTGAAGCTGAATTTTGGGTTTATTTTTGTCTCTTTGCAGGTTTAGATTTCTTCCCTTTCCTGTCAGGTGACAATCAGGTAAGTCAGGGAGAACCAAATCCTGGGGCAAACACAGCGAAACCCAAACATTTGGGGAGCCAGGGCTTCCATCAGGAAATCACTGTGATCCCAAAAATAAAAACCATGGATCTGGGATGTCTCCCTGCTCTCCCAGGGAGGGAAGTGGCACCAGAATTGCACCGAAAACTGAGGGATAATTTGATATTTTCATGGAGAGCACTGTGGAATTTGAGTTCAGGAAATCTGGCTGAATATCCAAACCCTTGGGAATTACTCTGATCACTTCACTGTGATCCCAAAAAAACAAAAAAGGAGCTGGGATATCTCCCTGCTCTGCCAGGGAGGGAAGTGGCATCAAAATTGCACTGAAAACTGAGGGATAATTTGATATTTTCATGGAGAGCACCATGGAATTTGAGTTCAGGAAATCTGGCTGAGTATCCAAACCCCTGGGAATTACTCTGATCACTTCACTGTGATCCCAAAAAACAAAAAAGGAGCTGGGATGTCTCCCTGCTCTGCCAGGGAGGGAAACTGCACTGAAAACTGAGGGATAATTTGATATTTTCATGGAGAGCAGAGCCTGCAGTGTGGAATTTGGGTTTAGGAAACCTGGCTGAGTATCCAAACCCTTGGGAATTACTCTGATCACTTCACTGTGATCCCAAAAAAAAGGATCTGGGATATTTCCTTGCTCTGCCAGGGAGGGAAATGGCACCAGAAGTGCACTGAAAACTGAGGGATAATTTGATATTTTCATGGAGAGCACTGTGGAATCTGAGTTCAGAAAATCTGGCTGAATATCCAAACCCTTGGGAATTACTCTGATCATGTCACTGTGATCCCAAAAAAAAACAGATCTGGGATGTCTCCCTGTTCTCCCAGGGAGGGAAATGGCACTGAAAACTGAGGGATAATTTGATATTTTCATGGAGAGCACCATGGAATCTGAGTTCAGGAAATCTGCCCGAACATCCAACCCCCTGGGAATTACTCTGCAAATTCTTTACACCCTCCGCTGCGAAGCTCCCTTATTCTATCTCTTTTCATCCTATTCCATTTTTATTTTTATTAAACTTAACCAATGAATATGAAAAAGGTAAAACATCGTTTTTTTTTTCACACCCACCCTTTTTTTTAACCCTTTCCTCCCCTCCCTCAGCATTACAACACCTCCCTCCTCGCCGCCGCCGCCGCCGCCGTCTCCGCCTCGGACGATCAGGAACTTTTACACTCCCGCTTCTTCCCTTACACCTCCTCGCAGATGTTCCTGGATCAGCTGAACGCTGGAGGAGGAGGAGGAGGAGGAGGAGGAGGAGGTGGAGGAGGAGGAAGCAGCTCCTTGCCGGCTACAAACGGCAGCAGCAGCGGCAGCAACAGCAGCCTGGTCTCCTCCAACAGCCTGCGGGACAACCACGGCCACGCCGTGGCCAGCAGGAGCAGCACGGACACCGCCTCCATCTTCGGTATCATCCCCGATATTATCTCATTGGACTGATCATTTTTCATTTTATTTTTGTTGGGTTTTATTGGGTTTTTTTTCTGTTTTTTTCTTTTTTTTTTTTTTTTTTTCTGGTGGGCGGGACAGAGGAAAAATCTTCGTGCTCGGTTTTATTTTTATTTTTCCTTTCTGTGTTCCGGGGGAAGAAAACGAAACAAAAAAGAGAAAAGAGAAAAAAAAAAAAAAAAGAGTTAAGACAAGGTGGTTTCTGTTTTGTTTTTTTTTTTTAAAGAGTTAAAACAAGGTGGTTTCTGTTTTTTTTTCTTTTAAAAAAAGAATTAAGACAAGGTGATTTCTGATTTTTTTTTTAAAGAGTTAAGGTGGTTTTTGGTTGTGTTTTGTTGTTGTTTGGTTTTTTTTTTCCTTTTTTTTGAAAAGGGGGGGAAAAAAAAATTTATGTGTACAGAGAACAAACGAACGAGGAAAAAAAAAAAAAAGAAAAAAAAGTCTATTTTCAGTTTTACTTTTGTATATAAACCTAAGATGGCCTCGCTGGTAAAAACAAGAAAAAAAAAAAAAAAAGACAAAAGAGAAAAAAAAAATTAAGAAAAACAAGGAGCTTCAGTTCATTTTTTTTTTTATGGATGCTGAAGATTTTACACCTGTGCATTTGTCATGTGAGTTTCTTTTCTTTTCTTTTTCCCCCCCTCTGGTTTGAACACCAATGGCATTATTTTCTCCACAGCTTAAAGAATCAGGAGAGGAGCTGAACTTCTGAAGTTCAGGCTTGGGGAGAGGGTTTTTTATTCCCTTTGCTGCTGGAATCCAATTCCCCCATCCCATATTTAGTGCAGATTTCCTAATTCTGGCAGCAGAGCAGACCCTGCAGCCCAGAGCCTTTCAGGAATGGGGTTGGTTTTTTGGGATTTTATTTATTATTTTTTTTCTTGGCATTTCTTGGTTCCTTGTGCCCAGGCAAATCCTCCTTTTGAATTCCAAATCCAGCCAGGGAGTGACACGGAGCTGAGTGGGAGGTTTAGGTTGGATTGCAGGGAAAATTCTTCCTCCAGAGGCTTCCCAGGGAATTGGGACATTCCCGAGGCTGCCAGAGCTCCAGGAGTGTTTGGACACCACTCCAGGGATGCCCAGGCTGGGATTTGGAGATGCCCTCAGCAAGGACTTGGATCCTCCTGGGTCCCTCCCAGCTCAGAATGTTCCACACTTCTGGGATTCACTTATTCCTGAGGGCCTGGCTCCATCAAATCCCAGCTGAGGAGTGGGTTGTGGGACAGGATGTTCCATTTTTTTGGGAATTGGAGCCCCAAATCAGCATCAAAGCCCAGCTGAAGAAGGGTTTGTGATACAAGCTGTCCCATTTTTGTACCATGGAGTCCCAAATCAACATCAAACCCCAGCTGAGGAATGGCTTGTGGGACAAGATTTTCCATTTTTATGCCATGGAGCCCCAGATCCCAGCTGAGGAATGACTTGTGGCACGAGCTGTCCCATTTTTATGCCATGGAGCCCCAAATCAACATCAGATCTCAGCTAAGGAATGACTTCTGGGACAAGATTTTCCATTTCTGTGCCATGAAGCTCCAAATCAACATCAGATCCCAGCTGAGGAATGGTTTGTGGCACAAGCTGTCCCATTTTTTTGGTGTGGAGCCCGAAGTCAACATCAGATCCCAGCTGATGAATGATTTGTGGGACAAGATTTTCCATTTTAATGCCATGGAGCACCAAATCCCAGCTGAAGAATGACTCATGGCACGAGCTGTCCCATTTTTATGCCATGAAGCTCCAAATCAACATCAGATCCCAGCTGAGGAATGGTTTGTGGGACAAGATTTTCCATTTTTGTGAAGTGGAGCTCCCAATCAACATCAAACCCCAGCTGAGGAATGGTTTGTGGCACGAGCTGTCCCATTTTTATGCCATGGAGCCCCAAATCAACATCAGATCCCAGCTGAGGAATGGTTTGTGGCAGAAGATTTTCCATTTCTGTGCCATGAAGCTCCAAATTAACATCAAACCCCAGCTGAGGAATGGTTTGTGACAGAAGATTTTCCATTTTTATGAAGTGGAACTCCCAACCAACATCAAACCCCAGCTGAGGAATGGTTTGTGGCACAAGATTTTCCATTTCTGTGGCATGGAGCCCCAAATCCCAGCTGAGGAATGGTTTGTGACACAAGATTTTCCATTTTTGTGAAGTGGAGCCCCCAACCAACATCAAAACCCAGCTGAGGAATGACTTGTGGCACGAGCTGTTCCGTTTTTATGCCATGGAGCCCCAAATCAACATCAGATCCCAGCTGAGGAATGGTTTGTGGCACAAGATTTTCCATTTTTATGAAGTGGAGCCCCCAACCAACATCAGATCCCAGCTGAGGAATGACTTGTGGGACAAGATCTTCCATTTCTGGGCCATGAAGCTCCAAATCAACATCAGATCCCAGCTGAGGAATGGTTTGTGACACCAGCTCCCGTTTTTATGGCACGGAGCCCCAGACCAAAGCTCCCCTTGGGCTGGAGGGTTTTGCTCCAACCCCACTGAGATAACCCAGCCCCCCCGAGCATGTGTGACCAGCCTCAGTGACCTCGTGGAGCTGCTTTGTGTTCCCACTTTGCCTAAAAAAAACCACCTGGGGCACCTCAGGCCTGCCTTGCCTTGCCTGGAACCTTCCTCCTCCTCCTCCTCCTCCTCCTGGTGCAGTTCTGCTTGCAGGTGAAGTTTTTGTGCCCAGGCTGAAGCAGCAAACCCAGCAGCCCCTGCATGCCCCGGGCAGCCTCTCCTGGTGCTGTGCTGAGTGTTCACCCCAGCAATATTCCCCAAATCCCACCAGGAAAATCCAGATTATTGCTCCTCAACCCAGCTCTTTTTTAGGGGTAGTGTGGCTTTCAAAATTCACTTTGCCCTCGGAATCCTTTGGATTTCCCAGATTTTTATTTATTTTTTTTTCCAGCCGTGTTTTGAATTCCTGGTTTCTCTCGTCATTTTTTTTTTAATTTTCTTTAAGTTGTGCATGACATAGGAAAAATTTAATTTTTTGGGGTTTTTTTTTTTGGGGTTGATCCGTTCTTCTTAAGGAGTGGAATGTGTAAATAGCCGGAATGCAGATTTTTGGGTTGGTTTTGATTGGTTTTTTTTGGTTCTTTTTTCCAGGAGATTCTTTAAAAGTCAGAGAAAAAGGGGGAGGGAAGGAAGCGATTCTCTTTGTGTCCCAAAGTTCCAATGTTCAGAGAGAGGAAAAGTTTCCTCTGGTGTAAAAAATATTTTTATAACAGGTTGAAAGTGCAGGTAAACGAGTTTTATCAGGAAAAAGAAGAGTTAAAGGAATACTAAAATGAGCAGATTCTTCTCTGAATTTTTTTTTTTTTTTTCACATCCAAAAAAACAAATTAAAACCATTGATTGCAAATAGTTGCTTCGAGCGTTGACAAAAGGCCACCTTTTGCCTATGGAAAAAAAATATATATAAATAAATCTTGCATTGATTTAAAAAAGAAAAAAAAAAGAAAGAAAAAAACAGGAAAAAACTTTAAAAAAAAAGCAAAAAAATATATAAAAACCTTTAATCCAAGTAGCATTAGGTATTGCTGTCTGATCAGTCGTATGGTTATTTGAGAGGTTCACATGATGTGGCATCAAAAACAAAAAAAACCAAAAAAAAAGGAAAAAAAATCCGTTTTTAGTGTTTTTACAGCATCCCTCTCTGCCACTAAATAGTTGGACTTGAATTTTGGAAAAAAAAAAAAAAAGAAAAAAAAAAAAAAAGAAGAAAAAAAAACAAACAAACAAAAAAAAAAGGAAAACTGTTGGTGTTTATATGTATATGTGTGTGTATATATGTATTTATAGATCCGTGTGTGTGAGTTCCAGGTGAGTTCCATAGGGGTTTTGGGGTTTTTTTCGTTTTGTTTTGTTTTTCTTTTGTTTTTTTGGGTTGTTTTTTTTCTTTTTTTTTCCCCATGCATGTGTATTTCATACATATCTGGCTGATATATTCTATTTCACCATACACCGATTTTATAATTTATTAAATGTCAGTTCAACGAGGAAAAAAAAACAACGAAAAAGGCAAAAAAAAAAAAAAAGAAAGAAAGAAAAAAAAAAAAAGAAATAAAAGGCTAGAAAATGGGAAAGAGTTATTTTTGAAACGGTGTGGTTGGAATTATCTCTTACCCAGTGCCAGGAGGAGGGTTTTTCCAGGGATAAACTGGAATATTTGATTTGGGTGGGGAATGGGAAGGTGGGGAATGGAACCTGGGAGGGGGGAAATGGAAATCTGGGGAATGGAACCTGGAAAATGGAACATGGAAATGTGGAAAATGGACGGTGGAAAATAGGAAGGTGGGAAATGGAAAGGTGGGAAATGGAGATGTGGGGAAGGGAATGTGGGAAATGGGAATGTGGGAAATGGAAAGGTGGGAAATGGGAATGTGGGGAATGGAACCCTGAAAATGAAATATGGAAGGTGGAAAATGGAAATGTGGAAAATGGACGGTGGAAAATAGGAAGGTGGGAAATGGATAGGTGGGAAATGGGAATGTGGGAAATGGGAGGTGGGGAATGGAAATGTGGGGAATGGGAATATGGGGAATGGGAATGTGGGAAATGGAAGATGGAAAATGGGAGTGTGGAAAATGGAACCTGGGAAATGGAAATGTGGGAAATGGGAATGTGGAAAATGGAAGGTGGAAAATGGAAGATGGAAAATAGGAAGGTGGGAAATGGAAAGGTGGGAAATGGAACCTGGAAAATGGAACATGGAAATGTGGAACGTGGAAATGCGGGACATGGAAGGTGGAAAATAGGAAGATGGGAAATGGAAAAGTGGGGAATGGGAATGTGGGGAATGGGAATGTGGGCAAAGGAAGATGGTCAATGGGAGGTGGGGCTGTTGGCATCCCGGGATTTGGCACTTTGGGAATGCCGTTCATCCATCACCTGAGCCCTGCCCTGGGGCCGTGGCTGTGGCACCATTCCCGGTCCAGCTCGGCATTCCCAACCTGCAGTTCCCTGCAGCACAAGGGAGCCTGCCTTGGTTCAAGTCTCCAGCTGCTTCTGCTCATTCCCACATTCCCAAACTCCCAAATTTCCAAACTCCCACATTCCCAAACTCCCACATTCCCAAAATCCCAAAGGCCCGAACTCCCAAACTCAAATTTCCAAACTGACAAACTCCCAAATTCCCAAACACCCAAGTTCCCAGACTGCCAAATTCCCAAACTGCAAAATTCCCAAACTGCAGCTCTGCAGTGCTGGCCTGGGCTGTGCTGCTGCTGCTGCAGATCCCTGGAATTGCAATGGAATTGTGCTGGGGGGCGGTTTGCACACCTGGGGGGGGGGGTTTGCACACCTGGGGGGGGGGGTTGCACACACCTGGGGGGTTTGCACACCTGGGGGGGTTTGCACACACCTGGGGGGGTTGCACACACCTGGGGGGGTTGCACACACCTGGGGGGGTTTGCACACCTTGGGGGCTTTCAGGGAAGGTGAATTTCCCTGGCCCTGTTTTTCCCCGTTTTTCCTTTGTGGAGACACCAAACACCTGCCAGCTCCGTGCTGCCTTCTTGGAGAGCCAGGAGACCTCGACCGTGAGCTCCTCCTGCCACAACCCCGAGATTTAAACGTTTTCAAAACTCATTTTTTCCAGCCTGACACACCTTGTCACACTCGGTTTATTCCAGTAACACCTCACACCCCCTTCTCCCAGGAATCAGGGGGGAACCTAGGGAAGCGCCAGCACTACACGAAGGCAGAACCAAGTTTGGAAAGGCAGCTGAAGGTTCCTGAGTCCGAGTAGAAAGTGGGAAAAAGAGAAATCCAAGCCTGGCAGGGGCTGCCGCGGGCGGGTCTCAGTAATCCACCGAGGGCAGGCAGAGGCGGCGCACGAACTCCTCGTAGCGGATGGTCCCGCCGGGGCCCACCCCGGCCTCCCGCAGCAGCTCGTCCACTGCAAGGGGGGAGAACCTCGTCAGGGGTTGGGCTGCTCAGTGCCTGAGCTCTTTGGGTTCTCTGAAACTCTTTCCAAAGAGTTTTCTGTCTACAACAGACACATTTTTCTAACTGCAACCTTTGTTTCCATTCCTTTCCCTAGGAGGGACTTCTTGCTGTCCCTCTGCTCTGACCAATGTGATGGAAGAAGTTTATCTTTGTTTCACCCATTGGGTTGTTCTCTGTAGAACAGGATAAAACTGTATAAGAGCCTGAGATGTTTGGGTTTCTCTGAAACTCTTCCCAAAGAGTTTTCTGCCAACCAGAGACACGTTTTTGTCACTGTAACCTTTGTTTAAAATCCTTTCCCTAGGAGGGACTTCTTGCTGTCCCTCATACTTGGCCAATGTGATGGAAGAAGTTTGTCTTTCCTCCACCCATTGGGTTGTTCTCTGTAGAACAGCATAAAAGAGTATAAAACCCTGAGATGTTTGGGTTTCTCTGAAACTCTTTTCCCAAAGAGTTTTCTGTCTACAAGAGAAGGGAAAAAAGAGAGAAGGGAAAGGAAGAAGAAGGAAATGAGGAAGGAAAGGAAGTGAGGGAGAGAGGAAGGAAGGGAAGGAAGAGGAAGAGGAGAAGAGAGAAGAGAGAAGAGAGAAGAGAGAAGAGAGAAGAGAGAAGAGAGAAGAGAGAAGAGAGAAGAGAAGAGAAGAGGGAAAATGGAAGGGAAGGGAAGATGGAAAGGAAAGGAAAGGAAAGGAAAGGAAAGGAAAGGAAAGGAAAGGAAAGGAAAGGAAAGGAAAGGAAAGGAAAGGAAAGGAAAGGAAAGGAAAGGAAAGGAAAGGAAAGGAAAGGAAAGGAAAGGAAAGGAAAGGAAAGGAAAGGAAAGGAAAGTCGATCCCTGTGGGAATTGCAGACCTTCCTCCTCGGAGAGTTTCTCCCCCAGGCGGGTGAGCTTGGCGCGGAGCTCGGGCACGGCGATCACTCCCCGCTTGTGCCGGTCGATCATGGCCAGGGCCCTCAGGATCTCCTGCTCGGGCTCCTCCTGCTTCATCTGCCGGTACATGATGGTCAGGAAGGTGGAGAAGTCCAGCTCGGCGTTCCTGTCTGCAAGGGAAGGGCAGATCCCTGGGGAAGGGCTCCCTTTGGGGCTGGAGCCAGGACTGGGCATCGCCCTCCTCCTGCCCCAGATCCCCTTCCTGGGGTGTCCCTGCGGAGGTTTGGCCTGGTCTGGAAAAGGGGAAATTCCCTGGGGAGGTTGAAAAGGGGGATTTTTTTGCTGCCCCTGTTTTTCCTGGTCTGGAAAAGGGGAAATTCTCTGGGGAGGTTGAAAAGGGGATTTTTCCTGGCCCTGTTTTTCCTGGTGTGGAAAAAGGGAATTTTCCTGGTGTGGAAAAGGGGAATTTCCCTGGGGAGGTTGAAAAGGTGATTTTTCCTGCCCCTGTTTTTCCTGGTGTGGAGAAGGTGAATTTCCCTGGCCCTGTTTTTGCTGGTCTGGAAAAGGGGAAATTCCCTGGGGAGGTTGAAAAGGGGATTTTTTCCTGCCCCTGTTTTTCCTGATGTGGGAAAGGTGAATTTTCCTGGCCCTGTTTTTCCCCGTTTTTCCTTTGTGGAGACACCAAACACCTGCTGGCTCCGTGCTGCCTTCTTGGAGAACCAGGAGACCTTGACCGTGAGCTCCTCCTGCCACAACCCCCAGATTTAAAGGCTTTTAAATATTAAATATTAATATTTATTAAATATTAAATATTAAATTACTGATTCTCTTAGTACTCCTCTTCCTGGCCTTGGGGTTTCCTCTCCCTGTCCCTGACCTGGATCAGGACACGTCCCATCTGGGCTTTTCCCCCTAAAATCCCGTTTATAACTTCGCTGAACTCGTGCTCTGAACTTGGATCCTGAATTTTTAATCCTCTCCCTGATCTCACAATTCCTGGGGGTTCTGTGCTTTGTTTGTTTTTCCTGCAGCTGAAAACCTTCCCGTGCTTCTCCAGCTCTCCTGGCTGACCTGGACACCCTCCCACCCTCCAAATCCAGATTAAAATGTTCCCCTCCTGCTTTTTATTTTTATTTTTATTTGGGATTTCGATGGCGCTGCTGTCACCGGGCTGGATTCCCCACAGCCCAGCAGCTCCTGCTGCCGGCTCCGGGCGGCTGCTCCAGAAAAAAGGGATTTTTTTCCCTGTTCCCGATGTTTGGGGGGCTGAGCTGGCAGCTCACCGATCTTGTGCAGCTGCAGGTGCCGCTGCACCTCTCCCGGCGTGGGGCTGGCGCCCAGGCTGCGCATCACCGCCAGCAGCTCCGAGCCGCGGATCTTCCCCTTCTGCTTCTTGTCGTAGAGCGAAAAACACTCCTTGAACTCTTAATTAAAAACCAAAAACGACCGTCAGAGCCGAAAAAAAGCATTCCTTGAACTCTGAATTAAAAACCAAAACCGACCATCAGAGCCGAAAAAGCATTCCTTGAACTCTGACTTAAAAACCAAAAGCGGCCGTCAGAGCCGAAAAAGCATTCCTTGAATTCTTAATTAAACACCGAAAGCGGCCGTCAGAGCAGGAAAAAAAGCGTTCCTCGAACTCTTAATTAAAAACCAAAAGTCAAAAAAATTATAAAAAATTTTAAAAACCGAAGTCAGAGCTCCCGGCCGGCCCCGCCGCCCTGGAGCGATTCCAGCCGGGATCCGGTGTCACCCTCGGCGGGGTCGCTTTTCCAGGTGGGTGATGGGCGCAGTGGGGATGGTGGACCCGGGGGAATTAAGGGTAATTAAAACCCAGAGCGGCGTTAATTGGGGGCCCCTCCAGCCCGGGGAAGCACGGCCGGGAGGGGGAAAGGGCTGAGACAGCGCAGGGGTTTTAAAAAGCGCTTTTTCCTGCAAGGGTTTGTTTTAAAAAAATGTGCTTTTTTCATGGAAGGGTTTGTTAAAAGATGATCTTTTTTTCCTGGAGGAGTTTGTTTAAAAATGTTCTTTTTTTTTCCTGCAAGGGTTTGTTTAAAAAAGCGCTTTTTCCTGGAAAGGGTTTGTTTTAAAATGTGCTTTTTTTTCCTGGAGGGGTTTGTTTTAAAAATGTGCTTTTTCTTGCCTCGGTAGGAAAGGGAGAGAGGATGATGAGGGAAAGGCAGAAGGAGGGAGGTGGAGGATGCTGGAAGTGGAAGATTTTAGGGGTGGAAGATTTTGGAGGATGCTGGAGGTGGAAGATTTTGGAGGTAGGGAGGGAAGGAAGGAGAGGAAGGAAAAGAAAGGAAGGGAAGGAAGGCAGGAAGGGAAGGGAAGGAATGGATTGGATTTTCTTCCCCCGCAGCCTTTCCCCAGCAGCCCAGCCCGGCTCGCAGCTGACCCAGATAAGGCCGGGAGCTCTCCCCGCCCTTCCCAGCGCGCTCCCGGCTCCCTCCCGCTGGAAAATCCGCCCGGCTCGGTGCCATCCCTTGTCCTTGTCCCCTCTGTCCCCAGCCCTCGCTGCTGCGAAGAGTGTGCGGGGTCCCGGGGGTGCCCCTGCCCTCCCCTGCCCTTCCTCCTCCTCCTCCTCCTCCTCCTCTCCGGTGGCACCGGCACCCTCCGGGATGGGGATGGGGATTGGGATTGGGATGGGGATGGGGATTGGGATTTCTGCCTCTCCCGGTGCTTCTGCCCTTTCCCAAAACGTTGGAATTCCCGCGGATCTGGGGAGTTTTCCGCGGAATTTTCCGGGAGTTTTCCCCGTTTTCCCAGCCCGCAGATCCGGGCGGGACTGAGGGACCAACGAGCCCGGAGCGCGGCGCTTCCCAGAGGGGAAAAAAAAAAAACGGGTTTGTTTTTTTTAATCAGAAATCCAAATTGAATCTCGCTAAGGAGCCCGAACAAACGCGCACCTACCATTGATTTGATCCTGGGACAGAAACTTCGCCTGCAGCAGGAAGGGAGAGAAAGAGGAGAGAAAGAAAAAAATAATAATAATTATTTAAAAAAAACCCCAAAACAGCTTTAAACTCTGATTTGGGGGCGCGGGGCCGGGCCGGGCCGGGTCTCTCACCATGGTTTTGGGGCCGAGCCGTGCGCTGCGTTTGGGGTTCGCTGGCGGAGCGGGGGCGGCCGCGTTCCCTGGGCGGGGCTCGGGGCCGAAGTCCGGCGGAGCTGAACCCGACACCGGCGGCGGCTGCTGCTGCTGCCATGGACACCGAGCCGAGCTGAGCCGGGACACGGGATTTGTCCTCCCGGGACACGGAGCCGAGCCGAGCCGGGACACGGAACTGAGCTGAGCCGAGCCGGGACACGGAGCCGAGCTGAGCCGGGACACGGAGCTGAGCTGAGCCGAGCCGGGACACGGAGCTGAGCTGAGCCGGGACACGGAGCCGAGCTGAGCTGAGCCGGGACACGGAGCCGAGCTGAGCCGGGACACGGAGCCGAGCCGAGCTGAGCCGGGACACGGAGCCGAGCTGAGCCGGGACACGGAGCCGAGCTGAGCCGGGACACGGAGCTGAGCTGAGCCGGGACACGGAGCTGAGCCCGCCCGGAGCACGGGATTTGTCCGGGACGTGTCCCGGGACACGGAGCTGAGCTGAGCCGAGCCGGGACACGGAGCTGAGCCCGGACACGGAGCCGAGCTGAGCCGAGCCGAGCCCGGGACACGGAGCCGAGCCCGGGACACGGAGCTGAGCCGAGCCGGGACACGGAGCCGAGCCGAGCCGGGACACGGGATTTGTCCTCCCGGGACACGGAGCTGAACCGGGACACGGGATTTGCCCGCTCGGGACGGGGCTGCGCGGCTGCCGCCGGGCTTTGGGGCTGCTGGGGGAGAATTCGCCCTTTTGGGAGAGGTGGTGCTGCTGCTGCACAGATCCTGGGAGTTCAGCCCCAGCCCGATGGATTTGGGGGCTGTTTTATGGGGAATTCTCAGGAATTCTGAGGAATTCTCCTGTCTGAGTGAGAGCTGAAGGTGCTGGTGGAGAGACCCCTGGAATTGCCCCCTGCCTGATGGATTTTGGGGGTTCCTTTATGGGGAATTTGCCCTTTTAGGAGAGCAGGTGATGCTGCTGCACAGATCCTGGGAATTCTCCCCCGCCCGAAGGATTTTTGGGGCTGTTTTATGGGGAAATCTCAGGAATTCTGAGGAATTCCCATATTTGAGTGAGAGCAGGTGGTGCTGCTGCACAGATCCCAGGAATTCAACCCCAGCCCGATGGATTTTTGGGGCTGTTTTATAGAAACTTCCCCCTTTTTGTGAGAGTCGGTGGTGCTGCTGCACAGATCCTGGGAATTCCCCACTGCCCGATGGATTTTGGGGCTGCTTGTGGGGAATTCCACACACACACACCCCCGCAAAAAAAAAACCCACAAAAAAATCCAAAAAACCCACCGCCCCCCCCAAAAAACCCCACAAAAACAAACAAACAAAAACAAAAAAAAAAACCCAAACCAAAACACACACATACACAAAAAAACCCCACAAAAAAATCCAAAAAACCCACCGCCCCAAAAAAACCCCCACAAAAAACAAACAACCAAACCAAACAAACAAAAAAAAAAAAACCCAAAACCAAAACACACACAAAAACCCAAAGGAAACAAACAAACAAAAAAACCCCAAAAATCCCCCAAAATACCAAAAAAAACCCCAAAAAACAAATAAATCAAAAGAAACAAAAAAACCCCAAAAAACCCAAAAAAACCCCCAAAAAACCCAAAAAAAACCCCTAAAAACAAGAACACCAAAAGAAACAAAAAAACCCCAAACCAAAAAAACCCCCAAAAAAACCCCCAAAAAAACCCCCCAAAAAACCCCCCAAAAAACCAAACCACAACAAAAACCAACAGAAACACCCCACTAGAACAACATTTTCTTTTCTTTCCTTTTTCGGGTTCATTTATTTCTTGCCCCCTTTCCCCCTGCTGAGGTGCAGGGTGTACCAGGCCCAGGGCTCGGGGATGTAAATGACGCCGGGGTATTTCCTGCGCAGCGTGGGCTCGTCCCAGAGCCAGCCCACCCAGGCCAGGATCAGGAGCAGGGCCAGCAGGAAGGAGAGGAAGAGGAAGCGGCCGTTGGGGTCCAGGGCCAGCCCGCGGCGGCGCTGCCGCAGCACCAGCGCCAGCATGGCGAAGAAGGTGAAGATGTAGAGCAGGAAGATCTGGCCCTCGGTCACCAGGTACCTGCGGGAGGGATGGGGTGAGGGGTCATGGGATGATGGGGATGTAGGGAGGGATTCAAGATTCTCTGGGAATGCCGGGGGGTCCTGGAGTTCTGGGGATGCAGGGGGATCCCGGGGATAGGAGCAGGTTCTTCCCAGGGACATTCCCAGCCCATTCCTGGGGCACTCCCAGGCTGTTCCTGGTTGATCCTGGGGACATTCCCAGCCCATTCCCGGGCACTCCTGGGTCATTCCCATTCCCATTCCCAGCCCATTCCCATTCCCATCCATTCCCATCCATCCCCATCCCATTCCCATCCCCATCCCATTCCCAGCCCATTCCCATTCCCAGCCATTCCCATCCCATTCCCATTCCCATTCCCATTCCCAGCCCATTCCCATCCCATCCCATTCCCAGCCCATTCCCAACCATTCCCATCCCATTCCCATCCCCATTCCCATCCCATTCCCATTCCCATCCCATTCCCATTCCCAGCCCATTCCCATCCCATTCCCATTCCCAGCCCATTCCCATCCCATCCCATTCCCATCCCATTCCCAGCCCATTCCCAACCATTCCCATCCCATTCCCATCCCCATTCCCATCCCATTCCCATCCCATTCCCAGCCATTCCCAGGGCAGCACTCCCTCCCTCTCTCCCTCCCTCACTCTCACACTCACTCTCACACTCTCACACTCACACTCTCACTCACACTCACTCTCACTCTCACTCACACTCACTCTCATTCCCTCTCCCCTCACCAGTAGTAGAGGCCGCTGGGCCCCACCAGCAGCAGCGCAGCCGCGGGCGTGCGGCCCTGCCCGGGCCCGGGGCGGAAGCAGCCGCTGAAGTAAATGAAGAGGATCAGGAAGAAGGGGATGTACCTGCGGGAGCGGGAACGGGAACGGCCGGCGCTGGGAGCGGCCCGGGACAGGGGCAGGGACATCCCACATCCCACAGACACCCCTGAGCACCACATCCCACAAACCCCAAACCTCCTGAGCCCCCCCTGAGCCCCACATCCCAAAAACCCCCCGAGCCCCACATCCCACAGACACCCCTGAGCACCACATCCCAAAAACCCCCCTGAGCACATCCCACAGACACCCCTGAGCCCCACATCCCAAAACCCCCCCCGAGTACATCCCACAAACCCCAAACCCCCTGAGCCCCACATCCCAAAAACCCCCCAAGTCCCACATCCCACAAACCCCCCCTGACCCCACAAACTCCCCCTGAGCCCCACATCCCAAAAACCCCCCAAGTCCCACATCCCACAAACCCCCCCTGACCCCACAAACTCCCCCTGAGCCCTACATCCCACAAACCCTGAGCCCCACATCCCACAGACCGCCTCCCCCGAGCAGGGGGATTTCCCGGATCTGCCCTAATCCCGGCTTTATCCTGGCTCTATCCCGGCAGAGCTCTATCCCGGCCCTGCCCAGGTTTGATTCCCACCCCAGCCCTGCCCTGCCCGGTACCACCCCACAGCCCAGAACCACAGAACCCCGGTACCACCCCACACCCCGGTACCACAGAACCCCGGTACCACCCCACAGCCCAGAACCACAGAACCCCGGTACCACCCCACAGTCCGGTACCACCCCACAGCCCCGGTATCACTGTGGTACCATCCCAGACCCTGGTACCACCCTGGTACCACCCCACAGCCCAGAACCACCCCACACCCCGGTACCACCCCACAGCCCAGTGCCACCCCAGAGCCCAGAACCACCCCACAGCCCTGGTACCATCCCGGTACCACCCCAGTACCACCCCAGTACCACCCCAGACCCCGGTACCATCCCGGGACCATCCCAGACCCTGGTACCACCCTGGTACCATCCCAGACCCTGGTACCACCCCGGTACCACCCCAGACCCTGGTACCACCCTGGTACCATCCCAGACCCTGGTACCACCCTGGTACCATCCCAGACCCTGGTACCACCCCAGATCCCAGTACCACCCCAGTACCAACCCACAGCCCAGTACCACCCCGGTACCACCCCAGACCCTGGTACCACCCTGGTACCATCCCAGACCCTGGTACCACTGTGGTACCACCCCAGATCCCGGTACCACCCCAGTACCACCCCAGTACCACCCCACAGCCCGGTACCACCCCGGTACCGGCCCAGCCCGGCCCAGCACTGACCACAGGCAGTGCCCCAGGAACTCGTCGTAGTAGTAGAGCAGCTCGAAGGAGTCGATCTGGGACAGGACACACAGGACAGGGACAGGGACAGGACAGGGCAGGGAGGGAGCTCCGTTAGGGCAGGGACGGTTCAGGGTTTGTAAATTCACACCTCAGGAGCCCCAGCCCAGCCCCGCTTTAATTTGTTACAATTAACAAATTAAAATTTTGGAAACGCTTGAACTCAGCTCAGGCCCTTGCCAGGGGCTCTGGTTTGAGGTTCCTTTGTCATTTATAAATTAAAATTTCAGCAATGCTCGAACCCAGCTCAGCCTCCTACCAAGGTCTCAGGCTCGAGGTTCCCTTCCCATTTATAAATTCAGATTTCCCGTTTATAAATCTGAATTTCAGCAGTGCCAGCCCAGCCCATCCCCTCAACAGGGTCTCAGGTTTGAGGTTCCTTTTCCATTTATAAATTAGGATTTCCCATTTATAAATCTGAATTTCAGCAGTGCCCCTATCCCAGCTCACCAGGGTCTCAGGTTTAAGGCTCCTTTCCCATTTACAAATTCAGATTTCAGCAATGCTTTGCCCCCAGCCCAGCCCAGCTCACCGGGTCTCAGGTTTGAGTTTCCCATTTATAAATTCAGATTTCCCATTTATAAATCTGAATTTCAACAATGCCCCTATCCCAGCTCATCAGGGTCTCAGGTTTGAGGTCCCTGATGATGGGGTTCTCCCTCACAGACTGGTGGTGCTGGTATTTCCATTAATCATTGATAAATTAATCAGTTAACATTTCAGCAATGTTTTGTCCTTACCAGGGTCTCAGGTTTGAGGTCCCTGATGATGGGGTTCTCCCTCACAAACAGCTCCATTAATCATTAATAAATTAACATTTCAGCAATGTTTTTCCCTTACCAGGGTCTCAGGTTTGAGGTCCCTGATGATGGGGTTCTCCCTGACGGACAGGTGGTGCTGGTATCTCCATTAATCATTAACAAATTAACATTTTGGAGATGTTCTCTCCTTACCAAGGTCTCAGGTTTGAGGTCCCTGATGATGGGGTTCTCTCTCACGGACAGGTAGTGCTGGTATCTCCATTAATCATTAATAAATTAAAGTTCTGGAGATGTTTTGTCCTTACCAGGGTCTCAGGTTTGAGGTTCCTGATGATGGGGTTCTCTCTCACAGACAGGTGGTGCTGGTAGCCCCATTAATCATTGATAAATTAACAAATTAACATTTTGGAGATGTTTTTCCCTTACCAGGGTCTCAGGTTTGAGGTCCCTGATGATGGGGTTCTCCCTCACAAACAGCTCCATTAATCATTAATAAATTAACATTTCAGCAATGTTTTTCCCTTACCAGGGTCTCAGGTTTGAGGTCCCTGATGATGGGGTTCTCCCTCACGGACAGGTGGTGCTGGTATCTCCATTAATCATTAATAAATTAACAAATTAACATTTTGGAGATGTTTTGTCCTTACCAGGGTCTCAGGTTTGAGGTCCCTGATGATGGGGTTCTCCCTCATGGACAGGTGGTGCTGGTAGCACCATTAATGATTGATAAATTAATAAATTAACATTTCAGCAATGTTTTGTCCTTACCAGGGTCTCAGGTTTGAGGTCCCTGATGATGGGGTTCTCCCTCACGGACAGGTGGTGCTGGTATCTCCATTATAATTTATAAATTAAAGTTCTGGAGATGTTTTGTCCTTACCAAGGTCTCAGGTTTGAGGTCCCTGATGATGGGGTTCTCCTTGACGGACAGCTCCATTAATCATTAACAAATTAACATTTTGGAGATGTTCTGTCCTTACCAGGGTCTCAGGTTTGAGGTCCCTGATGATGGGGTTCTCCCTCACGGACAGGTGGTGCTGGTAGCCGCTGAAGATCAGCCGGTGGTTGACAGAGTCCCCCACCAGGTGGATGCTGGCGCCCATCACGAAGGTGATGATGCTGACGTAGACCATGGACCTGGGCAGGGTCTTGGGGGACCTCTCGATCAGCTGCAGGCACAGGGGGAGGGGAGGGGAGTGCTGAGGGCTGGGGGAGCCCTCGGCACCATTCGGGGTCCATTTGGGGTCCATTTGGTGACCCTTCTGTGGCCTTTTAGATCCACTTTGTGACCCTTTTGGGTCCATTTTGGGTCCATTTTGGGTCCATTTTATGACCATTTTGGGTCCATTTTGGATTCACTTTGTGACCCTTTTGGGTCCACTTTGTGACCCTTTTGGGTCCATTTTGTGACCATTTTGGGGTTCATTTTGTGACCCTTCTGTGCCCATTTTAGATCCACTTTGTGACCCTTTTGGGTCTATTTTGTGACCCTTTTGGGACCCCAAAAAGGAATTCCGGGCAGCAGCTCCACGCTCAGCTGGCCAAGCAGAGAAACCTTCCCCCCTACCCAGGGCAGATCCCAGCTCCAGGAGTTTTCCAGGGCAGATCCCAGCTCCAGGAGTTTCCCAGAGCAGATCCCAGCTCCAGGAGTTTTCCAGGGCAGATCCCAGCTCCAGGAGTTTCCCAGGGCAGATCCCAGCTCCAGGAGTTTCCCAGAGCAGATCCCAGCTCCAGGAGTTTCCCAGGGCAGATCCCAGCTCAGGGAGTTTCCCAGGGCAGATCCCAGCTCCAGGAGTTTTCCAGCTTTGCCTGGGGCAGGATTGTCCCAGCTCTGGGATCAGCCAGGGCTCCTCCTCCTCCTCCTCCTCCTCCTCCTCCTCCTCCTCCTCCTCCTCCTCCTCCTCCTCCTCCTCCTCCTCCTCCTCCTCTCCCTGAGCCAGCTTTGCTCCCGGGGCAGGGAAAAGCTCCTTACTGCTGCTTCACCCTGACCTTGCTGCTGTTTCATTTCAGGGGCTGAAATATTTTTTATTTTTTTTTCTGCTTCCCCTGCAAAGGAGGAGAGCACCAGCTCCTCCCTGGGCCAGGGAAATGCATCCTGCAGAACACCTGGAATTGGTTTTTTGGTTTTGTTTTTTTTTGTTTGTTTGTTTTTGGGTTTTTTGTTTGTTTGTTTGTTTGTTTTGTGGTTTTTTGTGGTTTTTTTTTGTTTTTTTTTTTTTGTTGGTTTTTTTTGGTGTTTTTTTGTGGTTTTTTTTGTTTGTTTGTTTTTGTTTTTGGGGTTTTTTTTGTTTGTTTGGTTTTTTTTGTTGTTGTTGTGTTTTTTTGGGTTTTGTTTGTGGGGTTTTTTTGTTGTTTTTTTTTTGTTTTTGTTTTTTTTGTTTGTTTGGTTTTGGTTTTTTGTTTGTTTGTTTGTTTTGTGGTTTTTTTGTGGGTTTTTTTGTGGGTTTTTTTTGTTGTTTTTTTTTTTTGTTGGGTTTTTTTGGTGTTTTTTTGTGGTTTTTGTTTGTTTGTTTTTGTTTTTGGGGTTTTTTTTGTTTGTTTGGTTTTTTTTGTTGTTGTTGTGTTTTTTTGGGTTTTTTTTGTGGGGTTTTTTTGGGTTTTTTTGGTGGTTTTTTTTTCTTTTTTTGTTTGTTTTGTTTTGTTTTGTTTTCCCCAAACCTGCAGAAATTCCTTTTTTTTTTTTTGCCTTGAAATCCCCCCACCCCCTGGAATATCGAGGGAGAATCACTACCCCAGCTCAGGCCAGGCTTAAATCCCCAGCTGGTGGGGGTTTAAACAGGTTTGTGATTTTTGTAATTCCCTTTCTCCTGCAGGGTTTAACGGGAAAAGATCCCTAAAAGCCCCACAGAGTGATGGGAGCCAGAGGTTGGCAGCTGGAGCCGGATAAATTCCACAGTTCCAATGTCAAAGTGTAATTAAGCTCTGGGCAATGCAGAAAATCCTCTAAAAAAAATTAAAAACAGCAAACAAACCCAAAACCTCTGCTTCCAGCTGTCTCTTAAGCCAAGGAGGGATGTCATCCTAAAAATATCATCTGGGAAAAGGGCTCTGAGCCCTCCTGGAGCCAGAATTCCAGGGGAGGAGCAGGAAATTTGAGGGATGTTCAGGTGCTCTATAAAGGTGGCATCACAAACCCTCTTAATTTTTCCTTGCTGGCAGGAACTTGGGAATAACCAACACCCTAAAATATTCTGAAATGTCACAAAAGCAGGAATAGGAAAAACCCCTGAATATTCCCAGATTTCCCTGACCCCTCCTGGAGCCAAAATTCCAGGGGAAAGCAGCAAATGGAGGGCTGCTCTATAAAGGTGGCATCACAAATCCTCTTAACTTTTCCTTGCTGGCAGGAATTTGGGAATAACCAACACCCCAAAAACCTCTGAAATGTCACTAAAGTGGGAATGGGAATAACCCCTGAATATTCCCAGATTTCCCTGACCCCTCCTGGAGCCAGAATTCCAGGGGAAAGCAGGAAATTGGGAGGGGGGGTGCTCTATAAAGGTGGCATCACAAATCCTCTTAATTTTTCCTTGCTGGCAGGAATTTGGGAATAACCAACACCCCAAAAACCTCTGAGCCTTTGCAAAACCGGGAGTGGGAATGACCCTGAATATTCCCAGATTTAATTTTCAGCTCTGACTCCTCCTGGAGCCAGAATTCCAGGGGAAGCAGCAAATTTGAGGAGTGCTCTATAAAAGGTGGCATCACAGATCCTTCCCCTAGTGGGAAACTCAGGAATTTGGGAATAACCAACACCCCCAAAACCTCTGAAACATCCCAGAAGTGGGAATGGGAATGGGAATGAGCCCAGGTTTACCTTCAGCAGCAGGAAGGGGGTGATCACGTTGTAGGCCATGTGGAAATAATCCCCGGCGCTGGGTTTGTTCAGAGGAAACCACTCCAGGGGGAGGAGGAGCTGAGGGGAGAGGGGAGAGCAGCAGGTCAGGGATGCTGGGAATGCTCAGCTGGGATGGCCTGGGAATGCTCTGCTGGGATCCCAAAGGGGTCCCAGCTCCTTTGAGTGCAAAACTAAAGGGGCCACAGAGCTCAAAATCCATCTCAGCTCCCACTGCCCCAGCTGCTGTGGAACCCAGGGCTGCCCAAACTCCACCCTGGCAAAAAAAATCCTTTTTTTTTTTAAGGCTGCTTTGAATGCCAAACCTAAAACATAACCTGTGGTTTTTTCTTCCCTTAGAAGGGCTGCTGCTGCCCTTTTTCCTGGTTTGGGTTTCTCTGATCCCATTCCTGCTGCCCTTTTTCCTGGTTTGGGTTTCTCTGATCCCATTCCTGCTGCCCTTTTCCTGGTTTGGGTTTTGATCCCATTCCTGCTGCCTTTTCCTGGTTTGTGCTCTTTGATCCCATTCCTGCTGCCCTTTTCCTGATTTGGGTTCTGATCCCATTCCTGCTGCCCTTTTCCTGGTTTAGGTTCTGATCCCATCCCTGCTGCCCTTTCCCTGATTTGGGTTCTGATCCCATTCCTGCTACCCTTTTTCCTTATTTAGGTTCTGATCCCATCCCTGCTGCCCTTTTCCTGGTTTAGGTTCTGATCCCATTCCTGCTGCCCTTTTCCTGGTTTAGGTTCTGATCCCATCCCTGCTGCCCTTTTCCTGATTTGGGTTCTGATCCCATTCCTGCTGCCCTTTTCCTGGTTTGGGTTTCTCTGATCCCATCCCTGCTGCCCTTTTTCCTGGTTTAGGTTTCTCTGATCCCATTCCTGCTGCCCTTTTTCCTGGTTTAGGTTCTCTGATCCCATTCCTGCTGCCTTTTCCTGGTTTAATTTCTCTGATCCCATTCCTGCTGCCTTTTCCTGGTTTAGGTTCTGATCCCATCCCTGCTGCCCTTTTCCTGATCTGGTTTCTCTGATCCCATCCCTGCTGCCCTTTTCCTGATCTGGTTTCTTTGATCCCATTCCTGCTGCCTTTTCCTGGTTTAGGTTCTGATCCCATTCCTGCTGCCCTTTTTCCTGATCTGGTTTCTTTGATCCCATTCCTGCTGCCCTTTCCCTGATTTGGGTTCTGATCCCATCCCTGCTGCCCTTTTCCTGGTTTAATTTCTCTGATCCCATCCCTGCTGCCCTTTTCCTGATCTGGTTTCTTTGATCCCATTCCTGCTGCCCTTTCCCTGATTTGGGTTCTGATCCCATCCCTGCTGCCCTTTTCCTGGTTTAATTTCTCTGATCCCATCCCTGCTGCCCTTTTCCTGCCCCCCCAGCCCCGTCCCCTCGCTCACCATGGCGATGGGGCGCCCGAAATCCAGCACCCAGTTCTGCAGGGTGAAGTAGAACCACAGGTCCAGGTGGAACGGGGGCGTCCTGAAGGTGTCCTCGGCCTTCCCCACCCCGTGCCTGGAGGGGACAGAGGGACACGGAGCCCTGGAGCAGCTCTGGGAGCCCTGGAGCAGCTCTGGGGGTCCTGGAGCAGCTCTGGGAGCTCTGGAGCAGCTCCGGGGGTCCTGGAGCAGCTCTGGAGCAGCTCTGGGGGTCCTGGAGCAGCCCTGGGGGCTCTGGAGCAGCTCTGGGGGCTCCGGAGCAGCTCTGGGGGTCCTGGAGCAGCTCTGGAGCAGCTCTGGGGTTTTGGAGCAGCCCTGGGAGCTCTGGAGTAGCTCTGAGGGTCCTGGAGCAGCTCTGGGGGGTCCTGGAGCAGCTCTGGGGGTGCTGGAGCAGCTCTGGGGTTCTGGAGCAGCCCTGGGAGCTCTGGAGCAGCTCTGGGGGCTCTGGGGCAGCTCTGAGAGCTTTGGAACAACTCTGGGAGCCTTGGAGCAGTTCAGGGGGTCCTGGAGCAGCTCTGGGGGTCCTGGAGCAGCTCTGGGGATGCTGGAGCAGCCCTGGGAGCTCTGGAGCAGCCCTGGGGGTGTTGGAGCAGCTCTGGGGGTCCGGGAGCAGCTCTGGAGCAGCCCTGGGGGCTCTGGAGCAGCTCTGGGGGTCCTGGAGCAGCTCTGGGAGGAGGCAGAGCTGCCAGCCCAGGGCAGAGCTGCTCTCCCCTGCCCGTGGCTCACCCAGCTGAGGAGCAGCAGGACAGGAGAGCTCGGGGCTGTGGCCATCCCGGGAAAGGCTCTCCCTGGGCTCCCCAGAAAGGTGGGAAGGGCCGAATTCAGCTCGACTGGTTTTTAATTTCGGCACGGGGGGGAAGCAAAGCCCCAGCTGCCAGGAGCTGAGCTGAGGGCTGGAAAGGCGGCGGTGCCCGGGGGGATTGCGGCTCCGGGACCCTCGGGATGCTCCTGCTCCTCCTCTGCCCCCTCAGAGCATCCAACCCCGGCAGAGTCTCCCCAGGAAAAGCCCCTCTGGAGCTTCATTCCCTGCAGGAAACGCGGATCAGCCCCTCTGCTGGGGCCGAGGGATCAGCCTGGAGCCCACCGAGCCAGAGGGTCTGTGAGGTCCCTTCCACCCCAAACCGCTCCGGGATGAATCCCCGAGCTCCGGAGGGTGAGGACGGGGTACCCACCCTGGGTGAGCCGGGAATGCTGCGGCTCCCTGGGTGAGTCTGTCCGAGCCTGGATGGGCTGGGATAACGCAGGGACGGGGGGATGCCCATGGGGGGGGGACCTCGGGGGGCCCTGACCCTGGGGATGCCCGTGACCCTGGGGATGGCCCGGATCCCGACCCTGGGGATGTTCCCGACCCTGGGGATGTTCCCGATCCCGGGGACGTTCCCGATCCCGGGGATGCCCCGGACCCCGCAGCGTTCCGCGGGTGGTACCCGGGAAGGGGCCGGGCTGTGCCGGCGGGCTCCGGAGCAGGCTGCGCCGGGGGGATTGGATGGGGTGAAGATCCCCAAGGAACCAGAGGAGCATTTTCCCCTTTCCCGACCCCCCCGCTCCACCGAGCCCCGGCCGCGCTCACCTGCCCGGGTAGAGCGGCCCGGCGGGCGGGGGCGAGCCCGGGGCCGCGGCGGGGAAGGGCCGGCGCCGCGCCGAGCCCTGCATAGCCCGGCCCGGGGCTGCCGGAGCCGCTGCCGGAGCCGAAGCCTGTCCCGGTGCCGATCCCCGCTCCCGGCCCGGCCCGGCCCGGCCCGCGGAGCAGCGGCGGCTGCGCGGGGGCGGCCCCGGGCCCGCCCCGCCGGGGCGGGGGCAGCGCGGGCTCCGCCGCCTCCACCGCTCCGGGCTGAGCTCCGCCGGCTCGGCCCTGCCGCCTCCACCGCTCCGGGCTCAGCTCCACCGGCTCGGCCCTGCCGCTTCCATTGCTCCCTGCTCAGCTCCACCGGCTCGGCCCCGCCGCCTCCACCGCTCCGGGCTCAGCTCCGCCGGCTCGGGCCCCGCCGCCTCCACCGCTCCGGGCTCAGCTCCACCGGCTCGGCCCTGCCGCTTCCACCGCTCCGGGCTCAGCTCCACGAGCTCAGCTCCACGGGCTCGGCCCCGCCGCCTCCATCGCTCAGGGCTCAGCTCCACGGGCTCAGCTCCACGGGCTCAGCTCCACAGGCTCAGCTCCACGAGCTCAGCCCCACGAGCTCAGCTCCACGGGCTCGGCCCCGCCGCCTCCATCGCTCCGGGCTCAGCTCCACGGGCTCAGCTCCACGAGCTCAGCTCCACGGACTCAGCTCCACGAGCTCAGCTCCACGAGCTCAGCTCCACGAGCTCAGCTCCACGGACTCAGCTCCACGAGCTCAGCTCCACGGGCTCAGCTCCACGGGCTCAGCTCCACGGACTCAGCTCCACGGCCTCGGCCCCGCCGCTCCCAACACCGGGAAAGCGGCGGGATCGCCGTTAACCCCCGGTGTGCCGGGCGGTGAGGAGCTCCCTGGCTGGGATGGGCGGACTGGGATGCTCCAGACTGGGACACTCCGGGCATTCCGTGCAGACCCAGCGCTCCGAGCCCCAGGTTGATTGGGCAGGGACGTTTTCCCAGGATTATCCCAGCTTGCTCCAAGCCTGGCCTGGGACACGTTCCAGGGGTGTGAAGGATTCCTCACCACCCTGACAGGGGAGAAAGTTTGAGGCAGCAAAACCTTCCTGGAGGGCTTGGTTTGGGCAGGGATCATCCCTGGGATGGGAGCTCCGTGTGTCACAGCCTGTCCCCGTCCCCTGGGACATGGAATGGTGGGCAGGGCAATCCCTGGGAAGCTGTTCCACTGAGGAATTCCAGCCGGGAATTCCGCTCCCAACGAAGCTGAGAGGGCTCCCAGAAGCAGCAGAAGGGAGATTTTGGGATCCTTCCCCCCCCCCCCCCCCCCCCAGCCCCGATGCCACCGCTGCTCCCCCCAGCAGGACACGGGTGGCACCTGGAAAAAATATCCCTGGAAAGCGGAGATCATGGAGATACGGGAGCCACTTAATCCTACCAGGACCCTGCTTGTCACCCTGTGCCTGACACGGGTAGGTGGCTCTGAACAGGGCTGGCCATCTGTCCCCTGGTGTCCCCTGGTGTCCCCCGGGCTCTCAGGCTCCAGCTGCTGCTCCCTGAATAATGCAGATCCCACAGGGAGCCGCGGCTCCGGTGTCAGGGCTGGGAATTGGATCATTCCCGGGTGAGACCGGATCCCTCCCAGGACAATGGGGCCCGGGTGGTGTCCCCTCCCTGCTGGGGGCTGGTGTCACCACCCCGGGGTGACAGGGGTGTGACAAGGCTGGTGACGGGGTCCCCAAAGCCAGGGGTGAGGGTCTGGCGCCTGCTGGGGCTGAGGGGATGGGAGCTGCTGGTTCTGGCTTAAAAAACCCCAAATTGAGCCAAACCCAGCATGAGCTGAGCCCAGCTGAGCCAAGCAACCCAGCCCAACTAAACCCTGTCCAGCCAGCTCAGCCTGACTCAGTCCGGCTGAACCCAGCACAGCCCAGCTGAGCAAATTCCAGCCCAGTCCAGTCCAACCAACCCAACCCAACCCAGTCCAACCCAGTCCAACAGAACAAATTCCAGCCCAGCCCAGTCCAGTCCAATTAATCCAACCCAGCCCAGTCTAACCCAGTCCAACCCAACCCAGCTCAGTCCAGTCCAACTAATCCAATCCAACCCAGTCCAACCCAGTCTAACAGAACAAATTCCAACCCAGTCCAGTCCAGTCCAACAGAACAAATTCCAGCCCAATCCAACCCAGTCCAGTCCAACTAATCCAACCCAACTCAGTCCAACCCAACCCAGTCCAACTAACCCCACCCAGCCCAGCCCAGTCCAACAGAACAAATTCCACCCCAACCCAGTCCAGTCCAACCAACCCAATGCAACCCAGTCCAACCAACCAAACTCAATCCAATCCAGTCCAACCAACCCAACCCAACCCAACTCAATCCAAGCCAACCCAATCCAGTCCAGTCTGACCAACCCAGTCCAACCAACCCAACCCAGTCCAACCAACCCAACTCAAATCACCCCACCCCAACCCAATCTAGTCCAACCAACCCAACCCAATCCAACCCAACCCAGTCCAACCAACCCAACCCAATCCAATCCAGTCCAACCAACCCAACTCAAATCACCCCAACCCAATCCAGTCCAGTCCAACCAATCCAACCCAATCCAGTCCAGTCCAACCAACCCAATCCAATCCAACCCAACCCAACCCAACCAACCAAACTCAACCCAATCCAATCCAGTCCAACCAACCCAACCCAATCCAATCCAGTCCAATCAACCCAACCCAACTCAATCCAAGCCAACCCAGCCCAGTCCAATCAACCCAACCCAACTCAATCCAAGCCAACCCAGTCCAGTCCAACCAACCCAATCCAACCCAATCCAATCAACCCAACCTAATCCAACCCAACCCAATCCAAGCAACCCAACCCAGCCCACCCCAACCCACCTTTCCACAACTCCCCGACAGGAGGGAGCAGCCAGGGAAGGTCAGGCTCTGCTCCCAGGGAACAAGGGACTGGAGTAGAGGACATTTCCTTAAACTGCACCAGCCGAGGCCTGGGTTGGATTTTGCTTGGACAGCAGGAGGAGTTTCCCTGTGGAAAGGGTGGTCAGGGCTCAGCAGGGGCTGCCCAGGGAGGTCTGGAGCCCCCGTCCCTGCAGGTGTCCCAGGAAGGGCTGGACATGGTGGGGACGAGGCCCAGCTTGGGCTGGGTGAGCTGGGATGGAGCAGTGGAGGTGCAGGTGAAGAGCTGAGCCGGTGACACGCAGCAGGTGTCCAAAGGTTTGTGTCCAAAAAGGAGACAGAGGAGCCCTGGAGCTTTATTCCAATAAAGGGAGAGGCCATGGGGCCTTTCCTACGGGGTCTCTCAGGTTGGTTAAGAGGACACAGCCTCCTTTTTATCCCAACTTCCCTGCCACATTTCCCTCTCTCTTTCCCTCGAGAGGCACAGACTTCCCAAATCCCCCAACACACACCCCCTTCTAAGGTGTACCTGCCTGCCCTTTTCTTTCTTTTTCTTTTTTCCTTTTCTTTTTTCCTTTTTTCTTTTTTTCTTTTTCTCTTTTTCATTTTCCTTTTTTCTTTTTCTTTTTCCTTTTTTCTTTTTCTCTTTTTCATTTTCCTTTTCTCTTTTTCTTTTTCCTTTTCCTTTTCTTTTTTCTTTTCCTTTTTTCTTTTTCTTTTTTCTTTTTCTTTTTCTTTTCCTTTTTTCTTTTCCTTTTTTCTTTTTCTTTTTCCTTTTTTCTTTTTCTCTTTTTCATTTTCCTTTTGTCTTTTTCTTTTTCTTTTTCCTTTTCTTTTTTCTTTTCTTTTTTATTTTCCTTTTTTCTTTTTCTTTTTCCTTTTTTCTTTTTCTTTTTCCTTTTTCCTTTTCTTTTTTCTTTTTCTTTTTTCTTTTTCTTTTTCTTTTTCCTTTTCTTTTTTCTTTTTCTTTTTCTTTTTCTTTTTCTTTTTCTTTTTCTTTTTCTTTTTCTTTTTCTTTTTCAAACTCCTCCAGCTGAGTTTGACCTCCACTCTCTGAGGCGTTTTTTCAGCCTCGTTTTTTGAGATCCTGGAATGGCTGAGCTTGGCCTCCACTCTCTGGGGTGATTTTCCAGCAAAGCTCAGCTCAGGATCCCGGAACAGCCGAGTTTGGCCTCCACACTCTGGAGCTCTTTTCCAGCTCTGCTACTGGGGATCCGGGAATGACCGAGCTCGGTCTCCACACTCTGGAGCTTTTCCATCCCCGCTATTCGGGATCCCGGAATGGCCAAGCTCGGCCTCCACTCTCCGAGCCACCTTTCCAGCCCCGCTGTCGGGGATCCCAGGATGACCGAGCTCGGTCTCCACTCTCCAGGGCGCTTTTTGAGCCTCATTGTTCAGGATCCTGGAACAGCAGAGTTTGACCTTCTCTCTGAGGCGTTTTTTCAGCCTCGTTTTTTGAGATCCTGGGATGGCCGAGCTCGGCCTCCACTTTCCGAGCCGCCTTCCCAGCCCCGTTGTTGGGGATCCGGGAATGGCCAAGCTCGGTCTCCACACTCTGGAGCTTTTCCATCCCCGCTATTCGGGATCCTGGGATTGCCGAGCTCGGCCTCCACACTTTGGAGCTCTTTTCCATCCCCGATATTGGGGATCCGGGAATGACCAAGCTCGGCCTCCACTCTCCGAGCCGCCTTTCCAGCCCCACTGTCGAGGATCCCGGAATGACCGAGCTCGGTCTCCACCCTCGGAGCCGCCTTCCCATCCCCGTTGTTGGGGATCCGGGAATGGCCAAGCTCAGCCTCCACACCCTGGAGCGCTTTCCCATCCCCGATATTGGGGATCCGGGAATGGCCAAACTCGGCCTCCACACCCTGGAGCGCTTTCCCATCCCCGCTGTCGGCGATCCCGGAACGCCGTCTCCGAGCCGCAGTTCCCGGCCGGCCCCGCTGAGTCGGGCGCGCTCAGCTCAGCGGTTCCGGGGCGGAGCGCGGCGGTGCCGGCCGGGCCCGCGCTCCGGGCGGGGCCGCGCCTTGGCTGCCGGGCCGCGGCTGCGCTCCCGCCGGGGCCGGCACCGGGGGCTGAGGGCCGGGGACCGGGGCCAGGGCGGCGCAAAGGGGGGCGGCGAGCCCCGGGGCGTCCGCATGTACGCCCCTCGGGGCTCCGCGTCGGCAGGACGGAGCGGGCCGGGGGTGCAGAGGCGGGCCGGCCCGAGCGGGGCCGTTGCGGGCGGCGGGGCCGCGCGGAGGCGGAGGAGGCGGCCATGGAAGGGTTGGCCGGCTACGTCTACAAGGCGGCCAGCGAGGGCCGAGTGCTGACCCTGGCCGCGCTGCTGCTGAACCGCTCCGAGAGCGACATCAAGTACCTGCTGGGCTACGTCAGCCAGCACGGCGGGCAGCGCTCCACGCCGCTCATCATCGCCGCCCGCAACGGGCACGCCAAGGTGGTGCGGCTGCTGCTCGAGCATTACCGCGTCCACACGCAGCAGACCGGCACCGTGCGCTTCGACGGGTACGTGAGGCACGGCACGGCACGGCACGGCACGGCTCGGCACGGCACGGCACGGGTTGAGGGAGAGCGGGGCTGGGAGGGAGGGCGCTGTGGGCCTGGGGCAGCTGGGTGGGGTTTGGGAGCTTTCTTCAGGCAGCGAGGGGTTTGGTGGTCCTTGTGGAGCTCCCCGTGGTGGTGTTTGTGGGTTCTCTGCGAGCTGGGACCCTTGGTCCTTGTGGAGGCTTTGCAGCTCCGGGTGGTGGAGTTTGTGGGTTCTTTGCGAGTTGAGAGCCTTGGGTGAGCTGCTGGTGCTGGTGGAGGGTTTGCAGCTCCAGGTGGTGGTGCTTGTGGGTTCTCTCCAAGCTGAGAGCCTTGGGTGAGCTGCTGGTCCTTGTGGAGCTCCCCGTGGTGGTGGTTGTGGGTTCTCTCCAAGCTGAGAGCCTTGGGTGACCTGCTGGTCCTTGTGGAGCTCCAGGTGGTGGTGCTTGTGGGTTCTCTCCGAGCTGGGACCCTTGGGTGAGCTGCTGGTGCTGGTGGGGCCCTTCCAGTTCGGTGTTCTGTGTGACACCGTGTGGGTTCTTCTCAGCTCGGGCTGTTCGGTGACTTTGGTGGTCCTTGTGGGTCCCACCACAGATTTGTCCACAAGGACTTGGTGGTCCTTGTGGGCCCTTCCACCTCAGATTATTCCGTGACTTGTTGGTCCTTGTAGGCCCAGCTCAGATTATTCATGACTTGGTGGTCCTTGTGGCCCCTTCCAGTTCAGTATTCTGCCACTTGATGTCCTTGTGGGCCCTTCCAACTCAGATTATTCGTGATTTGATGGTCCTCGTAGGCCCAGCTCAGATTATTCCGTGACTTGGTGGTCCTTGTGGTCCCACCACAGATTTCTCCACAAGGTCTTGTTGGTCCTTGTGGGCCCAACTCAGATTATTCCATGACTTTTTGGTCATTGTGAGCCCTTCCAGCTCAGTATTCTGCCACTTGATGTCCTTGTGGGCCCTTCCAGCTCAGGCTGTTCCATGACCTGGTGGTCCCTGTGGTCCCAGCTCAGACTATCCCATGACCTGGTGGTCCTTGTGGGCCCTTCCAGCTCAGGGTTCTGTGACTTGTTGGTGCTTGTGGACCTCTTCAACTTGGGCTATTCTGTGTCTTGGTGGACCTTGTGGATCAATTCCAGCTCAGGATCCCGTGACTTGATGGTGCTTGTGGGTTCTTTCCAGCTCAGACTATCCCGTGACCTGGTGGTCCTCATGGTCCCAGCTCAGATTATTCCATGACCTGGTGGTCCTTGTGGTCCCAGCTCAGATTATTCCCTGACCTGGAGGTCCTTGTGGTCCCAACTCAGATTATTCCATGACCTGATGGTCCTCATGGTCCCAGATCAGATTATTCCATGTCCTGGTGGTCCCTGTGGTCCCAGCTCAGATTATTCCATGACCTGGAGGTCCTCGTGGTCCCAGATCAGATTATTCCATGACCTGATGGTCCTCATGGTCCCAGATCAGATTATTCCATGACCTGGAGGTCCTGGTAGGCCCTGTCCAGCTCAGCATTTTGTGATATTTTTTTTGGCCCTTATGTGTCCATTCCATCCCAAATTGTTCTGTGATTTTTTTTTTGGCCCCTGTGGGTCCCTTCCATCCCAAATTATTTTGTGATTTTTTGGCCCTTATGTGTCCCTTCCATCCCAGATTGTTCTATGATTTTTTAGCCCTTGTGGGTCCATTCCATCCCAAATTATTCTGTGATTTTTGGCCCCTGTGGGTCCCTTCCAACCCTGATTATTCTGTGATTTTCTGGCCCTTGTGGGTCCATTCCATCCCAGATTATTCTGTGATTTTTTGGCCCTTATGAGTCCATTCCATCCCAGATTATTCTGTGATTTTTGGCTCCTGTGGGTCCATTCCATCCCAGATTATTCTGTGATTTTTTGGCCCCTGTGGGTCCCTTCCAAAGCCCTTCTGTGCCCCCTCCCCTGCCCTCTGCCCCTCAGCACAGCTCCCAGCAGGGTCTCCTCTCGGATTGATTTTCCCTGGCGCAGAGGGGAAGCAGCGCCCGGGGCCCTCCCTGCTGCTGCTTTGAGAAACCAATTCCTGACAGACACCCCCTCATCCCTGACAGACACCCCCTCCTCATTCCTGACACCCCCTCATCCCTGACACCCCCTCCTCATTCCCGACACCCCCTCCTCATTCCTGACACCCCCTCCTCATTCCCGACACCTCCTCATCCCTGACACCCCCTCATTCCTGACACCCCCTCCTCATTCCTGACACCCCCTCCTCATTCCTGACACCCCCTCCTCATCCCTGACACCCCCTCCTCATTCCTGACACCCCCTCCTCATTCCTGACACCCCCTCCTCATTCCTGACACCCCCTCCTCATCCCTGACACCCCCTCCTCATTCCTGACACCCCCTCCTCATTCCCGACACCCCCTCATTCCCGACACCCCCTCCTCATTCCTGACACCCCCTCATTCCTGACACCCCCTCCTCATTCCCGACACCCCCTCCTCATCCCTGATACCCCTCATTCCTGACACCCCCTCCTCATTCCCGACACCCCCTCATTCCTGACACCCCCTCATTCCTGACACCCCGTCCTCGACATCCCAGCCCCGGTGAGGTCACCATTCAGGAAAATTTCCTGATGGACAATCCCCCCTCCTGTGGGGCTGGATGAGCCATAAACGCCTTTTCCCTTCAGGAATTCCCCGTGTGGAGCTGTGGGCAGGACCTTCACAGCCCAGGGAGCTTCTGCTGGGCCAGAGTGGGACATTTTTGGGACATTTTTGGGACATTTTTGGGACATTTTTGGCCCTGCAGGTGACAGTGACATGGGGAAGGCTTTCTCATCATGCTTCCCTGTGTGGCTTGATTTTTTTATTCCTTCCTTTTCCCTTCCAGCTGTATTTTTTTTATTATTATTATTGTTATTTTTTCTGTGGGTCATTTTTCTTGATTTTTTTTGTTTTGTTTTGTGTGTGGTTGGGGTTTTTTGGGCTTTTTTTTGGTTTTGTGTTGTTTTGTGTTGTTTTTTTGTTTGTTTTTGGGTTTGTTTTTGTTTGTATTTGGGTTTTGTTTGGTTGGTTGGTTTTTTGTTTTGTTTTGCTTTTGGTTTTGGTTTTTTTGTTTTGTTTTATTTTTTTGTTTTGTTTTGGGTTTTTTGTTTGGGTTTTTTGTTGTTTTTGTTTTTTGGGTTTTTTTGTTTTGGTTTTTTTGGGGTTTTTGGTTTTTTGGTTTGGTTTTTTGTTTTTGGTTTTTTGTGTTTTTTTTTTTGGTTTTTTTTTTTGTTTTTTTTTTGTTTGGTTTTTGTTTTTGTTTTTTTGGGTTTGGTTTGGTTTTGTTTTGTTTCGGTTTTGGTTTTTTTTTGGTTTTTTGTTTATTTGTTTTGGGGTTGGTTTGGTTTGGTTTTGTTTTTTTTGTTTGTTTGTTTGTTTGGTTTTGTTTTTTTTTGTGGTTTTTGGGTTTTTCCCCCTCCCGATCAGAAGCAGGCTGAGAATTCCCGGGCTGACAATTCCCGGAGGAGGAGCAGCCTCCTGCCCCCAGCACAGGCTGGATTTTTGGGGTGGAGCTGTGTTTTCCCGTGCCTGGCACAGCGGGAAGGGAAGGAGGAGCCCTGGGAAGCACAATGGGATCCAGATCCCTGGGAATTGTTATCCCTCAGATAAGCAGCTCCTCTCCTTTCCACCCAGAACCGCCAAACACCAAAAAAAAATAAAAATAAATCCCCTCTTGTCCATAAAAAAATCCCCCTCTCTCCTCCTGCTTCCAGGCAGAAATGTTTTTTGTGGGATTATTTACAATTCCCGCTGGGAATTCACTCCAGGATCTTAAAGATTCTCTCCGGAGGTGCTGGATTTACAAAGAGCTGCTGTGGAGCTGCTCTTAAATGATTAAAAATCACTGTGAAAGGGAAATTTGAGCTGATCTTGGGGTGTTTTAACTTTGTGGGACGTGCCTGGGAGGGTGTGCTGAGTCCTGCCTGTTCCTTCATTTAAATCCTTCCCAAAACCAGGGGATGGGAAAGGAAAATCCTTTTCTCTGGAATTGTGTGCTGGGTTTAGGGAATGAGAACAGCTTAAAAAAAAAAAAAAAAATGGGAAAATGGGATCTGTCCCCTCATTTCCCTTTTATCTGCAGGACCACCACGTGACACAGATCCAGCTCAGAGTTTCTGCTTTTTTTGGGGGTTTATTTTCTTCCCCAGGTCCCATTTGTGTCACCGGGCTGTGGGGCTGGCTCAGGGCACGGGATCTCAAACAGGGAACCAGCTCAGGGACACAGAAGACAGGGGGAGCCACCAGGAATTTGGGAGCCGGTTTGGCTGTTTGCTGATGTCTAAATCTGGGGGGTTTTTTGAACCAAAATACCCATTTTAAGGTGTTTTCTCAAACAGGGAACCAGCTCAGGGACGCAGAGGACAGGAATTTGGGAGCTGGTTTGGCTGTTTGCTGATGCCTAAATCTGGTTTTATTTTGAGTTAAAATACCCATTTTTAGGTGTTTTCTCAAACAGGGAACCAGCTCAGGGACACAGAGGACAGGAATTTGGGAGCTGGTTTGGCTGCCCAGGCTGTTTGCTGATGCCTAAATCTGGTTTTATTTTGAGTTAAAATACCCATTTTAAGGTGTTTTTTTCTCAAACAGGGAACCAGCTCAGGGACACAGAGGACAGGGGGAGCCACCAGGAATTTGGGAGCCGGTTTGGCTGCCCAGGCTGTTTGCTGATGCCTAAATCTGGTTTTATTTTGAACCAAAATACCCATTTTAAGGTGTTTTCTCAAACAGGGAACCAGCTCAGGGACACAGAGGACAGGGGGAGCCACCAGGAATTTGGGAGCCGGTTTGGCTGTTTGCTGATGCCTAAATCTGGTTTTATTTTGAGTCAAAATACCCATTTTAAGGTGTTTTTTTCTCAAACAGGGAACCAGCTCAGGGACACAGAGGACAGGGGGAGCCACCAGGAATTTGGGAGCTGGTTTGGCTGCCCAGGCTGTTTGCTGATGCCTAAATCTAGTTTTATTTTGAGTTAAAATACCCATTTTTAGGTGTTTTCTCAAACAGGGAACCAGCTCAGGGACACAGAGGACAGGGGGAGCCACCAGGAATTTGGGAGCCGGTTTGGCTGTTTGCTGATGCCTAAATCTGGTTTTATTTTGAGTTAAAATACCCATTTTAAGGTGTTTTCTTCTCAAACAGGGAACCAGCTCAGGGACACAGAGGACAGGGGGAGCCACCAGGAATTTGGGAGCCGGTTTGGCTGCCCAGGCTGTTTGCTGATGCCTAAATCTGGGGGGGTTTTTTGAACCAAAATACCCATTTTAAGGTGTTTTCTCAAAGAGGGAACCAGCTCAGGGACACAGAGGACAGGGGGAGCCACCAGGAATTTGGGAGCCGGTTTGGCTGTTTGCTGATGCCTAAATCTGGTTTTATTTTGAGTTAAAATACCCATTTTAAGGTGTTTTTTTCTCAAACAGGGAACCAGCTCAGGGACACAGAGGACAGGGGGAGCCACCAGGAATTTGGGAGCCGGTTTGGCTGCCCAGGCTGTTTGCTGATGTCTAAATCTGGGGGGGTTTTTGAACCAAAATAACCATTTTAAGGTGTTTTTTTGGGTCTTTAATGTGCCACTCTGTGGCGCTGAAGGGTTAATTTTAGACTTCTTCATCCCAGGCCTCTCCAAACTGAGGCAGGAGGTTGCAAGTGGGACCTTCAAGGGCGGCCAAACCCCTGAAGCTCCAACTTCCAACTCTCCACGAGCTCCTTCATCCTCATTCCTTAGCCGTGGGTGAATTCCTTGAAACCCAAGGAACGGGGCTGGCGGTGAGATTCCCCCCAAAACCCCTAAATTCCCCTTCTCTCCTCCCCTTTTTTCCCCCCCCAAGCTTCGTCATCGACGGCGCCACCGCCCTGTGGTGCGCGGCCGGGGCCGGCCACTTCGAGGTGGTCAAGCTGCTGGTCAGCCACGGCGCCAACGTCAACCACACCACGGTGACCAACTCGACGCCGCTGCGGGCGGCCTGCTTCGACGGCCGGCTGGACATCGTCAAGTACCTGGTGGAGAACAACGCCAACATCAGCATCGCCAACAAGTACGACAACACCTGCCTGATGATCGCCGCCTACAAGGGCCACACCGAGGTGGTGCGTTACCTGCTGGAGCAGCGCGCCGACCCCAACGCCAAGGCTCACTGCGGGGCCACCGCCTTGCACTTTGCAGCCGAGGCCGGCCACCTGGAGATCGTCAGGGAGCTGGTCAAGTGGAAGGCGGCGATGATGGTCAACGGGCACGGCATGACGCCGTTGAAGGTGGCCGCCGAGAGCTGCAAGGCCGACGTGGTGGAGCTGCTGTTGGCGCACGCCGACTGCGACCGGAGGAGCAGGATCGAGGCTTTGGAGCTGTTGGGGGCTTCGTTCGCCAACGACAGGGAGAATTATGATATCTTGAAGACTTATCACTACTTGTACCTGGCCATGCTGGAGAGGTACCGCGACAGCCAGGACGTCATCGAGAAGGAGGTGCTGCCCCAGATCGAGGCGTACGGCAACAGGTCGGAGTGCAGGACGCCTCAGGAGCTGGAGTCCATCAGGCAGGACAGAGACGCCCTGCACATGGAAGGGTTGATAGTGAGGGAGAGGATCCTGGGCTCGGATAACATCGACGTCTCCCACCCCATCATCTACCGGGGCGCGGTCTACGCCGACAACATGGAGTTCGAGCAGTGCATCAAGCTGTGGCTCCACGCCCTGCACCTGCGGCAGAAAGGCAACAGGAACACCCACAAAGACCTGCTGAGGTTCGCTCAGGTCTTCTCCCAGATGATCCACCTGAACGAGCCGGTGAAGGCCAAGGACATCGAGAGCGTGCTGCGCTGCAGCGTGCTGGAGATCGAGCAGGGCATGGCGCGCATCAAGACCACGCCGGACGCCGACGTCCACACGGCCGTGGACAACTACGAGTGCAACATCTTCACCTTCCTCTACCTGGTCTGCATCTCCACCAAGACTCAGTGCAGCGAGGAGGACCAGTCCCGCATCAACAAGCAGATCTACAACCTGATCCACCTGGACCCGCGGACCCGCGACGGCTCCAGCCTGCTGCACCACGCCGTCAACTCGGGCACGCCCGTCGACGACTTCCACACCAACGACGTCTGCAGCTTCCCCAACGCCCTGGTCACCAAGCTGCTGCTGGACTGCGGCGCCGACGTCAACGCCGTGGACAACGAGGGCAACAGCCCCTTGCACATCATCGTGCAGTACCACCGGCCCATCAGCGACTTCTTGACCTTGCACTCCATCATCATCAGCCTGGTGGAGGCCGGCGCCCACACGGACATGACCAACAAGCAGAAGAAAACCCCTCTGGATAAAAGTACCACCGGGGTATCCGAGATCCTCCTTAAAACTCAAATGAAGCTGAGTCTCAAGTGCCTGGCCGCCCGCGCCGTGCGGATCTACAACATCAGCTACCAAAACCAGATCCCCAGAACTCTGGAGGAGTTTGTCCAGTTCCACTAGGCCGCCTCCAACCTTTTTTTTTTGTGGTGGTGCTATCCCCGGGAGGAACGACGACACCAGACAGCAAGAATACACCCGTGTCCATCCACTTGTATTTTTTTTATTTTATTTTTTTTTTTTCTTTCCTCCCCCTTCCATTCCTTTGGTTTTTTGGGTTCCTCTGGGTCTCGGTCCTCGGGCGGAGATGGTGGAGGGCGGGAGAAGCCACGTCGTCGTCCTGTAGCTGAATCCGGTGGTTCGGAGATTTTGGCCCTTTTTTCGGTGGGAAGAATCCCCTCCCTTAGCTCCTGGTTTTCCAGGCAGCACCTGGAGAAGGATTCCCCCCCCCCCAGAAGGATCCACTCCTGCGATCCTCAGAGTTGGATTTCACGGTGAGGTGGGAAAGCAAAATTGGGGAATTCTGCGATGGCTGGGCTGAAATCGGAGCGTCCACCCCCCCAGATCAGTGCCCTGCCCTCGTACCTCACCCTGCTTTTCCTTCCAGCCCACGCTGGAGCTGTTGGTAACCTTTTAAAAGCGGATTTTTGGGTCGAAATTCCCCCTTTTCAGCCCGTTATCCGTGTTAGGAAATGCAGGTGGGAATTGAGCTCCGAGGGGCCCCAGGTTCCCTCACCAAAATCTCTTCATTGACGCTGCTCCAGTAAGTATTGAATAACCCACAGACAAAAAAACAAACAAAAAAACCCCCACAGACCCCCCCCCAAAAAAAAGAACCTTCGGCGCCGAGCGAAAATAACCGGAATCATCGTTTCTTTTCCCCCCCAGTCCCCTCTCTCCTATCCAAACATCATGCATGGATCCCTAGAAAACTGGGTAGGGAGTTTGTGTTTGTGTGTGTGTGTGTGTGTGTGTCCCAACATTTCAAACCTGCTTTTAACTCGGGGAGCTGGGGGTGGTTTGGGTGTTTTTATTTTTATTTTATTTTTATTTTATTTTTATTTTATTTTTTTCCCCCCACCCGTCGTTCCCGACGCTCCACATGCACCTTTTGGTTTTTTGTTTTGGTTTTTTTTTTATTATTGACTCCAAGTCTGTCCAGCTGCCACTCTTGGGATTCCAGATGCTGGATCTTTCCTCACGGAGCCCGAGTCTGCCGCCAAAGAGAGTCTTCCTTGAGCCTGTCTTGGTTTGGGACAGATGAAAATAGAATTTTCATTTTATTTTCTACACAAACACCCCCCTGGCTCAACCAGCCAAGACAGCCTGGCTTTTCTCAGAAGGGTTGGAGTCTCTGCCTCCCTGAACCGGACACTCTGAGGGGTTTTTTTTCCGTGGTTTTTAACTCCTTCCAGTTTAAAAAAAAAAAATAAAAATCTCTTCTTAAAACTGATTTTTACTTAAAAAAAAAGGAAAAAAAATAAAGAAATAGAAATTTCTCCTCCTCCTCTTCCTCCTCTCATCGTCGACCTCCTGGCTGATGGGCGAGCGATTGTACGGGGACGTCGTGGCTGGGAGAGCTTCGGGAGAAGGGGCAGAAAAAATGTCACTTTTGTTGGGACAGAGCTGCTCCTGAACCTTCTCTGCTCCTTTCCCCACGCAGCTTTTTAACCGTCAGGATGAACGAATGTTCCGTGGGGTTTGGTTTGGGTTTTGTTGCTTTTTTTTTAAAAAAAAAAAAAAAGAACAATCCAGGTAGAACTTTCGGGCAAGATTCGGGGGGGCACACGTTTCTATTTGTATGACAAAGAAATAAAACATTGAATGTGGAATTAACCTGGGGGTGGCTGGTGTCTGTCCTGGGGGTCGTGTCCTTTGAGGGAAAAAATTTGGGATCGGGTTTGGGATCAGGTTTGAGGAGGAGCTGTCATTCCCAGATCCCTGGAATTGTCCTCAGGCCAGGTAGGAGCAGCCTGGGATGGTGGAAGGTGTTTTCCTAAAGAGAGGATTCCAAAGCAGCAATAAAAATTCCTGGCAGTTGATTCCAGGGCTGAGCACTGGGTGGTGGTGTTTCCTTGGAGAGAAAAATTTTAGGATCAGGTTTGGGATCGGGTTCTCCAGAGGAGCTGTGACTTCTGCATCCCTGGAATTGTCCTCAGGCCAGGTAGGACCAGCCTGGGATGGTGGAAGGTGTCGTTTCCCTGAGGAGAAGATTCCAAAGCAGCGATAAAAATTCCTGGCACTTGATTCCAGGGCTGAGCACTGGGGGGTGGTGTTTCCTTGGAGGGAAAAATTTTAGGATCAGATTTGGGATCAGGTTTGAGGAGGAGCTGTCATTCCCACATCCCTGGAATTGTCCTCAGGCCAGGTTGGAGCAGCCTGGGATGGTGGAAGGTGTCGTTTTCCTGAGGAGAGGATTCCAAAGCAGCGATAAAAATTCCTGGCAGTTGATTGCAGGGCTGAGTCTGGGTGTTGTGTCCTTGGAGGGAAAAGCTTTAGGATCGGGTTTGGGATCAGGTTTGAGGAGGAGCTGTCATTCCCACATCCCAGGAATTGTCCTCAGGCCAGGTTGGAGCAGCCTGGGATGGTGGAAGGTGTCGTTTTCCTAAAGAGAGGATTCCAAAGCAGCGATAAAAATTCCTGACACTTGATTCCAGGGCTGAGCGCTGGGTGGTGTTGTGTCCATGGAGGGAAACGTTTTAGGATCAGATTTGGGATCGGGTTTGAGGAGGAGCTGTGACTCCCGTATCCCTGGAATTGTCCTCAGGCCAGGTTGGAGCAGCCTGGGATGGTGGAAGGTGTCGTTTTCCTAAAGAGGATTCCAAAGCATCAAAAAAATTCCTGATACTTGATTCCAAGGCTGAGCACTGGGTGGTGTTTCCTTGGAGAGAAAAGTTTTAGGATCGGGTTTAGGATCAGGTTTGAGGAGGAACTGTGACTCCCACATCCCTGGAATTGTCCTCAGGCCAGGTTGGAGCAGCCTGGGATGGTGGAAGGTGTAATTTTCCTGAGGAGAAGATTCCAAAGCAGCGATAAAAATTCCCGGCTGTTGATTCCAAAACACTTCCAAGAGTGGGGAAAGGCCTTGGCTGTGGGAAAGCTGCCGCCGCCCTCTGGCGCATTCCCGGTTTTCCTCCTGCTTCCCAAGGAATTCCCGCTGTCCTGGAACGCTGTCCTGCCACCTTCCCCGTGTCACCGAAAGCTCCTGGCAAAGGAGAGGGGAACACCTGTGGAACGCAGCCTTTGGAATGCCGGGATCTTCCCCACGATTCTGGAATTTCCCCAGGATTCTGGAATTTCCCTTGGATTCTGGAATTTCTCCAGGATTCTGGGATTTCCCTTGGATTCTGGAATTTCCCTTGGATTCTGGAATCTCCCTTTGATTCTGGAATTTCTCTTGGATTCTGGAATTTCCCTTGGATTCTGGAATCTCCCTTCGATTCTGGAATTTCTCCAGGATTCTGGAATTTCCCTTGGATTCTGGAATTTCCCTTGGGAGCACCGAGAGCTGGGAGGTTGCCCTTGCTCTCTCTCTGTTGTTTAAAGCTCCTGAGGGAATTCCTGGAGGCTCCAAGGAATTCCCTGGAATTTTCCCTGGAAAAGCGCAGAGTGAGGTCCCGGGAATGTTGTGGACGGAGCAGGGATCAGCGCTGGGAGAGGCAGAAATAAACCCGGCCCAGGAATAAACCCGGAGCTGAGCCCGGCCTGGGAACGCCGAGGGATCCATGGGGATCCCGCCGGGAATTCCGGGATTCCCGATTATTCCTTGGGAATGTCTGGGGAGGAGAAGGGGAGGTGGGGGAAGGGCATCCGGAGCTGCAGGGAAAGGTGGGAATCGTGTCCTGGAGAGTTCCCAGGTCTCTGTGGCGCTGGGAATGGGCTGGGGCTGGAAATTTATATTAAAAAAAAATAAAAATAAAAATAAAAATAAAAATAAATAAATATAAATATAAATATAAATATAAATATAAATATAAATATAAATATAAATATAAATATAAATATAAATATAATATACATACACATATAAATATACATAGACATATATACATATACATAAATATACAAATATAAATATAAATATAAATATAAATACATATATATATACATACATAAAAATATATACAAAATAAAAATTATATTATTATATAAATACACATATATATTTATATTTATATATAAATACAGATATATAAAAATATAAATATATATTTTTATATTTATATATAAATATATAAAAATATACAAAAATAAATATATCTTTTGTATATATATAAACACACATCAGCGTGTTTCTATTTTGCTTTTATTTATATATCTGTAGATAACCCATGTAAATATAAGCATGTATTTTATGTTTTCTAGGAATGCAAAATTTATTTTATGTATATGAACACATTTATATATTTTTATATATATAAAGTTTTATATATATAAAATACAAAACGTTATCAATGTATTCGTATATATAAATATATCAATGTTTTTATATAAATATATATATATAATAAATACATATATATTTTATATATATATATATAAACAGACATCAGTGTGTTTCTATTTTGCTTTTATTTATATATCTGTAGATAACCCATGTAAATATAAGCATGTATTTTATGTTTTCTGGAAATAAAAAAATTATTTTATATATATGAACACATCTATATATATATAAATATATAAATATATAAATATAGAAAAAGTTATATATATATAAAATATAAAACTTTATCAATGTATTCGTATATATAAATATATCAATGTTTTTATATAAATATATATATAAAATAAATACATATATATTTTATATATATATATAAACAGACATCAGCGTGTTTCTATTTTGGTTTTATTTATATATCTGTAGATAACCCATGTAAATATAAGTATGTATTTTATGTTTTCTAGGAAATACAAAATTTATTTTATGTATATGAACACATTTATACATTTATATCTATATAAATATATAGATATATATATAAAGTTTTATATATATAAAACTTTATCAATGTATTCGCATGTATAAATATATCAATGTTTTGATATAAAAATATATAATATTTATATAGATAAAATATATATAAAATAAATACATATATATTTTATATATATATAAATGCACATCCGTGTGTTTCTATTTTGGTTTTATTTATATAATCTGTAGATAACCTAGGTAAATATAAGTATAAATTGTGTTTTCTACAAAGACAAAATTTATTTTATATATATATACACATTGATATATATTTTTATATATGAACACATTTATATATTTATATATAAAACTTTATCAATGTGTTAGTATAAATAAATATATCAATGTTTTTATATAAAAATATATAATTTATATATATATAAAATATATATAAAATAAATACATACATATTTTATATATATATATAAACACTCATCAGTGTGTTTCTATTTTGGTTTTATTTATATATCTGTAGATAACCCATGTAAATATAAGTAGGAATATTGTGTTTTCTAGAAATACAAAATATATATCATATATATACACACACATTGATGTATTTATATATATATGAACATATATATATTTTTATATATATAAAACTTTATCAATGTGTTCGTATATACATGTATATATATTTTTACATAAATATATATAATTTATAGATATAATTATATATAAATATATAATTGTATATATAATTTATATATATATAAAATATATATAAAATAAACACATATATATTTTATATATATATAAACACACATCAATGTGTTTCTATTTTGGTTTTATTTATATATCTGTAGACAACCTAGGTAAATACAAGCAGAAATTTTATGTTTTCTAGAAATACAAAATTTATTTTATATATATGAACACATTTATAAATTTATATATATAAAACTATATCAATGTATTAGTATATATAAATATATGAATGTTTTTATACAAAAATATATATTTATATATATAATATATATAAATTAAATACATATATATTTTATATATATATAAACACACATCAGTGTGTTTCTATTTTGGTTTTATTTATATATCTGTAGATAACCCATGTAAATACAGGTAGAAATTTTATGTTTTCTAGAAATACAAAATTTATTTTATATATATGAACACATTTATAAATTTATATATATAAAACTTTATCAGTGTGTTCCTATATATAAATAAATCAATGTTTTAATATAAAAATATAATATATATATATATAAAATATATAGAAAATAAACACTTATATATTTTTATATATATATAAATATACATCAGTGTGTTTATATTTTGGTTTTATTTATATATCTGTAGATAACTCATATAAATATAAGTATGAATTTTATGTTTTCGAGAAATACAAAGTTTATTTTATATATACATACACATTAATGTATTTTTATATATATGAACACATTAAGATATATATATATAAAACTATATCAATGTATTGGTATATATAAATATATCAATGTATTATTATATAAAATATATAATTTTATATTTATACAAATATATCTATGTATATGAATATATCAATGTGTTTATATATATAAATATATCAGTGTGTTTATACACATAAATATATAAATATAATTATATATATAAACACGTAATTGTATATTTATATAAATAGATCCATATATATGAATACATAAATGTATTTATATATATAAATATAGAAAGGTATTTATATATAAATAATGAATGTATTTATATATAAAAATATCTAATTGTATATTTATATAAATATATTAATATATATGAATATATCAATGTGTTTGTATATATAAATATATTCATGTATTTATATATAAAATAATCAATGTATTTTTATATATAAATATATAATTGTCTATTTATATAAACATATCAATTTATGTATTAATATACCAATGTGTAGATATATAAGTATATCAATGTATTTATATATAAATATATAATTGTATATTTATATCAATGTATCAATATATATTAATATATCAGTGTATTTATATATATAAATATATCAATGTATTTATATATAAAATAATCAATGTATTTTTATATATATAGATATTTAAATGTGTTTATGTATATAAAAATATATCAAGGTGTATATATATATAAAAAAAATTTGTATTTCTAGAAAACCTAAAATTTATACTTATATTTACATGGGTTATCTATCGATATATAAATAAAACCAAAATATATTTATATATTTACGTATATGCATACACACAGAGATATTTTTTATCTCTACATTTATTTTTACATATATAAAATATATAAACAAAAATATATTTTGTATATATACACATCTATGTGTACACGTACATATATTAAACTTAAAAACATCTGAAAATAAAAATATATAAATGTACATACACATATATGTATGCAGACGTAAACCCCAAATATACATAAAATATATTTATGTAAATATATATAAATATATACATATATATTTATATATATGTATATATATATTACATATATATATATAAAATATATATATGTAAAATATATATATATACACATACATGTCTGCACATATATGCATAATAACGACAATTATATTTATAGTTATCACAGGGATTTATGTAGAAAAGAGTTTAATAAATGTGTACGTGTATGGATTTATACGCATTTATACATGCACGTGGATTTGTGTAGGTGTATATACATATACATATTTTATTTGTATATATATACATCAATATATATATTTTATATATATTATACATAAATATATATTATATAATAAATATTATATAGAATATTTATTATATTATATATTATATATTATATATTATATATTATATATTATATTATATAATAAATATTATATATAATATTTATTACATATTATAAATATATTTTGTATGATGCATGTATATATATAAATATATGTATACATATAAATATTCTATAATATATATGTATATATAAATATATATACTAATATAATATAATATAATATAAATATTTATCTCATATTTAGGTATATGTAATATATATAGATATAATATACAGAGACAGTTATAAGTAAAATATATATGCAATATTCATTTATGTTTATTTATATATGCACATAAGATATGCACACATATATACACACATATATAGGTATATAAAAAAAATATATGTGTATAAAATGTAACGAAATAGAAATATATAAAACAATATATAATATATATTTCTATTATATATAGAATATGTCTTTTATTACAGAATCACATGTGTTTGTATACATTTGTGTGTGTATTTTTACGTATTTATATTTTAAAGCCTAATTTAATATTTTTTATTTTTAATATGTTAATTTTTCTTTTTTTTTTTTTTAATATATTTATTTATAATTTTTTTTCCCAATATGTTGAAAAAAATCCCGAAGGATCCTGCCCCATTCCTGGCTGCTCTCCAGCTCTTCCCCTCTTTGCCCCGAGATCCAAATCCCGGGAATTTGGGCGGGAAGGATCCCCTGGGATACCCCAGGGCTGAGCTCATGGATCCGGGCTCCTCCCCGGGTAGGAATCCCAGGATTTGGGGATTTGCTCTCCCTGCACCCCCGGCCGACCCCTGAGCTCCCGATCCATCAAAAAACCGGGAATCCCACCATTCCCACCGGCCTGCAGGATGGAAAACCTGACCTGGGAGGGCTTTTTTTAATCCCATTTTATTCCCAAGTTTGGGTCTCCCAGAGGCTTCACTCCTGGATCCCTTGGATCCCTTGGAAACAACCTGGAAAAAACCTCACATCCCATGGAAATAAACGGAAAAATCCCAGGATCCATCCTCCCCCTGGATCCCTTGGAAACAACCTGGAATAAATGACGGAAAAAATCCCAGGATCCATCCTCCCCCTTGATTCTTTGGAAACAACCTGGAAAAAACCTCACACCCCATGGAAATAAAAGATGGAAAAATCCCGGGATCCATCCTCCCCCTGGATCCCTTGGAAAAACCTGGAAAAAACCTCACATCCCATGGAAATAAACGGAAAAATCCCGGGATCCATCCTCCCCCTGGATCCCTTGGAAACAACTTGGAAAAAACCTCACATCCCACGGAAATAAATGGTGGAAAAATCCCGGGATCCATCCTCCCCCTGGATCCCTTGGAAACAACCTGGAATAAACTATGGAAAAATCCCAGGATCCATCCTCCCTCTTGATCCCTTGGAAAAACCTGGAAAAAACCTCACACCCCATGGAAATAAAAGATGGAAAAATCCCGGGATCCATCCTCCCCCTGGATCCCTTGGAAACAACCTGGAAAAAACCTCACACCCCATGGAAATAAAAGATGGAAAAATCCCAGGATCCATCCTCCCCCTTGATCCCTTGGAGACAACCTGGAAAAAACCTCACATCCCATGGAATTAAACGACGGAAAAATCCCGGGATCCATCCTCCCCCTGGATCCCTTGGAAAAAACCTGGAAAAAACCTCACATCCCACGGAAATAAATGATGGAAAAATCCCGGGATCCATCCTCCCCCTGGATCCCTTGGAAACAACCTGGAATAAACGACGGAAAAATCCCGGGATCATCCTTCCCCTTGATCCCTTGGAAACAACCTGGAAAAAACCTCACATCCCATGGAAATAAATGGAAAAAATCCCGGGATCCATCCTCCCCCTGGAAAAAACCTCACATCCCATGGAAATAAACGACGGAAAAATCCCGGGATCCATCCTCCCCCTGGATCCCTTGGAAACAACCTGGAATAAACCTCACATCCCACGGAAATAAATGGAAAAATCCCGGGATCCATCCTCCCCCTGGATCCCTTGGAAAAAACCTGGAAAAAACCTCACATCCCACGGAAATAAATGGAAAAATCCCGGGATCCATCCTCCCCCTGGATCCCTTGGAAACAACCTGGAATAAATGACGGAAAAAATACCAGGATCCATTCTCCCCCTGGAAAAAACCTCACATCCCATGGAAATAAACGATGGAAAAAATCCCAGGATCCATCCTCCCCCTGGATCCCTTGGAAACAACCTGGAAAAAACCTCACACCCCATGGAAAAAAGGGAACAGACACCCAGGAATTTTTTTTTAAAATACCTTTAATCCTTAAAAAAAAAAAAAATCCCACCGGGAACAGCGTTTCCCGACAGCCGATCCCGCCGCGTCCGGAAGCGTCCGCTTCCCTCTCCTCCTCCTCCCATAAAATTAATGTCAGCATAAATAACTCCGCTAGGCCCGGAGGGCGCCTCTGCCCGCCCTCGGAATTCCATGGTTTTCCATGGCACCAGCTATGTACAGGTATGATACAGGTGGGCTCGCTCCCCCCCAAAAAAAACTGCTCCGCTGGGATGAAACTCATCAAACTGCTTCTTAATTAAATTTTTATTATTATTTTTTATTAATAAAATTAATATTAATTTTTTTCAAAATTATTTTAAATTTTTTTTGGGGCAGGATTGTTAATTTTTAATTTTTTAAAAAAATTGATATTAATTTTCTTTTTTTTTCAAATTATTTTTAATTTTAATTTTTTATTTTTTTAAAAATTAATATTAATTTTCACTTTTTTCAAAATTATTTTTAATTTTTTTTTCTGGCAGGATTGTTAATTTTTAAATTTTTTTAAAATTAATATTAATTTTCTTTTTTTTCAAAATTATTTTTAATTTTTTTTATTTTGGCGGGATTTTTAGTTTTTTTAATTTTTTTAAATTAATATTAATTTTCTTTTTTTCGAAATTATTTTTAATTTTTTTTTATTTTGGCGGGATTTTTAATTTTTTTATTTTTTTAAGTTAATATTAATTTTCTTATTTTTTCAGTATTTTTTTAATTTTAATTTTTTTATTTCGGTGGGATTTTAATTTTTTTTGAAATTAATATTAATTTTCTTTTTTTCCAAATTATTTTTAATTTTTTTTATTTCAGTGGGATTTTTAATTATTTTATTTTTTTAAAATTAATATTAATTTTCTTTTTTTAAAAAATTATTTTTAATTTTAATTTTTTTTTATTTCAGCGGGATATTAAATTTTTTTTACATTAATATTAATTTTCTTTTTTTCCAAAATTATTTTAATTTTTTTTATTTCAGTGGGATTTAAATTTTTAATTTTTTTTAAATTAATATTAATTTTTTTTTTCAAAATTATTTTTAATTTTAATTTTTTTATTTCAGCGGGATTTTTAATTTTTTTATTTTTATTTCTTTTTTCGTCCCTCCTTTCCTTCCCATTTCGGGAAGAATTACATCCAGCTGGGCGTTTGGCAATTTTATAAGGTGCTTGAAATGGCGAGGGGATTTTTTTTTTTTCCCGTTCAGTGCATTCAGACTAATTAACGCCTCGGCTTAATTACTCCGCCCTAACGAAGGCAGTTTGAGAGCCGCGGCCAGCAGAGCCCGGGAAGGAGCGATCCATGGGGGGTTTTTTTTGGGGTTTTTGGGTTTTTTTGGGATATTTTTATTTTTATTTTAAGGAGTTCTCCAGCCCCCACGTCAGGGACCCCTCACCTCGGCGCCCCTTCGTCCCCGCTGCGGTGAAATCCCGGTTGGAAGCACCTCCGAGGAGATTTTTTGGGAATTTCCAGTTGGTTTGAGGTGTTTTTTTATGGAATCCTGGTTGGAAGCACCTCCGAGAAGATTTCTTTGGGAATTTCCGGTTGGTTTGAGGTGTTTTTTATGGCATCTCCATTGTAAGCATCTCCGAGGAGATTTTTGGGGGAATTTTCCATTACTTTGAGGGGTTTTTCATGGAATTCCAGTTGGAAGCATCTCCAAGGAGATTTTTTGGGAATTTTCCATTACTCTGAGGTGTTTTTTATGGAATCCCGGCTGTAAGCTCTTCTGAGGAGATTTTTTTGGGAATTTTTGGTGTGTTTGAGGTGGTTTTGGTGGAATCCCGGTTGTAAGCTCTTCTTAGAAGATTTTTTTGGGGAATTTCCAGTTGGTTTGAGGTGTTTTTTTATGGAATTCCAGTTGGAAGCACCTCTGAGGAGATTTTTTGGGAATTTTTGGTTGGTTTGAGGTGTCTTTTTATGGAATTCCAGTTGGAAGCACCTCTGAAGAGATTTTTTTGGAATTTTCCATTACTTTGAGGGGTTTTTGATGGAATTCCAGTTGGAAGCATCTCCAAGGAGATTTTTTGGGAATTTTCCATTAGTTTGAGGTGTTTTTTTATGCAATCCCCATTGGAAGCACCTCTGAGGAGATTTTTTGGAATTTTCCATTAGTTTGAGGTGTTTTTTTACAGAATCCCAGTTGTAAGCACCTCTGAGGAGATTTTTTGGGGAATTTCCAGTTGGTTTGAGGTGTTTTTATGGCATCCCAGTTGTAAACACCTCCGAGGAGATTTTTTTTGGGAATTTTTGGTGTGTTTGAGGTGTTTTTTACGGAATCCCGGTTGGAAGCACCTCCGAGGAGATTTTTTTTGGGGGTGGGGGGGAATTTTTTGGGGAATCCCAGTTGGAAGCACCTCCCGAGTGGCTTTCTGGGGAATTCTCAGTTGGTTTTGAGGGGGTTTTGGGGTCTTTTTTTTTATGGCTTTTTAAGTGCTGCCTCTCATCCTTGCTGCAAAGCCAAGCTCAGCCCCCCAAAATCCCTCGGGATCCCGGGAATCTCCGGAGCTGGGAGGGGGCTCCTGGCCCCAAACAGAGTCACTCCATCCCTTGGGAATTCTGCTCCCGCTCCGCCGCTCGCCGCCGGCTCCCGCTCTTGAAGAACCCGAGCTGTGGGGAGGGAAGGGAAACAAAAACCCCAAAGGAGCTTTTTAATGGGATATCAGCTGGAAGTTGGGCGTCATTCCTATGGGAAAAGGAGGTCTTGGAGGGTTCTTGGTGGTGTTGAGGAGCTCGTGGAGGGGCTGGATCCAGAGGATCCATCCGAAATTCCCCCCCAGGGAATGCTGCTCACCTTCCAGAGCGCCAGGACCAGCAGGGCCAGGAGCAGGAGACCCCCGAAGGTGCTCCCGAGGATGATCCAGATGGGAATCTGCCATTCCTCGGGCTTGGAGATCTCAAAGGTGACCTGGAGGAGAGAGAAACACCGGGGATTCCAGGCGGGGGAAAAGGGGATGGTGGGAATGCCGAGCACCCCTTCCTTTGGTGAGTGCTGCTCCGAGGATTTTGGCTCAGTTTTCCCTGCGGAATCCGGAGATTCCAGGATCGGAGCTGCGACCTGGGTCGCTCCAGCCCTTCTGCCGTCCGTAGGGATTTTCTCAGCAGGATCAGGGCCAGGATCCCAAAATCCTGGATTCCGCCCCCCTCCATCCCAAAGCTCACCTGGCGGCTGGGATCCTCCTCCCGGAAAACGAAGGGGCTCCGGAAGCGCCGCTGGAGCGCGGCGATGGTGGTGAGCTTCAGTGCCTTGAACTTCAGCTGCGCCGAGAGGGCTTGGGATCAGCATCCCAGGTGGAAAAGGAGCCCCCATTCCCAATGGGATCCATCCCCACCCATTGGGAGAGGAGGGCTTGGGATCAGCATCCCACCTGGAAAAGGAGCCCCCATTCCCAGTGGGATCCGTCCCCTTCCCACGGCTTTGCATCCATTGGGAGGGAGAGGGCTTGAGATCATCATCCCATGTGGAAAAGGAGCCCCCATTCCCAGTGGGATCCATCCCACCCATTGGAAGAGGAGGGCTTGGGATCAGCCTCCCACATGGAAAAGGAGCCTCCATTCCCAGTGAGATCCATCCCCACCCATTGGAAGAGGAGGGCTTGGGATCAGCATCCCACCTGGAAAAGGTGCCCCCATTCCCAATGGGATCCATCCCCACCCATTGGGAGAGGGCTTGGGATCAGCATCCCACCTGGAAAAGGAGCCCCCATTCCCAGTGGGATCCATCCATCCCCTCCCTACGGCTTTGCACCCATTGGGAGAGGGCTTGGGATCGGCATTCCAGGTGGAAAAGGAGCCCCCATTCCCAGTGGGATCCATCCCACCCATTGGAAGAGGAGGGCTTGGGATCAGCATTCCAGGTGGAAAAGGAGTCCCCATTCCCAGTGGGATCCATCCCCACCCATTGGGAGAGGGCTTGGGATCAGCCTCCCATGTGGAAAAGGAGCCCCCATTCCCAATGGGATCCATCCCACCCATTGGAAGAGGAGGGCTTGGGATCAGCATTCCACATGGAAAAGGAGCCCCCATTCCCAGCGGGATCCATCCCCTTCCCACGGCATTGGGAGAGGGGGACGCGGGGCAGGCCGGGAGCGGGGTGGAACGGCAGCGAAAAGGATTTCAATGAAATGAATTCACATTAATTAATTAACGAGCTAAGGAATTAAATATTCCCTAACGAGGTGCTGCAGGGTCCGGTGGGATCAAGCGGCTTTGGGAACAAAATTCCCCCCACACACGCCCTGGGCTGGGTGAGGAAGGGAAAATCCCAGGGATTTTGGGGTTTTTGGGCTGCTTTGGGTGTTCCTGCCCGGAATTCCGGGGTTTCCCTGGGGCACTCACTGCTCTCAGGGATCTCATCCAGAGGTTCCCGCGCAGGTGCAGGTTCAGCTCCTGGTTGGGGGCCAAGCTCACCTGGCAGTCGATGGAAACCACGTCGGAGTTGCTGTGGTTCTGCAAAGGGAAAGGTGGGATCAGCTGGGAAAGGAGGGAGAATTCCCACCGGGATTCATCCCAACCTCCTGTGTGGCCAAATCCCCACATTCTTTGTGTTTTTTCCCCCGTTTTTCACCCTGAAATTCTCAGTTTTGCTGGGTTTTGTGTTGGTCTTTCCCTCTGAGTTTTCCCTTGGGAAAAAATGATCCCGGTCTTTGTGAGAATCCCCTCGCTCCCGGAAAATCCCGGCTGTTAACGGGGTTTTGTTTGCAGTGGGTGAGAGGAAAAATAAAAATAAAAATAAAAATAAAAATAAAAATAAAAATAAAAATAAAAATAAAAATATATTAAAAAATAAAGTAAATAAATAAAACCAAAAACCAAACAAAAAAGAAATAAATTAAAAAAAAAATTAAAAAAAACCCCTGAAGTAAATAAATAAAAACCCAAACCAAAACCAATAAATAAGATTAGAAGAAATAAAAATAATAAAAATAAAAAACCCAAAACAATAAATAAAATTAAAAGAAATAAAAATAAAATAAGAAATAATAAGACTATAAATAAATAAAATTAAAAGAAACAAAAACAAAACAAAAAATAAAATTAAAATAAATAAAATAATAAATAAATAAATAAATAAAAATTAAAAATAAAAATAAAAATAACAAAAACAACAACAACAACCAAAAAAACCCCACCGCAAAAATAAAATAAAATCAAACAAAAACAGAAATAAAAATAACAACCGAAGGGCTTAAAAACCTCCTAAAAATTCCTGCTTCCATGTGCCCCTCCCATGTCCATGGACCATCCCTTTTCCGTTTTTTTTCCCAGTTTTGGGATACCCTGGAGCCGGGATCAGCCCCGTGGAGGTGAGTACCAGGTGTGGGGTGCGGGACAGGTCCTCCTCCGCCGGGGTTCTCCGGTAGTCAGTGCTGTTCCCCGAGATGGTGCAGCTGGTGTTTTCCTGTGGGAGAAGCCGATGGAATTCCAGCCTGGATAACCCCGGGGATGGGTGGTGGTCGCTTCCCTGTGCTCCCATCCCGCTGGAATTGGGGATCTCCAGCACCCCCCAAGGATTTGCTGGAGCTGGGGTTGAGGTTGGCTCGCAGTGGGATGTGGCTGGAGGGGCTGGAATTTTATCCTAAACCAGGCTGGAATTCCATCCTAAACTCTTGTTGGAATCCCATCCTGAGCTCTTCCGGAATCCCGTCCGAAACCAGGACAGAATCCCATCCTAAACCTGGCTGAAATCCCATCCCAAATTGGGCTGGAATCACATCCTAAACTGGGCTGGAATCCCATTCTAAACCGGGCTGGAATCCCATCCTAAATCAGGCTGGAATCCCATCCTGAACTCTACTGGAATCACATCCAAAACCAGGTTGAAATCCCATCCCAAACAGGGCTGGAATCACATCCTAAACGGGGCTGGAATCCCATCCTAAACCGGGGTGGAATCCCATCCAAAAGTGGGACAGAATCCCGTCATAAACCAGGACAGAATCCCACCCTAAACTCTTCTGGAATCCCATCCTAAACCATTCTGGAATCCCATCCTAAATGGGGATGGGATCCCATCCCAAACTGGAATCCCATCCCAAACTGGAATCCCATCCCAAAGCAGAATCCCATCCCAAAGCGGAATCCCATCCCAAACTGGAATCCCATCCCAAACTGGAATCCCATCCCAAACTGGAATCCCATCTCAAAGCAGAATCCCATCCCAAACTGGAATCCCATCCCAAACTGGAATCCCATCCCAAAGCGGAATCCCATCCCAAAGCGGAATCCCATCCCAAAGCGGAATCCCATCCCAAACTGGAATCCCATCCCAAACTGGAGTCCCATCCCAAAGCGGAATCCCATCCCAAACTGGAATCCCATCCCAAAGCGGAATCCCATCCCAAACTGGAATCCCATCCCAAAGCGGAATCCCATCCCAAACTGGAATCCCATCCCAAAGTGGAATCCCATCCCAAAGCGGAATCCCATCCCAAAGCGGAATCCCATCCCAAAGCGGAATCCCATCCCAAACTGGAATCCCATCCCAAAGCGGAATCCCATCTCAAAGCAGAATCCCATCCCAAACTGGAATCCCATCCCAAAGCGGAACCCCATCCCAAAGCGGAATCCCATCCCAAAGCAGAATCCTATCCCAAACGGGAATCCCATCCCAAAGCGGAATCCCATCCCAATGTGGAATCCCATCCCAAACTGGTATCCCATCCCAAAGCGGAATCCCATCCCAAACTGGAATCCCATCCCAAACTGGAATCCCATCCCAAAGCGGAATCCCATCCCGAAGTGCAATCCCATCCCAAAGCGTAATCCCATCCCAAACTGGAATCCCATCCCAAAGCAGAATCCCATCCCAAAGCGGAATCCCATCCCAAACTGGAATCCCATCCCATCCTACCTGATCCGCCCGGAATTCCGCGGGCAGCAGGAGCCGGTTGCCGGCCCGCGTGGCCACGGGCACGGTGATCCTCAGGGCCACCCCTTGCACCGGGAAGAATCCCAGGTTCTGCAGCTGCCAGGGAAAGAGCGCAGGGATGTGTCGGGATCATGGGAATGGGGCATCCCGGCTCCCGGGGCTGATCCCAAATCCGGGAAAACTCGGGGACCCCATTCCCCCTCACCGTGAAGGTGCAGTGGAAGGGGGGCCCGATGGGGTTGGATCCATCCAGGGAATTGTTGGATCTGATCTCGAAATAGTCCAGGCTCGACGTCCTGTGGGACAGAGGGTGACAAAGGGGTTTGTGGGATTTTCCCTTCCTTTGTAGGATTTGCCCTTCCTTTGTAGGATTTTCCCTTCCTTTGTAGGATTTTCCCTTCCTTTGTGGGATTTTCCTTTCCTTTGTAGGATTTGCCCTTTCTTTGTAGGATTTTCCCTTCCTTTGTGGGATTTTCCTTTCCTTTGTAGGATTTGCCCTTTCTTTGTAGGATTTTCCCTTCCTTTGTAGGTTTTCCCCCTTTTTTTTTTTTTTTTTTTAGGATTTTCCCTTTCTTTGTATCATTTTCCCTTTCTTTGCAGTATTCCCCTGTTCTTTTTGTAGGATTTACCCCTTTTTTGTATCATTTCCCCTTGCTTTGCAGGATTTCCCCCCTTTTTTGTAGGGTTTTCTCCTTTATTTGCAGGATTTCCGCATTATTTTTAGGATTTTCCCTTTCCTTGCAGGATTTTCCCTTTCCTTGCAGAATTTTCCCCTTTATTTGCAGGATTTCCCCATTATTTGCAGAATTTTCCCCTTTCCTTGCAGGGTTTCCCCTTTCTTTTCAGGATTTCCCCCCTTTTTTGTAGGGTTTTCTCCTTTATTTGCAGGATTTCCCCTTTCTTTGTAGGATTTTCCCTTTCTTTGTAGGATTTTCCCTTTCCTTGCAGGATTTTCCCTTTCTTTGTAGGATTTTTCCTTTCCTTGCAGAATTTTCCCCTTTCTTTGTAGGATTTCCCCTTT